>OY757310.1:78035873-78635873 GCA_963583905.1 Stenurella melanura | reverse complement strand
CATTACACACAATCGATATACTTATGTGTGGCCCACACTTATCCTAACACAAAACATATGATAAACTTAAAACTAATAAAATCTTAACTACTAATAGGCAAAATATGACCCCCCAAGATATATTAGCTTAAACGATTACATTAAAATACTGAAATTTAACATGAAATGAACAAAATAATGTGAATTGAATAAGTGACGATAGGTTCAAGCGTGGTGTTCAAAACTATAAAATTTAATTGGTTATATGCAAAGTATGTACTGATAATTTATATTTAATGTGTACGTAAGAAAGCTGACGGGCTCTCTATGCCTCACGTAGAAGGTGGTATGTGTTATAAGGTCCCCCGTTAGGTAATTCAAAGACGCTTACCTCCAGCAGGTTTCAAAATGTAATCACTAGGCCTACCAGGGGAGCGTAGCTTCCAAGGGACCAGGCAGGAGAGTCTCACCGGTACACTCAGGATTCCAAATTTACAAAATATCTTGCCAACCAAGTTTCAGTAGACCAAATTCACATACAGATGTACAAATCCAACAGGTAAGATGTGGGGTCAAACATCCCAAGTCCAAGATAAAATGAAACCAAAAGAACAAAAGGTACAAAACGAACAAGAAAACCAAAAAGAACAAAAAAAATCCAAAAAGTCCAAAAAGGAACAAAAAGCCCTGAAATAAAGAAATAACGAATGTTACAAATCTATTTTCTAAAGAGATTTCAGAGGTATACCTTAGATGTTGAGTGGGCTTTCAGAATTCCTTTGCCATGTGCTTCCAGCAAGTTGATTTATCCGGAAAATTCCGTAGCAGTATTTCCCAACAGAAAATAATACAAATATCAAATTAAAACACTGCTAATTTGTCACTAGAGCACTAAATCCCATTAAAGGAGCAAATTAACAAAATGCTATCCACGTGCTCAGTGACACAACTTCTCTTCGAGCCGGCAAACGGAAAAAAATCCCCAAAAATGGCCCAGACGGAAACCTCTGTCAAAATCTGAGAATGACTAAAACTTTGTCCATGGGTACGTTCCGAATGAACACTATACAACATAACCCACAAATCTGATAAATCTCCCTTAATGACGTTAATATTCCACACATAATACAGTATTTCATAATTCCATTAACAATACAACAGGTTTAATTGATAAAACGGTCTTGAAAAGGTTATAATCGAGACGTTCGAAACTCGCTTCCTAATTAGGTACAGTTACAGTGCGTTGCTAGCAATGCGTTGCCAGCAACTCGCTGCTAACATCACTGCGTGGCTCACATGGAGCACGAACGGTAGGCAACCAGTTATACTATATTAACATATTCCGATATTCAAATTGTAAATGTGCAGATACGAAAATAGACTGTAACAATTGGTCTTCCTCTTAACGCCTTAAATATTTTTCGAAATTTCTAATAACTTTTCAAGATCAGCTTTTATCTCTGGCAGCATAAGTTTGTCGGAAAAATCTCATAACTCTGGAAGAGTAAATGCTTAGAGAGCTCTATAACATCATTTCATCATTTAATAGCTCGCCTTTAATTTTATTTTTTTTACTGCTAACTAAAAATTCGTCCATGTTAAACTAAAGACTAATACAATAGTGACAGTTTCAGTTCAGCCTTCACGTTACCAATATTTACTTCATTACTGAACCACGCCCAAATATTAATGAGAGTAATTTCAGTGGTTTGAAATTCCATACAAAAATTTCAATATTGAGAGTGTCTCAGTATTATCTATCATAAGATCAGCAATGCTCACAGTATTCAAATTACTATCGGTAACATTGATTGTCTGTGGACCGCTTTAAATAATATAATAACTCGAAAAGGAATTGTAAGTTGTAAATAAAAGTGTATTAAGCGTGACTCAACGTCTGTATAATTCTATATAACAATATTTTACGTTACAAAAAACTTTATTACAAGAATATTTTATCTTGATCTGTATTGTATTATAGCATGATGAGATTGTAAACTTTTTGTATAATTCTCATTAAGTGGGTAACCGAAAATATGTGATTCATATCAGCACTTGAAATTTAATTGCATCCACTTTTTAAGCATTTAGGTAGAATGCTCCAATTAGGTCAATTAAAAGAATATAGGCTTAACCAATGTCATAAGTACGTAGATTGTACTATTGCAAAGACGCATTTATTTTGTACAAATAAAGAAACTATTTTTACTGATTAGGTCGGTCAAGCTTGTAGCATGTATCTAGTAACTAGCTTAAAAGTTTAAAGATATTTTTTTCACACGATATATGCTAGTAAGAAATACACCAATACACCAATACACGCAAAAAATCTTATCTGAGATTTTCCTTCAGTAACTGTGAGTGTGGGAGGATTAAACATCACAAAACCACAAAAATCAGTTCTGGCGGGTGCGGGTCTGCTACTTTTTAACTTTAATTTGATTCGTAGCAGTAGCAAATGCTACGAGCTCTGAAAGTCAATTAAAATCAGCCGTCATGACATGCCTTTAAATCAAATATATTATTTTAATATGACCCACCTATATTTATCTAATTTACGTCGTATGTGTTCACCACCAAAACAGCAATAGAATTATTTATATATCATTTAAAACTAGTGACCAATCCTCAAACTCTGAATAATTATAAACACCTAATATATGATGATATTTAATCATGTAACATTTTCCGCAATTATTACTAAAGTTTATAATGAAAAAAGAAAGATAAAAGAAGTGTTGGGATCGAACCGTCGATCTCTTGATTTGTAAGTCGACGCTTTAGGCCACTCGACCACTGAAAACTTACGACATAGTTTTCCATATTATGTTGATAGTATAGAGACATTGAATTTTGTTTGTTCTCTATACAATAATTTGTATAAAAAATGTAGGTATATAAAAAAAAGTACCTACACCGTTGAAATCGGAATTTTAACTGCTTTTCAATAGTTAGATTACAAATTGTAAGTAATAAACAAGTTGTTGTGCCAAAATGGCACTAAACGTAATCCGATCTGAACCAAAACCTTTTGAGATCTTCTAGAGCACTAAAGGAACCCTCATGCAAAGTTACATCCAAATCCGTCCAGTAGTTTCGCCGCTAACGTGCTAACACACATACACACACACCCACATACACATGCACAGACATTTTTCAAAAACCGCTTTTTTGGATTCCTGGGACCTCAAAACGTAAAGAGTTGATGTTATCTCAATTTTCGATTTTGGACCAATTTTAGTAACCTCCCACAATTTTATTGTGGGGAGGTTAAAAATTCGATTGTAATTTTCTTGTATATGCCATCCATGGTTTTCGAGAAGATCGATATTGACAAAAATTACAAAATTTGTATTTTTAATGCTCGCGAATTTTCGTTTATTTGAATTTTTTGCGCACGGGGCAATAGATAAAATGGAATTGCTCGAAACCCAAACAAGCTGGGAAGAAAAATTAAAGTGGGTTTTAAAGCGATATAAGATACTCTCTTGCGTTGCCATTTTTGATGGTTATTGATATTTATTAGTATATAAAAATAACAATATAATATAGTTACCTCTTGGTTTTTGTACATCTAACTATTCACAGGTCTATAAAAAATAACTGACTTTAATATAAGTTATAAATGCCAGCATGCAGTTAGCCAAATTTTGGACAATTCTTTATTGTTTCCTAAAAATAAAAAAAGACCCAAGCGTCTTGAAAATTTGGTGTAAAATTTTTTATAAGAAAATATCATAAATAAATTGAATATGCAGCCTTTTTTGAATTTTTTTTGGCTAACTTCAACATGCTGGTAAATTTGTAAATGTCAATATTTTTATTCCTAACTTTTTCTGCATTGAAGTACTACCTTGAGCTAAAAGATAATGCATTTATAACTTATATTAAAGTCACTTATTTTTTATGGGCCAATGAATAGTTAAAAGCGCAAAAAATCAATAGGTAACTATATTATATTGCTATTTTTATATACTAATAGATATCAATATCCATCAAAAATGGAGACACAAGAGAGTATTTTATATCCCATTTAAAACCCATTTTGATTTATCTTCATAGCTTGTTTGGTTTTCGAACAATTCAACTTTTTCTATAGACCGCGCGCAAAAAATTTCAAACAAACGATAATTCGTACGCATTAAAAATACAAATGTTGCAATTTTTTTTTATACCGATTTCCTCGAAAATCATGGCATATACATAAAATTACAAAAGGACCTTTTTTCAGGAAAGTAGTCCAGCTTTCTTTTTTATAATGAGCAATTTTGTACATCTTCAATAGTTAACGAGTTATCAGTAAAATAAGGCTTCTTTCACCGATACGATGACCATTTAATTAGCAGATATGGTAAGAGTAAAAATGTATTACTTTGAATAATGTATATCATGTAATATGATGTATTTGTTATTTATGAATCTGACTTCAAGATTATGAAGCGAGGAATAGTTTGTTCAGCACCGGAAATTATCCGTAAGTAAATATTAAAGAAATAAAATATTAATTCATGCATGGCAACAGCCATTTTGGGTAGACATCGTTACATGATTTTTAAAGAGAGCTAAGGATTAGCTGCGGATTGTGTTAGGATTATGTTAAACCTACCTTAATCTTTACTTTATTTAATTACGTACTAGTAGGATGAATGTAGAGATAAATTAGGAATAATTTTTTTGGGGAGACAATAGGCAGTAGTATATATGGTACGATAGGAAACTCCTTATGGAAGGTTCTGGGAGTATTTATTGGAGTAGAAGGAACTCCTAGGCTGTTACTGAAGATCTTTAAAACCAGGCGCGGACAAGTGTAGTTTGGATTTTTCCATTTTCATCCCTTGCAGTTGGTCCGGAACTAAAATTTCGTTTAAAGGAATTCCCAGCTAAGTGTCGCAATAAATTTTAATTACAGGTCACATTTACATACTTTTGCTTAATCAATTTCCCTTTTTATCTAACATTAACATGTACTATTCGTAAATAAATTTTAACTTTAAACATTTCAAATTTCAACACTATACTATATATTTGGTTAAACGAACAAGTCTTAACTCTTAAAAATGTTATTGATATTTGAATTATATATGTAACGCTTAATTTTAAGTATATTTGAAGGTAACTATCTGTGCGGAATTTGGGATCACAATTTCTACCATAAAGGGTTGTTGATAATATATTATATAATATTTTTTTTACTAACCTTACACAGCCAGAAAACTTAACTGAGGCTACATCTTTAATATTATATTACATAAACGTTTCCTATTTTTATCTATATCGTTATCCCATGTAATTATCCCATGTTATCCCCAATTTGATAAATATAGTTAAGGTATCAGTTTGATTGTTGTCTAATAAATTCAATTTTAAATACAGATTTGTTTGCTTATTTCATTTTTTATGATACTGACTACTATCCTGAATTTATGGTGAAATATATTTGTTTATTTTAATTCTCACCAAATTTGTTAAACAAGTTTACCTTTTTTACTACTTTTATAATAACTTATAATAACTTGATTAGTTTATCCTTTTAATAATCAAATTTCTACTTAAAGTGTAAATTTTAAACATGTAGGGATTGGCTCTAAGTACATTATTAATCATCTAAATAATTTATGAACAACAGTTAACGCTATAACACTTTTCATTGCGTCACTTGAATATTATTTTCTTACCCATGACTCGTCCACCGAGATTCTGAGCTACGGGTGATGTAACTTGTTCCCTCTAAAATAAATTAAGGTTCATTTTCAATTTTCAACCAGATAAAAAAATAATATTATATTCAACAACGAAGGAGCAATGTTTCAAGCTACTATACTCATTTCTCGATTTTCTTATTGAGATATAGTATAAAGTCGTCTTGAGGCATGTTTCTCTTTATCCCCTAAAGTGGACGATACCCTCTCAAAGTCGAAGAATTAATATGCAATTTATTAGAGCCATAAAAATTAACAAGTCTACAAAATTTCGACTCCTCTCCATTTCCCGCTATTTCTTAAAATTATTCGTCGATTTCTATGATGTTGAATGTTTCTTTTACATAGAGACTTAAGCGTATCGCAGAAGTTTATCGCATAATCTATTAAAATGAAGTCGTTTTATTCATTCTGAACATCAGAGAAGATCTTCTATACCTCTAGTGAGAACTGTCCAGAATGTGATGCCAAATTTACACCTGTGCTGTGTCGTGTACAGCAGGTACTGCCAAATAAATGGATATTGAAGGGCGGTTAGCGATGAAGTTCATTTATTTAGTACAGTGTATCAAACGTGCTATGTAATAAGCGGGACCAACTAGATCACAAATGTCTGGCAAAAGGTTTTGTTATCCACGCAGTTAAAATAAGTGAAACGCATAGTGCGATAATGCGGTAAAGTCATTGCATAAGAAGATTTGGTTTTGTTTGATATTTTCTTAAAAGGACCCCGCACACATTATAGGGGAAAAACTGCTTCCATCAAATTGGCTGAATTTTTGATATGAGGTCGAGTCATCATCCCTATAAAAAATTTTAGTAAGATTGGCGCCCAAAAAGCTCTCGTTTTTAAACTGGACCACAAAGAGTTCACAAAATCGGGATTTTTCGATTTCGCGCATGTCATCGGCGTAGGCAACGTGGTGTTTTTTGTATATACATATTTAAGTTTATGTAAAATATAGGGTGGTGCTCCGCTCTCTGACTTGCTCAGGATCAACGTCGGGGACGTGGCGGATTTCTGATCACATGTGTAGTTTGTCAGTGTTGTGCATGTGTATGTATGATGGAGGATGCGTGTGTAAGTGGCTATGTGTGTGGGTGGATGTATTTGTGGGACTGTATTCTTTGATTAGTATGTTACGGTTCTAGTCCTCAATATTAACTATTAACTGGTCGTTATTTGGATTCCATATGTTACCTACATCTTTAATATAATTTAGAAGGGCACGATCGGGATATTTTACAACTTGTTGATGCCTAGCATATTCCAAATACCATAGAACACTGGTTATGTGGGCACAGCACCCCAGTGTTCTAGCTCCGCACTTACAGGTGCAATAGTATCCTGCGATTGGGCCCTCTTGGTCTTGGTCCATTTCATGTTCATCAATATTTTGGATAAATAAGATTCACAATTGGTACTTCGTAGCGTTTCTAAATCGGGAATATATTCTTATCTGAAGCAGTTCTGGATCATCTATATTTTCGTCAAATTCAAATATTTCCGACCCGTCGAGATCTTTTTTATCTTGAACGTAAGATGATGCCAAACTTAACTGATATATTCCGGTTGATAAACATTGTAGGTACTCTAAATCTAATCGTGGGAAGCCTTGCAGATGGTTTCACTAAGCCTGGTCCAAATCGCACGTCTTCGTTCCAAGTTTCCGACTTCAATGTATATTTGAAGTATATTTAGATCATTTATTTTTCTTTGATCGTTTGAGTCAATTAGGCAGTCTTTCCTTCCATGAAAATTAATTCGTGATACTTGTTGATCATCGCGCCAGCTATTAAATAAAAGTCTCTCAGGTGAAGGACGTGACCTCTTGGAATAATACCATCGAGAAAGCGAAATATTGACATGATGTGTCCATTTCGAGCTTCGACAATCCATCTCTGAATGATCACGATTCTTGCTGTATTGTCTTCTCCTGGTTGTATATTCGGGGGCACTTTATAGTCAAAGTTGAGTTTATCGAGAAAAGGAATAATATCACGGTATCCTCGATCGACAAGGAATATATCCTCCTCTCTAAACCAATTTCTGATTCCGCAAATCTGGCAATCTGTAGTAGTTCTGTCCGAAGCATTGCGGCATCATTATTTTTGCCGTCGGCAAAATAGGGTCCTTGGATTTCTAAAATATAACCGTTGGTTGCAACTAGTAATGCAGGTTTCACCAAGTGCCGACCTTTATGTATGGAATACGATTGTCGCAATGTCCGGTAGTTGCCTGATTTTTCAATATAACTGTAGGTATCATCAACAATGACGAAGGCCTTGCGATTGTTAGGATCAGCATTATACAAAACGTTAGCGAAATCCGTTACATGTCTTTCAATAAACTGTTGTTGGCGAGTTAAGGCGTTGAGTTCTATGTTTTCACGGACAAAACGAATCATTAATGATCATCTTACAACGCCTATAGCCATGCTGGTAGCTTGGCGAGTAGAATAAGCAAATATTACTTTCAAGAAATCCTCTGATATGCCTTGCCGCAATGTACACAAAAGCGCCAGGAGATCCTTTTTTTAACACGTCGTTGTCGATTATTTGCCTCACTCACAGGATCGCGGTGGTTATAAAGATCCTCAAATTGATATTTTGATAATGAAGCTAATGAAGCTTGTCTGAGAAAATATTAGGATCAGTCAATTGCTCATCTCTCTTAATCAACGCCTTATTACGAAGTTCAGTAGAGAAGTTCAAGACTTCTGCTCCTTGTAATTTTATAGGTCCATTTAAGAATTTCATGCCGTCGTAAAAGAATCTTAGAAGAAATTGATCGTTACCTCAGTGGTAGTTACATAGGCAAAGAGACTGAGTAAAATAAATGTTAGTATCAAGATATATTTGGACTCTTGTTTTAACAGAAATGCGACTTAAAGCAGGGGGCCTATGTTGCAAATGCAACAAATATCAGACGATTTATGTTTTAATACCCTGAGTCGGATACATTCAGGATCATCAGCATTTGCTAAGTCTGTCCTCAACAATTCATCCAGGTGATACATACACGTGTATTAATGTTGATATCAATTGGTGGTTCGTTTTGGTAACGTAAAGCGATTACCAGTTTTTTCTGCATCAAAATTCAATACGATTCTCATAACTCTAGGAACGAAGCGGTTGTTGCAAACGAAGCAATTAATGCGTTGCGCCATTATACGTGCCTTTAAAATGTTACAGAACAAACGCGATACAGCTCTGAAAAAAACGCTCGTATAAGAAAAAGAAAATACTGATACACAGTATGTTTCTGCTTATGTAAATAATGTTCTGTCTCTTTAATAAAACAGTTTATGCATTTGTATTGAATTTGAACGAAAACGCGACGAAGTTATAAAAGAATTATTACAACTTTCTACAAACATTTCCTGCCTAATTTTATGTTAACTTACCTGTAGTTTTGTAGCTTTTTCAAACACAATTTACTTAATTATGAATACATACGATATTATTCAAGTACATTTGTTTTTGACAATACTTGACAGAAGCTTTTTATGATCAAGTTATTATTTACTATTTGAAAAACAGTTGAAGAATGTTGGGAATTAAAAAGGAAAATTACGGGTGAATAAAGGTACTATTTACAAAAAATAAATACTAATAAATGGATATTATTTTTATTATTATTATTATTATTAGTAATAATAACTGTCACATCATATTTAAAAAAGGAGCTCATGAGATTTTGTGTAAAATACAGCAAGGGGTATCAGATGATTACTTGAAAGTAATATTTGTTCGTTGATATTGAGCAAGGGAGAGAGCGGAGCACAACCCTATATTTTACATAAACTTAAATATGTATATACAAAAAACACCACATTGCCTGCGCTGATGTGAATAGTAGCGACAAAATACGCCGATCTCCCGGGACATACGCGAAATTGAAAAATCCCGATTTTGTCAACTCTTGGTCCAGTTTAAAATCGAGAGCTTTTTGGGCGCCAATATTACTAAAAAATTTTGTAGGGACAATGACTGAACGTCATATTAAAAATTCGACCAATTTGACGGAAGCCATTTTCCCCTATAATGTGTGCGGAGTCCTTTCCCTGAGCAATGAAGCTAATTCAAATTTTCCAACAGAAGATAAAAAGTACTTTAATTGTTTAATTATATTAAAATATTATCATACTCTTTTGAAATATATCATCGAGTTCTCTGTAGAATATTTGACCTCAACTGACCGATTTGGACAGATATCATCCGTATGACCATGTCTAAATTTTAGTTTTTAATTAGTAACTCAATAATTACATGTATTGAATTCTACGCGGCATAAAAGTTGTATAATTATTACTTCATAACAAATATGAGAAGTTTCTGAATTTTCATCACAGCGAAAATAAAATAAAACGAGCATGCTACAACGTCATATGATAAATCTAAATTTCTCATTCTACTGTCAGAAAAGGTAAAATATTTGCTCTATCGTTTAAAGTGACGTTGCATGAAAAACTCGGAGATGTTTGGTTTTTATGACAATGCCATAAAGTAGCTAATTGTACAGTTATTTTCATGGATCCATTAATGTACAGGAAACAACGCTTTTTATTACTGCGATCCCCAGCTTTTATATTCCATATTACCTTTTTTTATTTTATCCCATTATTACTATAGCATCGGTAAATCCAAACGACTCTGGACAGTGCTTAACCATGATCATTATCTGAGGACTATTTAATTCCGGCATTTCATTTTCTGTGACATACAATAAAAAGTGAAGCCTTACAACGCAACGCAATGAAAGATATATTATTTAATTATTAATACAAATTCATTATTTTATAATAAATTACGCCGCAATGCTAATACGTAATTTTAAATATTGAATTAGTAGTCTGCACAAGTAAAATACTTTAAAATTATTTCTCTTTCTTACTAGTGTCGAAAATACGTATCTGTATTAATTATTGTACACATCCACCGTGATATTTACAGATTTACGTTTGGTTTCTCTAAAATAAGCTCATTAAGACAGAAGTACAGCTGAGAAGACACGGCCCAGTTAAAGTGGTCAAATTTCTGATATGAAATCTCATAAAAGGATTGCATTTGTTCATTTCTTCAGAATACCCCAGCGGTATAACGCGTTTATTGGTAACCCAAGTTCTCATTGGAAACCTCAGTCCATATACTAAGCTGCAAAGGCCTGATTGGACTGAGGCGGCTTGGCGAGAGAGAGACAAGGGCTGATAACTGTACCAAGAGGCCTCTTATCAACAGACTCGAAGTCTAGGAAGGACCCTGACTGGATAATGAGCCCTAAAGTGGTACAAATGAATAGACCTTCTAGGTCGCAGTACGCAAGGCCAATCGAGGGCTCCTTCAGACTAAAATCTAAAAAGAATCTGGTTATAAAATTACCCCAAGTTTTAGAGTTCACTATAAACTATAGGGCATCGTTACTTTCTGGTTTTTAGAAGTTACCTCGGTGACTTGAGATATTGTTAAAAGAAAATGTACGTAGCTGTTGACTTCATGTGATATTTTATATATAGACGAAAACATTGATCCTGAAAGGTAGGATCAGGGAATTTTGTCTCATCCTTTTTTCTGAATAATAACCTAATGCTTGAAGGCAACTGATCACTAAAAGAATTATTGATTACCGTTCTGATGGATGGAGGTACTTATTTAAGTTTTCGTTAAGTAATATGTCTATTTTTAATTTCTGCAGCTCCCCTCTTATAAATTATTATTAAACAGAAATATTTCTGAGATTTTTCATATAGAGGCGATCGTAGTAACTCAGTGGTTAACGTGCCTAGCTTGTAAACCGAAATACCTAGCGAAGCGGGCTCAAACCATACTTGCTACAAAATAATTGAAATTATAAAATTATCCCCAAGAAGTCTTCAAAATGCAAGAATTCTTTCCAAATAACAGAAAAGAGGTTTTTCGTGAAACTTCTTTCGAGCTCTGCGTACTACGTACCACATTGCCTTATGAGGCTAGTCGAATCTACAGGGATACGATGGAGATAAAGAGTGACTAAAGTCACCATCTAGGAGTAAATTTTACGGTAGAGATACTGACGTGTTTCCACTACGTCTCGGTCTAAAATTATGCTGGAATCTATACAATATTTATTATAACAAAATTAAGATTGTCCTTTTTTGATCTGACTTATTTATGAAAACAAATCATTCAAAAACTCTAAATTGTAATCGAATACCAATGATCCATCATATTCAAAAATCTTCACATAGTATGTGAGATGTACTCTAATTTTCAACGTTGCCAGAGTGAGCAAAACTTCCCTAAATCTAAATACAAATTACAAATAAAAGCATTTTAACATTCTCGCACCTGAGTAACTTTCTGGTTAAAACAAAAGGGGACTCAACAAACTAAAACATCAAATTAGAAGCAATAACAATTAATAAACACAAAATACAAAAACAAGTCTACAAAATTCGCTTAGGTACGCGTAGCACTCGACCATTGCGTGTCACCACTTCGAACACTTTGCTTTTAGAAAACACTCCCATAACTTCACCATCACTACACGCCCTGTTTGATACTCTCGATTTAAGGCGAGGGAGACCATGTTTATCTAAATATAGGTTTAGAGCAGATAATCTCTTGTCGTTCTTGTCATAAAGATTCTCTTGTTTTATAACCTTGAACGCAAATCTTTCGGCTGCGTTGAACTCATCAGCTGTTATTTCACCTTTACGCTTATCTTCCGGACGTGTAATATTGTGAATGAAAGTCAAAACTCAGGCCATCAACTGCAAGGTTCGTGAATATTCATCAGTCATCAGAGGAAGAGCATCACATGGTTGTGACAAGCTTTCCTTTTCTTTCTTTACCAATTTCAACTTCGTCATAAGGTAATATTTCACAAGGCCAATCATTAGATTCTTGATGCAACCACTTAGGGCCCTTTCATCATTTTGATTTGAGAAGTAACTTCGGGGTGCAGCTACGTTAGGGTAAATCAACTGAATTCTTGATCCCTGGTACATGTTTCTAGTCTTCAACAGAGGTAAGGAAACGAATCTCAGTCACTCCGCTCCATACAAATGTACTCCACTCTTCCTTCCGCTGGATCCACGTTAGGATAGTTGAAGAGTCACTCCAGAAGTGTAATTCAATGCTTTCCTTCAGATTCTTCCTGACATCGGCAAACACTCTAGAACCAATTGTCGCAGCCAACAAGTCCAGGCGAGGTATAGTTAACCTACGTAGTGGTGCAACTCTCGCTTTCGCAGCCATCAAAAAGACCCGTACTATGCCATTATCAT
Source organism: Stenurella melanura (assembly GCA_963583905.1). Taxonomy (NCBI): domain Eukaryota; kingdom Metazoa; phylum Arthropoda; class Insecta; order Coleoptera; family Cerambycidae; genus Stenurella; species Stenurella melanura. The sequence continues at coordinate 78,622,927 of OY757310.1, read as the reverse complement.
TTGCAACTCTTAAAAAAAATGACACATGCAAAAGCATTCTTATTTACATCACAAAATGCATGTAAACTAGAATGTTGCATTTCACGACCACTAACGCCTATCCAGCGTGGAAGTTCTATTTCAAGAAGGCACTGCAACGCTGCAACACAGTCTATAAAGATACGTCCAGAATCAGCATCTACGGGTTCATTCCACGACACCTTTTCCTCCCACTGACTTTGTAACAGAAACTTTGGCATTAGTGTTGCAGGGCAAATGAACCCCAGAGGATCAAATATGAGCTGAGATATTGAAAGTATCAGTCTTTTTGTCACAATTTTCTTCCAACTAAAATCAACTTTGAGGAAGTCATCATTTATTGTCAACCTGTCTCAATCTGTATGCCACTTTAGACCAAGTACGGATATAGCTGCAATTTCCAAAGCAGTCATTTGTGTATAATTCCACCCTCCAATATCAAATTTTCCTTCTTCCATAATCAATCTTGTTTCTTGTATGAAGCGTTGCAAACTAACTTCATCGCCAACACTGGATACACAGTTATCCAGATAAGAACTTCTTGCTAATTTGATAACAGTATCACGTGAATAAGGGGTGTCAGCTGCCTCATATTTCTCAAGACATCTAAAAAGGTGATATTCGATAGTAACCCCCAAAAGAAATGGGCTACTGTTTACTCCAAATACTACAGGCCTATGACGGTAAACCTTAATTATCTCATCATGATCAGTCCATACAAATCTAAGTAAATCTCTATCATTGGGACGAATACTGATTTGAAGAAAAGCCTTTTGGATATCTGAAACTACACAAAGTTGTTCTCCCTAAATCTCAACTAAATTGATGGAATTTGTTCAGTTAAATTCAATCCCTTTTTTAGGCAATTATTCAGCGAGGGCTTCCCTTTTTCATGCGCAGACGCATCGAATACATACGGGGCGTATCTTAGTAGTACAAATACTCTCTTTTATTACGGGTCGATGGAGCAAGTAGTGAGGTAATACAGTTGGTTCAATTTCATTTACCTTTTCAATCACACCCTCAGATAGCCACTCCTGAAAAACCTGATTAATTCCACATAATTCCACAAGATTATCATTTGTTAGTTTTTTAACAGTGTAAGTCAATCTCTTTTTGGCCACGCCATAATTATTAGCCATCGGAGGATGTCCTTCATGGTAATCTCACCTGGCACCGTCCTTACTTATTTACTCTACCATTTGCAGGAAAATATCCTTGGCAGCTCTAGCCAGCTCTTCCCGTGTTCTCTTTTCAGAGTGTTCGCTGATACCCAGGACATCAAATCTCAACAAATCGGTAATGGATACACCCTTAACCAACAAGTACAAGGTGGTGTGAGCTAAATTAGACTTTACCTTCTTATTTTCCTTCGGTATTTTACCCATGACAGTCCAGTCTATGTGTTTCGACTGCCACCAACCCGCATTGTAAAACTCCATGATCACCTGTCAAGATTTTTCCTGCTCCTATCAGCAGTTCAATAGGACCTCCATTGCCTGCATCTGGCACTGCAATGGACGTGCGCTGCAACTTCTCAGACCAAGAGCCATAGAAAACAGGAGGGATATCACGGCAGATAGCAAACTGATCGAGAACTTCAAACGTGAGGATGTAGTTACCTTTACAAACAGTGACGTTATAACAGTTGTTGTTATTCGTTACCTCCGTCCCACCGAACAAACAATGGACAATATTTTCTTTCCGTTTGGGTCTATAATCTAACTGTATTGTTGTGTTCTTTAATATACATAATCCTTGAGATCCACTATCTATTAAAGCGCGTGCCACATGTGACCCTTTTCTACCTCTCAAGATAATGCTCAAAGTGTTTGTTCTTTAGCACAACTCATTTTACTAAGTTCATCAAGTTTCTGTATGTTTGTTGCTTATCTGATGTCAAATCACTACACATTAATGGCACATGTGACCGCGAACAAATTATACACCGTAAATGAGCAATGATTTTTTAGAAGAATGTTCAGGAGTCAAACATCGCAAACAAGCACGTTTATCCATTAAAAGCTTTTTCCTTTCATCTTAACTGAAATTACGTGTTTTGAAACAGGAGTCACTTACATGTGTGCCATTACAAAGAACTCACTTAATAACGTCATAATTTACAATTTCCATAGAAGTAGGTACTGTCCCTGATGTTTTTTCTCTCTTTAGATTTTGTTTCATTGGAATACGCATTTGTAGATGAAAATCCAAAGTTCTCCACAGCCAATGAGATGCGTTCCTCATTTTGAACTTCATTTCGGACTGCATTAAACTTGCAAGTCGATCCTCTAAAGATGCTTCAGGTGATGTCAAGTCTGTTGTACTTGCACGAAATGATTGAGCTGTACGCTGCCAAACACGCAACAATTCTTGAGGCAAACAAGATTTTATAAGAGGAAAAAGCATTGCTGAACATGTGTCTAAAGTTGCGCCTAACATTTCAAGTGATCTGATTTGTGTTTAAATTTTATCATATAATATACACAAGTCCATCTCTTGCTTGGCAGTGACATTATTTAAAATCCGTTTAGGTAGTTCTCTCACATACACCTCGATTTGCAACATTCTCTCCCAAATCGAGATTGCATACTCTCAACGATTTTTTCACAATTACCTGCGGAAAACTTTAATATAGTTGTCTAACCCTACTTCTTGAAACGGTTGACTGTACCAAATATTCAATTTTATCACATTCATCAACATCTGGATCGTTATTTATTTTTCTGAATTGGGACCAAAATGGCAACTAGTCCTTAATACTCCCATCAAACTGCTTAAGCTCTATTTTTGGAAGCTTAAATTTACGCCTACCTGTGCTTTTATTGACAGCAGACACGGATCCAGCTGAAATCTGCCCTTCAGGAACTTTTTTATTCTCCATATTCATATGTTTCTCGTAACTCATTATAAGATCTATAAATTGTCTTCTATAAGCATCACACGTTTCGATGTCGCTCAGTAACTCGTTTTCAGTGGCTTGATCCAACAATATCTCATAAAAATCCAAGTCTATAAATCGTTATATTTTGAGTGGAACAATTCCCACAAAACTTGAACTTTATGCGTATCAGTTAGTTGCGCCAATAAAAGTTGTTCAAACTCATTTGACAAACGTGTGGAAGCACGACGGATTATAGCTCTGCTCTTTCTCTTTTTATCCAGCGTCTCCACCATTCTTGCAAACTCAGTTCGAAACCACAATCATTTTCAGGTACCAACGGAAAACTCACGAAAACACCGCAAAATTTGCTAGGAGAAAAACAACAGTACTTGCTTGCCAATATTACTTCTTTTTTGCCGCTTACACCGTCACGAGAGTCTGTCTATTTCTCTTGAAGGAAACTGAAACGTCAACCTCATTGATCATAAAAACAAGAGATCCTGTCACGGTCGCCAGAAATATCGTGTTAGCGAACAGCTACCCGCTAAACCCAACTACGAAGATTCGAAATAAACACAGTATTCAACACAATATTTTTTATAGTCGTGAAAATGCAGATTACTATAAACAGAACTAACAAAGCGGTGAACGATAATTCTATACTTCAACACTCTGATTTTGAACGTGTCCAGAGTGAGCACAACTCCCTAATTCTAAGTACAAGATACAAATAAACACATTTTAACATAGTAGGTACACAAAGTCTATCATTTCTTTAAATATCTATCTCTGACTCATGAAACAATAAGCTTAAAAGTAAATTAATATTTGTTGGCTTATAATTGTAATGAAATGTATTCTTTATAAGATTTTGCGAAAGCTGAAAAAATTATCTATGAGAACTAGAAACAAAAACTAGCGGAAAAAATATTAATGAAATCTTAGCATTCTTTCAATAACTTGAATTCTGGTTATGCTAGCAATTAAAATTCTATAATGAATTTGTTTATTGGACAATTCTCCTCGTAAGACTAGTATTCACATAGTCCCCTCTCAACCAGCAATTTTTTTTTATAACTTAAATGTTCTATGATTATTTTGTTTTATTGTTATTTTATTAATGCTTCTAAATGCCTATTGATTATATTAGAGTTCCAGAAAATACAGTTTTGTTGTCTACAACTGAACTATTTTATAAATTTATCAGTAAAACGTTTCTACAGCAAAATTATAAAATATCTTATACTGGAGCTAAGAAACTATTTTATAAATATTCTCGTGACTAACTTATAAAATATTTCAGCTTATAAAACTAAATCATTTTATAACGATTTTTTAATATCGTTTAGCGGCATTTTTAGCACCGTTATAAATGTGCATTCAAATTATTTTATAGTTATTTTTTATCATCTTACAAAACAGTTATATTAAAGATCTATTTGTGACAATTTTGCTTTTAAATGTTCCAGAGCATGTTATGTAATTATTATATATATGGAAACGGCAACAAAGTCATTACAAAACAAAATTGTTTACTTAAGCATAAAAAAAAAATTATAAAAAAATAATTCTTCCAAAATGTTGATTACCAACATTGACGAGCGATGCAGATCTTAACAAATCAGATAACAGCTAAACTAAGAACATCATATTTAGGATAATGGAGAAACTTAAAAAGTGGCTGTAAAAATATTAGGTACACGTATTAGTAGCGTAGTGGTTTTGGCACTAAGACACAGTTGATACTGCTGGAAAATGAAACGAAGCATTTCACACACTGCACTGTTAACGTATCAGGTCATATGCCAAAGTACTGTTGCTTTAACTAGTAAAAGTAACTACATGTTTTTGGCAATAAACCAACCATAAATAAACAGCTTTGTAAATAAGGTGATTTACTGCTACTAATTTCTAGGTTATATTTATACAAATTGAACCAACTCTCTTCTTCTCATCCATGGATTTATCATAAGTTACAACAGTATCGCGAAAGTGAAATGTGCTAACGATACAGTTATGACTACTAAAACAAATGAGTGTAAGTTACATTGTAAAAGAACTCAATCTTAAAGTCGATATTTATAAATTTCAAAGATTATTAGAAATCATCAATAAATGTGAGGCCCATTAAAAATATATTAAAAATATGGCCATAGTTCACAGTAAAATTTTCTCCGCATCAAAAATTGCAGTCGTTGCAAGCCAGAACAAGTTTCTTAAATAGTTATTATAGGTTATTAGGTACCTAATATTAAATCATAATGCCATATGCTTTTAGTGTCAAAAATACTTCTTAAACTTTTAGGATACAATTTAGAAATCTTTTTTTTAATAATGACTATTTAAAAACTCTTATAAAACAATTGTTTAGTTGTTTTATAGCAGTAATTTAACAAACAGTGAAGTGTATTTTATAGTACAATTAAATGAAGCTTTAATTACACTGCTATATAGTGATGGTATTAATTTTTATAAGGCTTCTGGAAATGTTTATACAATTATTTTGTAATAGTTCCAATAGGCATTATAAAATACCAACAGCAACTGAAATATTGTATAAGATGGTGCCAATTTTGCATTTATAGCTGATGTGAAAACGTTATGAAAGTGTTTCTGAGAGTAATATTGTTTTATAAAATTTGTGTCAGAAACATACCTACAACTTTTATAAAATATCAAATATTAAACTAGTATCTACATAAGCCCTTACGGTCATGAAGATTCAATTAAAAATGAGAACAAAGGCCTAAACTGAATTTATTTACCTTCCTTGACTTAAAAATGTTACAATGAGAATTGTCAAAAAATTGACAAATCCATTTTAGGATTTTAATTGCTACAATAACCAGAATTCAGGTTATCAAATGAATGCAAAGATTTCATTAATATTTTTTCAGGCAGTTTTTGTTTTTACTTTTTATTGATAGTTTTTTCTGCTGTTTGCAAAATCCTATAAAGTTGAGTTTGTTTATCCAAAATAACCTTTGGCAGTTCACTGTAAAACAACGTAGAAAATCGATAGAAAACCTCATGAGAGATATTCAGTAATAATTTTGTTCTAAAGTGTTCCATTATTTTTAATATTAGAAATGTTAAGTTTGAAATATTTTGTGAAATTCAGAAACAATATAAATATTCTATAACTATTCCCAGGAGTTTAAGAAATATAAATTATAAATTTAACTTATGTAGATTAACAGGAATAAAACGTAAGGAAGTAGGTAATTAAGTGCGCATACAAGGAAATAAAAAGGAACTTTACATTAGTGTTATTACATCCCATTATTCGTAGCTCTTTGGGAAAGGCTGTAAAAAAATTAAAAGTTAAACCTTCCTAATGTCTTTGTCGTAAAAATGAACATGTAATGACTCTTTTTAAAGCATTAAAGCTTACAAATGTAACTGATTTTGACGTTCATTCTGAGGTCGAATTAAGACGTTAAAGAATAAAACAAGACTTCCTCAAAGTTTCAAATCAAAACCGATTTTATTGCCACATGACAAAATTAAATAATAGTAATCTAATTTCCAAATTAACAAATGTTTTCCGTTCTGGTTACAAGAATATTACGTTGCAAGCATAATATGCTACAAAATATACAGAAACATAACATTTCTTTTTGTTTAAAAAAGCAATTGTGTTATTTCTTCTCACACAGACTCGTCGGACTAATAAATGAGTAATACTTAAATTTCGTTCAATTAATGGCCTTACATATTTTCATTTTTCATTTTTTAGAACTTTGGGGCATTACCAAATACGTGGCACTACATTTTATCTGAATATTTAAATAATTTCTTCATCGCATTGTTACCAAAATTAAAAAAGAAAAATATCATTGACTCCTGTAAAGCTTTAAATGGAATTAATTTGTACCTTTAATAATAAACAAATTAACCATAGTCGATTTACTGAACTTTTATTATAACTGACTTACTGTCCATATTTCAATATAGTCGGACTTTTCGTTTTTAAGTTATCGTACTTACAAGAAAAGTGATTGATGGACAGACAGACATACAGGCAGACAGACGGATGGACGGACATTTTGAAAATTGTTCAGAATACGAATAACAACACAGTGATATGACAATTTTCTCTCTACGAGCAATATTACCGATTTTAGAAATGTGCCGATCGAACAGTGTATTATTACAGTACAGTATATATAAGTTTTTGGCTGAAACTAATCCCCACAAGGACGGGGTGTCATATTTAAATTCTGAAGAAACAGGAACATAATGAAAGTTATTATTTTCATTGAATATAAAAAATGTTTCATTCTTTTTCACAATACTTTACTCGTATAATCTATTATATGATTTTCGCATAGAAATGTCTTTAAAGATGTCTTCCATCAAGAGACATGTGCAAACGTAAATCTCATTAGAGACTACTTAGAACAAATTATTCCTTTAGGAGCCAAAGTGCATTTAATAGAATAGAATAGAATAGAATAGAATAGAATGGGATGGGATGGGATGGGATGGGGTGGGGTGGGATGGGATGGGGTGGGATGGGATGGGATGGGATGGGATGGGATGGGATGGGATGGGATGGGATGGGATGGGATGGGATGGGATAGGATAGGATAGAATAGAACAGAACAGAATAGAGTAAATTTTTTCGCCATAAATCTTGTTACATGGACAATATTAGTTCTGTAAAGTTAAAAAGAAGCACAAGAAACACAAAGCAAACAGTTGATATAAAGGCATGGAATGCAATATGGAATACAATGAAATACAATAAGAATAAAAGTACATAATACAATTAAGATTGTAAAACTATACAATAAACAGATATTTCTTCTATCTGAAAAGTATTCCAGATTAATTTTGCAATGTGTTAATATGTCACTGCAATATATTTTATTTCTGCATATAACGGGTCCGGCAGAATGAATTATCCATTTTCAAAGTTAGCTTAAGGCGTAATATAATAAGATAAAAATTCTAATCAAGTCGCGATACTTCTGCGATAAATGGAGATTTAAGGCAGTTGTTAAAGCGTTATCAACATGTATCGCATAACTTTGAAAATCTTCGTAATGTTGGTGTGAATATTTCAAGTTTATGGCTTCAGCAGGACTGAGCCACTTCCCACACTGCTAGGAATTCATTGACAACTTTGCAAAGAATGTTTCCTGGTCATGTCAATTCGAAATATGGGGTTATCAACCAGCCGCCACTGTTACCGGATCTGTCCGCTTATGATTTCTTTTTATAGGGCTACTTAAAATCAAAAGTATTTTCTAATCGACCGCAAACTTTGGAAAACAACTAAAATATAATACTCGGATAGAGATTAATACAATCCCAATTGAAATGTAAGAGAAAGTGGTGAATAACATTCGTGCTAGGCATCGCGGGTGTCAGCAGCGAGGAGGAGGTAATTTGACTGATGCAATATTTTTAAAAAAATCCGTGTTTTCTCAAGAACCTTGTATTTAGTTTTCAAATAAAAATTTAGCCATTACTGAAGACAACTCGATTAAAAATAGATACTTCATTCTGCCAGACCCGTTACTGCATTAACCGAAATATTATTTATATATTTTGCAGACAACTTTCATACACTGCCGTCTAATATTTAATACTAAAAGTAACAAATAATAATATAATAAAATAATAACAAATAATAGTAATAATAATAATCTGCTAGCCTGTTGGAGAAGACATGACCAATGTCGCCATAAATGCCCAACAATCTGAAACGGGCTCCAATAGAGCTGCATCCCTTGGTGTAATACCAGGGGATCAGTCAACTTTCATTCCCAAAGGGGAGCGCGAAATTCCATAAAAATTATTGTATAGGGGCCGTTCATAAAATACGTTCGCAAATAAGGGGGGGTGAAGGGGTATTGCTTAGCGTGACGAGATATGACAAGTGGGAGGGGGGTCTAAAAAATGTGATTGTTCGCGGTTAATCAATTTTATTTTAATTTTTATCTGAACTTGGCAGTTTTTAAATTTTTTTCATTATGATAGAGTCGGAGCTTCCCTCCCGAGCCCAGAGGTTTTTGAGGAGTCCGGGTATCATTTGAAGTTAGAGAAGTATATGCATTAGGCGAAATGAGAAAGGTATACTTTTAAATGATTAGTTTGATGTAAATAACAATGAGTTTTGAATGACTAAATATGAAATTGCTGCTCCCCCGTTTTTCAGAACTGCGACCGAGGTAAATATTTAATTTCAAGGAATGTCAACCCTCGCTCTTCAAATTTTCGATCGAGGTAAATTTTAATCTTAAGGAATGTCACCCCCCCGCAGTTCGAAATTTTTATTGAAAATTGCAGGGAGTTGTATGTTACTACCCACATAACAAAATGATATGCAATGTACATACATTATACATTCAATCTATGGATATTGGATATGTATATCCACAGGATGGAGAAAGTATATCTAATGTACATCTAATGGATGTGGAATTAACATTCCTAGCATATACGTTTGTCGCCGACTTCCATATCTATTTCATATCCAATGAATGTACATTGTACATAAATATATGCAATGTACATTCATTGGATGTGAAACACATATATCATATACACAATGGCATATTTTATGAATATACATTACATATCTCTGAAGTAGTTTCCACGGACATCAAAACATTTATTGAACACTGCACTCAACGAGTGTTGTCCCAGTCATCTTGGCATCATCGGGAGATGATTAAACGAACAGTTTTAATCATCTCGATGATACCAACACGATTGGTGCAGCACGTGTCGAATGAAAGTGTTCAAGTGTTTTGATGTTCTTGGGAACTACTTCAGAGCCATTCAGAGGTATCCATATAAGATGAGGTAATAAAACAGATAGTTTAACAAGAAATATATTTTATACAACTATTTTAAACATACACAAATTTTACATTTACAAAATAACCTAAATTATTACACAATATATAACATTTTCAACATTTACGTACTTATACTTTATATCTTTCGGTAGTTTAACAAATTGTAAATATATGTATAATACTCATGTCCTAACGTGTTTAAAACATTCTCAACCATCAGTAACTTATATGTTATATAACATGAACATATGCAATTTTTATTCACAATATTTATAAAATACATACCCAATATAAGTCATATAGCAAATTTTTAGGCCTCTGTCACTTTACGCAATCTTTACTAAACACACACCTGCCACAATCAGTTAAATATGAAATTTGCAAATTTTCTGACCCTGAAAGAGTATATATTTACAAATCTAAAGAATTGCATTATAATAAATACACTCTTACATTATGGGAGCTTTATGCAAATGTAACAGCATAATATAGCACTAGCCAAATATGAAATCAAGAGAATAAGAAAGAATTAACTTCCATCACACATAAACACTACACCCAACACTATGGGGCTTAATGGTTGCCGGCGGTTGCGAACTAAAATCCGTAAACGAATGATCGTGGTGCGCCGACACACTATGCCATAAATTAGCAGCGCATGCGCATCAGATAATGAGATAAGTTTCGAGTATGTGTATAATTTAAGTATACCTTAATGGACATGTTATGTATAAATTATTATGTATATACCTGCAGCAATATACATTGTATATGACACTGGTAGATGTCACGATGTCAGTAGCTGAATATACATTTCATACCATATGTATATTTAAAAATACATATTCAAATTGTAGCATATGTACCTATATGCTAAGGATGTACATATCCACGAGATGTTATGTGGGTACCCCCCCCCCCGGGTCCAGATTTTCTCTCGACGGCCCTGCCTGTAAATAAACATATGGATTGTCAAAAATTAATATTTCAGATTGTGTACACTTATTTATTTACTTATGTGGTCATAAGAAATATTTTAAATTATTCATGTGTATGCTAATTTTAATCACAAGAAATCGTTTATTGAATGGGGGCTAGCTTTTGTGACGTAATATTTGTTAGGGGGGTCGCTGAAAATGTGACAGCATAACGAAGGGAGAGGGAGGGATCCAAGAAGGTGACATTCTGAGTGACATATTTTATGGACGGTCCCGTATTAATACAAGAGCTTCTTCATATGGCCATACAGTGATACTTAAAATATTCATGCATTTTTCATTTATCTGTAATAGTCACTTAAGAAAATTCAAAATTCAGTAATTTTGAATTTTTCAAGGAAGTTCAACTCTAATTATTTTTTTGAACACTTGCTTGTTCCTTACTAACATCACATTCCTCGAAAAGGAGTTACGTTAGGATGGCATTTCAACCATTTTATCTCAAAAACTATAGAGAATACCGGCATCTTGTACATAGTATATACCAATCATCTTACCTCTATAATAACGAAATAGTGTTTTATAAAAGGTGTACATGATTTGTTAGTACTGACCACATTTTATAACATTCAAAAGAGAAGTTGTTATAAATGAATTATTTATTATATTCGAACAAAACATTAGTCAAATGATCGCTTGCTATGTTATGATGACAATTAGGTGTTTTCACAAATTTTAAATTCACTTTCACTGTGAAGATAATGCTTTATTATAGTTAAAAATACTTGAATTTTGAGAAACAGTCGAATAATACCTTAAAATAAGCCATTTTAATTTTGTATTGAAATTTTTTCAACAAAAACACTACATCAATTCACTACGCACTCATGACGCCATCAGTTATATTGTCAGTGTCACTTTATTATACAAACACGTTATTTTGCAGATAAATTTCCTAAAGTAGCTTTTACAAATCCCGTATTAGGTAGGCGTTACTTATTTAATCACATGTAAAATGAAAAACTTTATGTTATTTATTTGTTGAAATTTTAATTTGATGGACGATATAATGCTGTTTAAATATCAATAAATACTTTAGTATAACAAGTACTTCATTTTAATAATGTCAAAAAAGCAAATTTGCACATAGTGAAAACATCTAATTTTTCGAGACTTTTTAACGGCCATTTGTCTATATTTTTTATACCAATTATTGAAAGCTGTTATTTTGTATCATCAGTCAATACTACGAATGCCAATCCTATGTTAAATTTAATAGTAGTTATACTTCAAACAAAATTTTCAATTGTTTGAAAGTGTTTGTCGGTTTGAAATGATGTTGGGTGCCAATAAATCTCTTAACTATTTCCCTTTAGACCTTGTCCGAAAATTGATAGGATTAACCAACGTTCTATTGTCTTCTCTGATAATTGCATTTATTGGTTTTCTCCGACATTCCTATCAATAGGATTTATTTAATTCTTGTGCACAGTTTCTGCTTGATAAAATAGGCATTCGAAGCACATAAAGACTAATAAGTCTTATTAGTTACGAGAAGTCAATTAAAATTATTTTAAAATGATTATGAAATAATTGTTATTCATATATCTATTGCTGATTAATCTAAAATACATAAAATATTTGTTCATTATACGCTTTAATATAATCATTAAGTTAAATAAGGAATATTTTGAGTTAATGCTTTTCGTCGTGTAACATATCGCTTTGAATAAAAATTACTCCACCAAAAATTCATTGATAGGTTTTATTGTAATTTTCTGAAATATTTAGCTTCATTGTATGACTGCGTGGTTAAGAGGTACGCACACATGGTTCTTGGAAAATTAATTTCTGACTTCCCTACGTTCCCGAATACTAAACTGGCTAAGTATGCCGATAATATAACTATGTGTGCGCAGAGTCATAATGCACAAGTAGTCTAATTCACAAGTTCAAAAAGGTGTTAATTCTTGAAATGGCTCCTAAAAATATGAGTGATAGCTCATTAGATTCGGAATTACGTTTAGCAAAATGTGTTAAAATGTTTTATTAGCACATAAAACATTGCAAAAGTTATAAACAAATTAAGATGAAAAAAAATGGCATTTAGTTTTTCGTTTATAACTCAAAAACTATAAGCGATAACGAATATCGGAAAAAAGATTCTTAAAGAGGAGGAAATTTTCAATAAAAAGGTCCTAACTCCCGGAACTTTATCTCCATTATTTATAATTTTAATTTAACGCTGAAAATAGGACTCCGCGCGACCGCTGCAGGATGCGAACGCCGCCTCAAAAGCGAGTACATTACATAAAATATTTTTTTTATACTATTAAGTATCAATCAAAAATTGTTTAAAAATTATGGTGTATTCTTAACACTTCATAGAATAAGGTCGCTTTGGAAAAATATGTTAAAGTGTATTTTTCAACCAGTTAGGCCGTTGTTAACTAACGAAATTTTATGGGACCTCCGTTGTCATTGGAGACCAAATTTCTTTTTTCAATAATTGAAGTATCAAATTTTCGCTTCTTGGAGCCCTTCTTTATTATATTTTTTTAAAATAAACAAAAAACTAAAAACCAAAGTAAAATTGTAAAAAAAAATGTCTTCATATTCGTTATCATATTACTGTTTTTGCATTGAAGAAAGGCATTCATTAACGTTAAAAAAAAATTACACCATTTGTTTATAAACTGTTTATAAACAAATTGACTAGTGTCATATCTAAACATTTTTTTTTTCAATTTCGTTGTCTTGAGAATATTTTTAAGAAAAATATTTAAACACGTTTTTATTGTTTATAATCGCTTTTTTTAAATATTCATCATTTGAATAATTAGTTAAGAAATCACGTTTTCTTAAAAATTATAATTAGCAATCCTCAATAGAGTAACAAGAATAATTTTTTTATCAACAATTTCATTGTTTATTAACTTAACAATTTCTTATAGACAAATTCTGACAATCCTAATATTTTTTTTCTTAATCTTAAAAAAAATATAAAAACAGTCATATGCAACAACACACTGAAAAAAAATATTCTGTATTTTTTATAGCGTTTTTCATTACACGATACAGAAGTTGAAACGGCCACTTGATTTGTCAACTAAAAAACTGATACAACTTTTAAACTATTAGAGATATCACAATAGACATTCAAGTTGTTTTTATAGAGTATTAGTTAATCTTTAAATAAGTTTACTTTCAAGTTTGTAACTATTATTAATCAATTATTATGCGCATTTGTTTATAAAAATTAGCTTCTAGTTTATCAAATAATGCAGATACGGTAATTGATCTTTTGTTAAGTGATAAAATATCTGAAAGTTGCAATTGTTTATTTAAAAATAAATATAAAATATGCTTAATTTTTTTAAGCAAATGCGCATAATAACTAATTAATAATAGTTAGTTGGCGCTCTACTGTATATGCGCACAACAGTGAATGTTTCATCATCCACTGTATAAAATAAAATAATCTCAAAACCAATTACGTACTGTGTAATTAGAAAATTGTTGTGAAATAGAGCTGTCTTAAAAATGGAAGACAATAGATAATCTATACCCTAAAGAAGTGCGTGACGCGTGTCCGGAAGCAAACACCATGTAAAAGCACTAAATATCAGGATCGAATAAGAAATAAATGTTATATGATTTTATTACCTCCGTTGTGATAAATGAAGTATTAATTAAATTCTTAACATGTAGATACTTGTAATTCTGAATAGATAAAACGTGTAAATAGATAACATAAAGAAATCCAATTAAGTCAAAATATAAAGAGTTCAGGTTGAGTAATTAAATAGTGAAATGATTAATTTTTATACATAAAAACCCTTTTCATAAGCTTACGTTCAGTAGGCAAACTAATGAAATATATAAGTAATTAAGCTCTACTAAAATTTGCTTTTAATCAAATTTTAATGATAAAAGCATTTTCCATGTACAACTTTAGCTAATTTGATGTAGACTGCACATGTAGAATTGTAGAATATGATCAAAAGAGTAACAGATAAAAAAATTTGCATATGTTTATAATATACTAAGTTTGTTTTAAATTTTTGTTCAGTCTATTTCCACAAAGCTAATTACATATACTCGGATATAAGTTCATCAGTGATTGTGCTCTTCACGGCTCTCCTCGGCCCAGTGGCGCAGTGCTATGCTTGCGATCACGGAGTCTCAGATGGCTTAAGGTTGCCCGATATGCTATACAGTAAAGGGACGTCAACTAAAACATTGTCTGAATCACAATATCGTCTGCCAAGATGTTGTGAACAACTAGAAGACTCCGAATTGGCTTAAATGATTTCTATAGAATCATTTGCAAACTGTAGGACTGGGTGGTGGACCCATGTAATTCTCGATTTATAATAATAACAATAATAATAATAATAATTTATTTTCCTTAAAAGACAATAACAATTGTATAGGAAGAGTCGGTAAAACAATAGACAATACAAATAAAAACTAATAATAAATAAATGACAACAAAATTGGTGAAAGGTTAAACAGATAAAAATCTGAGAGCGAATAAAAACAGCGTTCTAACAAAAACGACTTAAGCTTGCTTTTAAATGTGTATATATTTTTACTAGACTTTATATAGTCGAGTAGTTGATTAAATAATCGGGCACCGTTATGAGATTATGAATTCTGAGTAATTTTATATTTTGCGAAAGGCACATGTATTAAACCCTTCTGCCGTGTGTTAACGTCATGAATGTCTTTATTAAGTTGGAAGTTATTTTTGTTAGAAAATACATAGAGGGATATTTCTAAAATGTATAAATTTATGAGCGTCAAGATTTTGTATTCGTAAAATAAATTACCAATACAACGTAATATACGTTTTTGTGCCACAACGACATCTTTGGCCATGGTGGAGCTGCCCCACAAGCACAAACCGTATCGTAACCGAGATTCGACCTGGGCGTAATATACACTTAATAGTTGACCTTTATCCAATACTAATCGTATATTTCTGAACATACATGTAATAGAATTTAGTTTGGAAATCAGGTGTGTACAGTGCGATTTCCAGCTTAAGCTTTCGTCCATGAACACACCCAGATTTTACATCTAAATATTTGTTCTGAAGGAAGGTGTTATTGACATTAGATTTTAAAGGTTCAGTTACTTTATGACAATAATTGTGAAATCGCAGCACATGTGTCTTACTAGTATTGAAATGTAGATCGTGTGAATTGAAATAATTTGATGTTAATGATAGAATTTGTTGACATTTACTATTAAGTCTTTCAGTATTGTCTACAGAGATAAGTAATGACACACCATTTGCATACATAACGAGGTCTGGATGAGATATTTCCGCCTCTAATTGGTTTACGTACAATAAAAATAAAACAGGCCCCAACACGGAGCCTTGTGGGACGCCTATTTGCACTGGGCTAATTTCTGATACAGCATTCAAAATTAAATTTTCATTATGATATTTTAAAGAAACATATTGGTTACGGTTTCTTAAATAGGACGAAGTCCAGGTCAAGGAAACTCCTCTTACACCATAGTGTTCTTATATAAACAGCAATTTTCCATGATTAACGCAGTCGTATGCCCTGCTTACATCACAAAAAACTATAGCAAGATACTCGCCTGCGTCGATAAAATTTATTAACTTGTCATAAAATGTGAGTAATGCCGTAGATGTGGATTTTCCTAAGCGAAAACTACGTTGCTTTGGTATTAAAATATTTTGTCTGTTCACAAAATTTAAGAGACGATCGCTAAAAGCATATTCAAAAACTTTAGATAAACTATCTGGGATAGTGACTGGTCTATAATTCTCTAATAAAGTCGAGTCTGCTTCTTATAAATAGGTGTGACCTCTTCCGTTTTTAGAATGTTAGGAAATGTACCCGATAAATAGAATAGGTCAATTAGGAACGTAAGAGGTTCAATTATTGTATGTAAGACTTTTTTTTAAAACAAAGACGGGTATATCATATATAATAATGATAATTTTTTACAGCTTATGAGGTACTAGGATGATTTTATTGTAATTTTCATATAACACTACGTGAAGTGCAGAGTGAATCAGATTCTTAAAAACCGCTGCCCAAGGAATCACTACTTCCACATCCAGATTTTTCATCCAAGTCACTTTAAAGGAAACATTTTGACTATATTTGCACTCTAGTATGTGGAAATTATTGGTCATAGAATTTGAATAATATTTGGGGCAGATGTCATAGAAAAGTTTGAGGAGATGGTTTGTACTATATACGTTAAAAATGAAGTTTCTAGTTTACCCTACTTATTTTCCACTATTCACAACCTACCACCTCCCACCCCTTCAATGGAGTCATCTCAATCAGATGTCACTACAATACATACGTGTACAGTTTTCAAGTGAATATCTCAATTTTATGTTATCAATCCCATTAATAATGAAGCGGAGGTGGTGGAGTTTGAAAAATATTAGAAAGAAATCTGAGGCCCTGGTTTCTAGTATATACACCGAATCCCAAATTTCTGTACTCTTACTAGCTTGATTTACTTATTTTCCCCTAGTTACTCCTATTAACCCCAACCCTTCTACGGAATCATTCCAAAATATAATCTACTTCCAGATGTCGTTATAATACATACGTCTACCAAATTACAAGTGAATATCTCAATTTTATTTCATCAACCCCTTTAATAATGTAGTAAGGGTAGGGGAAGGGTTGAAAAATATTATTAAAAAATCTGAGGCCTTGGCTTCTAGCTCATAGACCGAGTTTCAAGTTGCAGTACTCTTACCAGCTTGGTTTACTTATTTTTTCCTATTTACCTCTACTTACCCCCACTCCTTCAACGCAATCATGTGAAAATATAATCTAGTTCCAGATATAGTTATAATACATAAATGTACCAAATTTCAAGTGAAAATTTAAATTTAATTTTACCAACTCTTTTAATAAGGGAGTGAGGGTGGTGGGGGGATGTAAAATACTAATAAAAAAACCTGAGGCCTCCGCTTCTAGTATATACACCAAATCCCAAATTTCTGTACTTTTACCAGCTTGCTTTACTTATTTTCTCTTATATATCCCTATTTAACCCCCAACCCTTCAACGGAATCATCTCAAAATATAATCTAGTTCCAGATGCCGTTATAATACATATGCGTACTATATTTCATGTGAATATCTCAATTTTATTTTATCAACCTCTTGAATAATGGAGTACGGGTGGAGGGGGGCTGAAATATATTATCAAAAAATATGAGTCCTTGGCTTCTAGTACATACACCGAATTTCAAGTTTCTGTATTCATACCAGCTTGCTTTACTTATTTCGCCCTATTTACCCCTAAATAACCCCCAACCCTTCAACGGAATCATCTCAAAGTATAATCTAGTTCCAGGTCGCTATAATTCATACGTGTACCAAATTTAAAATGAATACCTCAATTTTATATTATCAACCCTTTTCATAATGAAGTAGGGGTGGTGGGGGTTGAAAAATATTATTAAAAAATCTGAGGACTTGGCTTCTAGTACATACACCGAATTTCAAGTTTCTGTACTCATACCAGCTTGCTTTACTTATTTCCCCCTATTTACCCCTAAATAACCCCCAACCCTTCAACGGAATCATCTCAAAGTATAATCTAGTTCCAGATATCGTTATAATTCATACGTGTATCAAATTTCAAGTGAATATCTCAATTTTACTTTATCAACCCTTTTAATAATGAAGTAGGGGTGGTGGGGGTTGAAGAATATTATAAATAATCTGAGACCTTGGCTTCTAATACATACACCAAATTTCAAGTTTCTGTAGTCTTACCAGCTTGCTTTAGTTATTCTCCCCTATTTACCCCTATTTAACCCCCACTCCTTCAACGCAATCATGTCAAAATATAATCTAGTTTCAGATATAGTTATAATACATAAATGTACCAAATTTCAAGCGAAGATTTAAATTTAATTTTATCAGCTCTTTTAATAAGGGAGTGGGGGTGGTGGGGAGATGGAAAATAATAATTAAAAAACCTGAGACCTTCGCTTCTAGTACATACGCCAAATCTCAAATTTCTGTACTTTTACCAGCTTGCTTTACTAATTTTCCCCTATATACCACTATTTAACCCCCAACCCTTCAAAGGAATCATCTCAAAATATAATCTATTTCCAGATGTCGTTATAATTCATACGTGTACCAAATTTCAAATGAATATCTCAATTTTATTTTATCAACCCTTTTAATAATGAAGTAGGGGTGGTGGGGGTTGAAAAATATTATAAATAATCTGAGACCTCGGCTTCTAGTACATACACAGAATTTCAAGTTCCTGTAGTCTTACCAGCTTGCTTTACTTATTTTCCCCTATTTACCCCAAATTAACCCCCAACCCTTCAACGGAATCATCTCAAAATATAATCTAATTCCAGACGTCATTATAATACATACGTGTACGAAATTTCAAATGAATATCTCAACTTTATTTTATCAACCCCATTAATAATGGGGTAGGGGTGGTGGGGGGTTGAAAAATGTTACAAAAAAATCTGAGGCCTTAACTTCTAGTACATACACCGAATTTCAAGTTTCTGTACTCTTACAAGCTTGCTTTACTTATTTTCCCCTATTTGCCCCTATTTAACCCCCAACCCTTCACCGGATATCCTCAAAAAACAATCCAGTTCCAGATCTCGTTATAATATATACGTGTACAAAATTTCAAGTCAATATCTTAAACCGTTCCGGAGAAAACGTGCGGACAAAAAAAAAGTTACAGACAGACAGACAGACAGACAGACAGAAATTTTTTTTTTCCCTCAAATTTAAAATCTCGACGTTTCATGACATTCTAAACCTATTTCACGAATAAAAATTTTTGAAAATTTTTTTGCGATTACTGTACTTCCAATGCACTACGTGGATGTGGAAGTAAAATTAACCAATACTCAAATCTCGCCGACAATGCATTTAAATTCTTATTTTTTGATTAGATGTTTTCGGAGTAATGAAAAATAAAGAATTCAAAACGACGGATTCAAAATGGCTCCCAGAAATGCATAACTGATATCAAATGATTCAAAAAGACCCATCAAATTTGGCTGCTATAATTGTAAGAGTCAGACACCGTTTACTAATACTGTTACCTAAATACCGCTGCCTAAGGAATCGCTACTTCCATATCCAGACTTCTCACCCAAGTCATTTTAAAAGAAGCATTTTGACTACACTCTAGTATGTGGAAATTTTTGGTCATAGAGTTTTAATAATATTTGGGGCAGATGTCATAAAAAATTGAGGCGTTGTTTTCTACCATGCACGATAAAAAAGAAGTTTCTAAACTTTTATTAGCTTGCTCTACTTATTTTCCCCTATTCACAACCTTCCACCTTCCACCTTCCACCTCTTTAACGGAATCATCTCAGTCAGATGTCATTACAATTCATATAGGTAGAGAGCTGACTGTACAGATTTCCTATAGAAAAGGTACACACACTTTGTGTGAGCGAGTAAGTATTATCACAGACCTATAGGGAGCCATTTTTCATAAAAGCAAATTTTACCCGCGTCATAGAATTTTCGCATCACTTCCTAAGTCATCGAATACATGAATAAAAATTAGGTTAAGATGTAGGTTTTGAGGTCTACAATGAGATTATAGTGGGGTACCAGGCTTAACTTGCGCGCAACCCTGATACACCCTGAATTAGAGCTTTTTGTGTGTTTCCTTAAGTCATGGACTACATGGATGATTTTTTTAAATTAAAGTACAAGCATTCTAATTATTTAAAAAAATCAGGGTGCCTCTTCTTATTTGCCCGCATCCCCTCGTGTCTGCTTCGTCCCTAATTACTATAAGGTCTATAAGCATAGGCTAAATCTATGAATTAGGACATTTATTTTTTATATATCTAGGTAATTTATGATTTTTCATTATTAAGAATCTCAATTTAATTCATTTTAAGTTAATTATCAGGTACTATGACATACATGGTGATCCACTTCCAATATTAGTCAAGGCCATGTACTAATTTCAAGGTTTCTCATAGTCAAACCTATTTCTTCAGAGTGTTCTCCACGATGATTCAAGTTTCTCGAGTGTTAAACTGCCATAACAATTTTTTTTTTAATGGAAACCCGTGTATGTTTTTACTTAAAATGTTTCAGTAATCGACTACACGATTACCTACACGTTCTTGTCGACTTGATTGTTTCTCAAATTAAAAAAAAAAACATCGAAGAAAGTTGGATATATAATTGATTGCTGAAACATTTTGCCTAGAAACAGACATGTGCTTCCAAAATTGAGTTACGGCAGTTTGAAAATGTAGAAACTTGAGTCATTGTAGAGAACACCCTGTAGAAATAAGTTCGACTATGAGAATCTTTGAAATTAGTGCATGGCCTTGACTAACATTGGAAGCGAAATGGCGATCTAATTTATGAAAACACGTTTTTTGCAAATTTTACTCTTGAACGCGGCAAATGCATTTTTTTACAAGAAACTGTGGAATAACGTGACAACGCCGCAGTGTTAGTTCAAAAACTATATATGCCTGGATAGAGAATTAAGAGTAAAATATTATTATATGAAAGAAATGTTTGACATTCCGTTTAAAAGAATCAACTATTAATTTGCCTCCGCTATATGAAGCACCCTGCCGATTTAAAAACAATTTTATGATATACCACTTTTGACCTCCAACAATTTTTATCTGAGACATTTTTTTGAATTTCAAACGGTTGAGGAGTTATTGACCTTTGCTGATAGGCCTTATGGTATCGTAATTAGAAACGAAGCAGTCATGGGGTAATGCGAGCAGATAAGAACAAGCACCCTCATTATTTTGATAACTGGCTTGTCCCTTAATAAAAAAAAATCATCCATGTATTCGATAACTTAAGAAAACACACAAAAAGGAAACTTTAATTGAGGGTGTATCAGGGTTGCGAGCAAATTAAGCCTGGCACCCCACTATAATCTCATTGTATACCTCAAAACCTACATCTTGACGTATATTTTATTCATGTATTCGATTTCTTAAGAAAAGATAAAAATTCATGACCGGAAGTGACGCGAAAATTCTATGACGCGGGCAAAATTTGCTTTTATGAAAAGTGGCTCCTTGTTGGTCTTTGGTAGTACTTACTCGCTCACATAAAGTTTTTCGTGTATCTTATCCATAGGAAATCTGTACAACCGGGTGTTCACCTAATACGTGTACTAACTTTCAAGTGAATATCTCAATTTTATGTTATCAACCCCTTTAATAATGGAGAGGAGGTGGTGGAGATGGGAGATTGAAAAATATTATAAGGAAATCTGAGGCACTGGATTCTAGTACCTATATACACCAAACCCCAAGTTCTTGTACTCACCAGCTTGCTTTACTCATTTTCCTTTATTTAGCCCTATTTAACCCTTCAACACAATCATCTCAAAATTTAATCTAGTTCCAGATGTGGTTATAATGCATACTTGTACCAAATTTTAAGTGGATATCTCAATTTTATTAATAATGGAGTGGGGGTGGTGGGGGTTGAAAAATATTGTAAAAAGTCTGAGGCTTGGGCTTCTAGCATATACAGCAAATCCCAATTTCCTGTGCTTTTACCAGCTTGGTTTACTTATTTTCTACTATTTACCCTTTCCCACAACTCTTCAACGTTATCATCTCAAAATGTAATCCAGTTCCAGATGTCGTTACGTGTACCAAATTTCAAGTGATAATGTCAATTTTATTTTGTTAAACCCTTTAATTATGGCGTGGTGGGGAGAGGGGTTGAAAATATTATAAAATAAATCTGAAGTCTTTGCATCTAGAATATACGGCAAATTCCAAGTTACTGTACTCTTATCAGCTTGCTTCACTTAATATTTAGTGCGCACAAAAGAAGTTACAGACCGACAGACAGACAGACCGAGCGACAAACAGACAGATTTTTTTTTTAGCTCAAATTTAAAATCTCGACGTTTCATGACATTCTAAGCCTATTTCAACAGAAAAAGCAAAAAAAAAAAATTGTTTTTCGATTACTATGCTTCCAGTCCTCCCCTACGTGGATGTGGAAGTAAAATTGAATTACAAATTTAAAAATCCGCGACGCAAGAACATTGACTAAAAATCTAAAAAATAAAGAAACAAGATTTTAAAAAGTAAAATATTATGTACCTATCATTTTTCATGACACATATCCTTTATTATCAATGCGATTAAAAAAAAAATTGGATGGAAAATACCTACTCATCAGGAGATTGTTTCACGTTAAAATATTTAAAATTCACCACTGGCGTTCGTCCATATGAAGAAAAATGAACCTAATTTTCCAAAGAAAAATATTAAGCAAAGTTTTAACTGTGAAACAATTTTATAATCTTATGCGTTGTTATCAGGAATTCACTAATGCAGAATGAAAAAAAGATACTTGGTGTTCATATGATAAAAAAATAAAGTCTTCCCGTTTTAAGTACCAATTAATTAGTCATAATTTTATTTTCGGTCGTAATGAAGAGTTAATTAAGCTGGAATAAGACAGGCTTTCCATTTATAATTAATCACGTGACTTCAGTCAATTTGCTTAACAGTCTCACAGCCACATTCACCATTTTCAACTTAACAGTTTGGTAACAAACAGAGAGATAAAGAAATACCCTATTCACCATCACATTTCAGACCGATGATGATAGTAAACAGGCAGTTAAATGAAAGTTACCAGAAATATGTTGGTAGTTTTTTGTTATGGCTAATGTTACCATTATTATGTAACCTAAAAAAGCGGTCACAATTCTCTCTTCTCACTCGCACTGCTCGAAAATATTTATCTATGGTCGTAAATAAACAAATAGTTTGTGTGCTCTTGTATCCAAATTATTAAACATTTTAAATAGTAAGTATTAATTTTTAGGACTAGCGATCTATAAGACAATATATAATATAATTTAATTTTTATTATAGAAATTCAATAAAGATGGAAAAAGAAAAAAAATAGATTATTTCCAAATTATACTGATCGTGAAAAACAACTAATAACCTCTTTTGTTAAAAAATATTAATATATTACTGTATTAATTCTTTCCATTTTTATTTTTAAAAATTGTTTTGATATAAACAATGATCATTTGACAGTTGACGTTTCGATATCAGTCTGTTAGGGTTTAACAGCTCGAATTTCTCCTGTTAACTTATCAGAGGATTTAACTATCTGTTAAGACCTAATCATCTATGGTGAATACCCAATAGTAACTTTATCAGACTGTTGGAGACTTAACTCCCTGATACTAATTTAACAGACAATGGTGAATACGGCCGTAAATCAAACATTAATCGACTTGGACAAAAAAAGCTTATTTTTACACGAATTTAATTTAGGAACAATTAAATAAATAATAACACTTACATAGATACACTTGTTGCGAACTTCCGCTTGAGATCTAGAAAAGTAGAAAATTGGTTTGGCATATGTTATTATCATTCTCTAATGTATAATATTATTGGGAATAAAGGCATTTTTTTTATTATTATTATAACTAAATCGCACTTTGCACAAAAATTGTCATGACCAATTTATGTTTAAAAGATAGATGTTATGGAAATTTAATGCCACTGAAAATGTGCTTTACTATTATCAGTATGATTTTAGTAAATATGAGAAATTGGATATTGATCCAATCTCGTTAAAGTTGCACTTATGGTACATACTATTACATTAAGAATGTCAAATTCGTTCATTTTTTAAATTTTTATTTCCAAGTCAATTATTTTTTATTTAGACTGTTAAGTAAACTGACTGGAGCCACGTGATTAATTACTTCCACATCCACGTAGTGGATTGGAAGTATAGTAATCGCAAAAAAATTTTCAAAAATTTTTATTCGTGAAATAGGTTTAGAATGTCATGAAACGTCGAGATTTTAAATTTGAGCGAAAAAAAAATTTCTGTCTGTCTGTCTGTCTGTCTGTCTGTCGGTCTGTCTGTCTGTCTGTCTGTCTGTCTGTCTGTCTGTAACTTTTTTTTTTGTCCGCACGTTTTCTCCGGAACGGTTTAAGATATTGACTTGAAATTTTGTACACGTATATATTATAACGAGATCTGGAACTGGATTGTTTTTTGAGGATATCCGGTGAAGGGTTGGGGGTTAAATAGGGGTTTAATAGGGGAAAATAAGTAAAGCAAGCTTGTAAGAGTACAGAAACTTGAAATTCGGTGTATGTACTAGAATTTAAGGCCTAAAATTTTTTTATAATATTTTTCAACCCCCACCACCCATACCCCATTAATGGGGTTGATAAAATAAAGTTGAGATTTTCATTTGAAATTTCGTACACGTGTGTATTATAACGACCTCTGAAATTAAATTATATTTTGATTCCGTTGAAGGGTTGGGGGTTAATTTGGGGTAAATAGGGGAATATAAGTAAAACAAGTTGGTAAGAGTACAGAAACTTGAAATTCGGTGTATGTACTAGAAGCCAAAGCGTCAGATTTTTTTATAATATTTTTCAACCCCCACCACCCCTACTCCAATATGAAAAGGGTTGATAAAATAAAATTGAGATATTCATTTGAAATTTGGTACACGTATGTATCATAACGACATCTGGAACTAGATTATATTTTGAGATGATTCCTTTGAAGGGTTGGGGGTTATTTAGGGGTAAATAGGGGGAAATAAGTAAAGCAAGCTGGTATGAGTACAGAAACTTGAAATTCGGTGTATGTACTAGAGGCAAAGGCCTCAGATTTTTTAAAAATTTGTTTCAGCCCCCCACCACCCCTACTCCATTACTCAAGGGGTTGATAAAATAAAATTGAGATATTCACATGAAATTTAGTACGCATATGTATTATAACGACATCTGGAACTAGATTATATTTTGAGATGATTCCGTTGAAGGGTTGGGGGTTAAATAGGGATAAATAGGGGAAAATAAGTAAAGCAAGCTCGTAAGCCTACAGAAACTTGAAATTCGGTGTATGTACTAGAAGCCAAGGTCTCAGATTATTTATAATATTTTTCAACCCCACCACCCCTACTTCATTATTAAAAGGGTTGATAAAATAAAATTGAGATATTCACATGAAATTTAGTACGCATATGTATTATAACTACATCTGGAACTAGATTATATTTTGAGATGATTCCGTTGAAGGGTTGGGGGTTAAATAGGGGTATATAGGGGAAAATAAGTAAAGCAAGCTGGTAAAAGTACAAACATTTGGGATTTGGTGTATATACTAGAAGTGAAGGTCTCAGGTTTTTTTGTTAGTATTTTCCATCTCCCCACCACCCCTACTCCCTTATTAAGAGTTGATAAATTTAAATTTTCACTTGAAATTTGGGACGTTTATGTATTATAACTACGTCTGAAACTAGATTATATTTTGACATGATTGCGTTGAAGGAGTGGGGATAAGTAAAGGTAAATAGGGAAAAATAAGTAAAGCAAGCTGGTATGTATGTACCTAGAATGGTGTATGTCCTAGAAGCGAAGGCCTCAAATTTTTTAATAATATTTTTCAACCCATCCACTACCCTTACTACATTATTAAAGGGGTGGAGAAAATAATGGGATGATTCCGTAGAAGGGTTGGGGTTAATAGGAGTGACTAGGGGAAAATAAGTAAATCAAGCTGATAAGAGTACAGAAATTTGG
This sequence comes from Stenurella melanura, assembly GCA_963583905.1. NCBI lineage: Eukaryota > Metazoa > Arthropoda > Insecta > Coleoptera > Cerambycidae > Stenurella > Stenurella melanura. The sequence goes on along the minus strand of OY757310.1, from coordinate 78,596,644 downwards.
GATTCGGTGTATATACTAGAATCCAAGGCCTCAGATTTCTTTCCAATATTTTTCAAACTCCACCACCTCCGCTTCATTATTAATGGGATTTATAACATCAAATTGAGATATTCACTTGAAAATTAGTACACGTATGTATTGTAGTGACATCTGATTGAGATGACTCCATTGAAGGGGTGGGAGGTGGTAAGTTGTGAATAGTAGAAAATAAGTAGGGTAAACTAGAAATTTCATTTTTAACGTATATGGTAGAAACCAACTCCTCAAACTATTCTATGACATCTGCCCCAAATATTATTAAAATTCTATGACCAATAATTTCCACATACTAGAGTGCAAATATAGTCAAGATGTTTCCTTTAAAGTGACTTGGATGAAGAATCTGGATGTGGAAGTAGTGATTCCTTAGGCAGCGGTTTTTTAAATGGAAAGCCTATCTTCCTCCATCTTAATTAACTCTTAGTCAAGTCCGAAATAAAGTTACGACTAATAATAATTGATAATTTAAAAAAGAAAATTTTATTTTCTAATTATGTGAACACCAAATACACTATCTTATTGAAATTCGGCATTATTGAGTTTTAAAGTGAGATTGTTTTACAGTTATAACTTTGCCTAATATATTTTTTTGGAAAATTAGGTTCATTTTTCTTCATAAAGGCGAACGTCACTGGTGGATTTTTAAATATTTTACCTTCCACCCTAATTTTTCTTAAAATTGCATTGTTAATGTAGGCGCTGTGATATGGCAGTCATGAAAAATGAGACATAACGTATTATAGGTTTTTAGTATATAGGTTTATTTGGGATTTTAGACGATGATGCCAACTTGGTGGACGAAACGGCAATTTATCATCAAATGTATTTCTAATAGTACATTTATAAGAAAATACATGGGATTTTCAGCTGATGGTACCATAATACATCTACTACTGCTTTCACATTTATTGATGATTTGCAACACTGAAGCTCTACCAAAACCTAAAAACTCCTTCAAATAGAAACACGGATCACCCGTTGAAGGGATATGAAACCACAGACAGACGTACACGCATATAAACAATACGCATCAAACTTAACACTGTGCCGGTTGTGGCTACAAAGCAACGCAACATAGGAAGCGTGAGGAAGTTGTGATAAAGTTGTGAATTAAACATGAAGGCACGAGAGACATTCGCTTCAAAATTTTTTGCAAATAGTGAATTGCCCAAAAATAATTTTTAAATTATTAAACTGTCGGAACTACGTAACATAATTATCCTAGGGTAGTTTTCAGTTTAATGTAATTTCGATTGCTTATTGTGAGGATTAGAAGTAAGCGAATTTAACAGGATATCTATTTGTTAAATATATTTTCAGATTTGGTTATCATGTTTTTACTATTCTTGTTTTAAATTCGATTTGTTTCATATATTATGTGTAATATAATAGCTGTAGTAATGTTATAAAATCAAAAGTACTGTACAAAAATACGAATCCTCAATAAATTCATGAGATTTCTGGAATTTTATTATTGGTTTATATGAGGACAACGGACCCATAAAACTGTTATAATAAATATACAATTAATTTATTTTTTAACAAAAAACTAACAACCTAGCAGTGATTTATACTAGGTGTCAAAGACAAATTATAGGCATAAATAATTAAAGTCGTAGAAATAAATGTCTTAATTTTCGAAAACTTCAAATTAGTACCCTGTAAATTTAAATTATTGTCTGAATGGATGACAGGAATTTTTCTAGAACTAATTCTTTTATTAGAACTTATTCTAAATTCTAATATTCACAATTCTTAAAAATCTCGAGTAAATTAATTAAAACAAAGCAACAAAAAACTTACCTCACTATTTGCCACTTGGAAACTTTTCTTGTATCTAAAACAAAAACTTTCTGTGATTAACACGGAACTGTGCAGTTTCTCAATAATTAAGCCATTGTCCTTTTTAAAGGTACAGTAATTATGTAGATAGGTTTTACAAGACAGATAAATTTTAATACCCTATTTAGGATGTCTTTTATGTTTTTTTATTTACAGATTAGAGAACAGCTGTTGAGTTTGATCTTTATTTAAATGAGATTTTATAGCTGGACCAAAGAATAGAGAATTAACAGGAGAAGATAGTCGGACAGAGAAGACGGAATAGATAAAGATAGTTGTGAACTTAAAATTAAATAATATTTTGAAACAAGTTTTGCCTTTTGGTTGAATTTTTAATTCAATCGACTCAGTCATGGCAGCCATACTGGAGTCGCGATTTTGAATTTTGAACTCTTGACATGAGATTCAGTATCAGTTACGTCAAGAAATACCTAACTACCAATTTTAACGCAACTGAAATGAAATTTGATTTTTTCTAGTGTTTGATCATTTGGTTATACAATGGTCGTAGCTTGATGAAAAAAATCGGTAAAGATATTTACACAGAACTTCCCTCGTTATTTGTGCATGGCGGTCACTCTAAAAAATTATTAATTACGAAATGACATTGAGAATAATAATCGAAATATAGTTATTGCTATTATTACATAGAACACCTGATAACTTTTGGTCAAAAAAATATATAGTCTGCTCATCCAACAGCAAAAGTTCAATACTAAATAACAGGTGCCAAATATGGAAGGCTTGCGCAAATACCTTTACAAATGTTCACCATGACTGAATTATTTCTTGGGATGACCACCCTGTACATTTTTCAATAAAAGTATAATAGGTGCATATGCCAGATATTATTGGCATCTGTCACATTTTCAATCCCACATTCACGTAATGGAGTGGAAGTATAGTGGTGGTTAAAAAAATTCTTTTTTTTAATTTTTCAAAAACGTTGGTAAAAAAAATTTCAAAATTTTTTTCTTCTGAAATAGGTTTAGAATGTCATGAAACTTAGAAATTTTAAATTTGAGCAAAAAGGAAAGTTTCCTTCTATTCTATAGTAGTGGTAAAAAAAGTTTACAAATTTAAAAATTACATGTATTTCTTTAATACGTTTAGAATGCCATGAAACGTAAAAATTTTAAATTTGAGCAAATAAAAAAAATTTTCCATCTGTTTTAGTGATAAAAAATTTTTCAAAAATGTTGGTGAAAAATATTTTCAATTTTTTTTTTCTGAAATAGGTTTAGAATGTCATGGAACGTGAAAATTTTGAATTTGAGCAAAACAAATATTTCCATATTGAAACATTCTTTATAGGATTTTGCAAACAGCAGAAAAAATAACTATCTCTGCTGTTTGCAAAATCCTATAAAGAATGTTTCAATACAATTATAAGCAAACAAATAATAATTCATTTTTAAATGTTTCCATCTATTTTAGTGGTAAAAAAAGTTTCAAAAACGGTGAAAAAAATTTTCAACATTTTTTTTCTGAAATAGGTTTAGAATGTCATGAAACGTGGAAATTTTAAATTTGAGCAAAAAAAAATTTTTCGTCTATTCTATAGTAGTGATAAATAGATTTAAAATGTTTTCAAATTTTTATTTTTTTTATTTTTCAAAAACATTTTTAAATTTGTTTGAACAGTTTTAGAATGCCATGGAAACGTGGAAATTTTAAATCTGAACAAAGAAAAAAATCGGTAAAGGTATTTACACAGAACTTCCCTCTTTATTTGTGCATGGCGGGTCACCCTAAAAAATTATAAATTTCGAAATGACATTGAGAATAATAATCGGAATATAGTTGTTATCACTATTATTACAAAGAAAACCTGACAACTTTTGGTCAAAAAAATATAGAGTGCTCATCCAACAGCAAAAATTCAATACTAAATAACAGATGAAAGGCTTGCGCAAATACCTTTACAAATGTCCACCATGGTTGAATTATTTCTTGAGATGTATAATAATTGTATATGCCAAATATTATTGCCATCTGTCACATTTTCAATTCCACGTTCACGTAGTGGAGTGAAAGTATAATTTTTTCAAAAAAATTTTTAAACGATTCAAAAAAATAATTAAATTTGTTTGAATAGGTTTAGAATGCCATGGAAACGTGGAAATTTTAAATTTGATCAAAGAGAAAAAATGTTCCATCTCTTTTAGTGGTAAAATTTTGTCAAAAATGGTAAGAAAATTTTTCAATTTTTTTTTTTTTTTGTGAATAGGTTTAGAACACTGGGAAACGTGAAAATTTTAAATTCGAAGAAAGAAAAAAATTTTCTATGTATTTTAGTGGAAAAAAACTTTTCAAAAATGGAAAAAAACAATAATTTTTTTTTTTTGAATAGGTTGAGAATGTCATGAAACGTGGAAATTTTAAATTTGAAGAAGGAAAATAAATTTTTATTCATTTTAGCGGTAAAAAATTTTTCAAAAATATTGGTAAAAAAAAATTTCAAATAATTTTTTTTTTGAAATATGTCTACAATGCCATGAAACGTGGAAATTTTAAATTCGAACAAAGCAAAAAAATGTTTTTTCTATTTTAGTGGTAAAAAATTTTTCAAAAATTTCAATTTTTTTTTTGTGAAATGGGTTTAGCGTGTCATGAAACGTGGAAATTTTAAATTTGAGCAAAAAAAAATTTTTTTCATTATTTATTCCATTTAGACGGTCCACACTGTATATTTTCCAATGAAAGTTTAACCATTTCTTCGCTGACAGTAGCGTCAACAACCTACCAAATTTCACTGTTCTCCGTCAAGTAGTTTTTTAGTTAATGCACCAACAGACACACAGACAGACTGGCGGAATTGAAAAACCTATATTTTCGTAATCTACGTGATCTGAAGCGTCAGAATAAGGAAAAATCTCGGAGGGTGATTTTTTTTCGAATACAATACTTCCCTTCGGTATGCGAGGGAAGTAAAACTGCAATGGGTCCATCATCGAGCAATATTACGCTGTAATTAGTAAGAAATACATTATTATTATTATGATTCGCCTCCCGTTATTACTAGGGCATTGGGCTTTGCTATAAAAAACAGTGCGCCAATTTTTGCTCACATTATACTTAACATAATGGAACCATAGGTACTGTACAGTTTCCAAAAATTAAAAAGCGATAAGCCAACCATGAGTAATGACAGAACAAACAAAAATAAACATACTTACAAATCGAATTAAGAACCTTCTCTTTTTAATGTTTTTAGACCTTTTAAAAAGTAGTAAAATATACTATTATTTAAAACTTTATTACACAACAAAATGAACAGGGCATATTTCCCAAATTTTGCGCGCGTCTGCCCACCGGAGTTCACCGTCTGCCGATATTTTGTTTTTGTTAAACTGTTTGATTGGTTTGCCAGCGTAAGGTGCGTTGCTGCCGATTCCGGGCATCCAGTCCGGAAGGTTCGTTCCAGCTCGCAGCTCGGCCGTCCACCGAACACGCCCAATGGACGGCCAGACCGCGTGCCGGAACCAAACCTCAGATGTTTTATATACCGCCGGACCGGCTGCATACGCTGGGTGGGACATTGGACATGCTTATTGTTAGTGTTATTGAACCAAGTAAAACGATCCATTTGAAAAAATATTCAATTTACTACAAAAATAAAATCAGATAAAAATCCCATGAAAAAATAATATTAAAACCATTAAAATGACTTCTAAACACCTTTGGCCTAATATTAAATCGAAATCTAAGTAAAAAATTATTTTACTAAAAATGACCAAAATATTGACTTACAAAAATTTTTCATCTCGAGGACGACGGTCAATTGCCTTTGGGCTTCGTCGTTCGAATTTTCAGAAGTACTCCAAATATTGACTTGAATTTTTGAAAATCTCAAAAAGTTATAACAAGACGCAATTAAAGCCTTAAACCGCTCCTCGAGACGAATTTTTCGAAAGTACCACAAATTTAGTTTTTCGAAAGTACAACGAATTTGGTAGCAATCCTCAGTCAGGATGTAGCGAGTAGCTATTTTAAACGTCAAAATTTAGGAAAAATCAATGGGGCGGTTTTTCCAATAAAAACCAAAATCCTCATTTAATATTCCTCAAAGGGTTGGTGCATAATCCTCATACAAAACCCCAAAAACGTACAGAAAAATAGTCAAAGAATTCAAAGTCGGAGGGTCGATTTCGACGAACACAAAATACTTTTTATCCCGGCTCAGGCGGACAACGCCATATTAATCGCTCGAAGGCGAGTCGACGGAAAAAAAGTATATTTGTGTTCGATGCCGTTAGTGCGTTTATAAAAGCAGGAAAACCATCGGACACATGTAGGTAGCTTCTTTAAGCATCTTGATAATAATTTCGATAATATTAGTGCCAAATTCAAAGTGAATAATTTTCAAAAAGTTTTGCATACATTTTACAAATATTACTAATTGGGAGTCTGAATTTTTTGTACAGCCGATTGTCATAGTTCTCTCGACGCTGGATAAGTTACACTCCTACGGGAAGTAACGGCTTGCCGAGTGGTGGTGTTCTTTGATGTTTGCCTTATACACATTAGTTAAGTATTGAATATTTACATTTTTTATATTTTGTGAATTATTTCAATAAATGAGAATATATTTTGAATTCGGTTTCTTATTGATCCACTAATTATAAGATTTGTGACCGACGAGCGATTCTGTGGCGTGAGTCGGAAAATTACTTTCCGCGGGTCACCTTTGATCCAGCCAAGTCTGTGTACTTGTCCGAATACGCATAGAATCCATCAATGGTCTTAATTATTAAGAAGTGTTTCTGAGAAAGTGCTAATTATAAGCTATATTCATTAAAAGTGCATTGCCCTACATAAGAGTTCGACGGAGAGAGCAGACTGTAGCAATCGCAGTAAGTATAATTTTGTCTATTCTCGTCTTGGGGAGTCTGGAGGGTATCTTGAATCCCCCTTGTGAGTAGAGTTGATCAGTATCGTAGTGGCGACACGGCTCTGGCCTAAATTATATACAATCCTTGTCGTGTCCTTCAGACCAAATGATACTAGGTTCATCTACATTAGCAGCGAGAGTCACATGATGCATGGGGTAGGAATACAGGATGGGAAGTGTAGATGCTTTATTTAAGTTTCTATGCATCTTCTTTAGTTTCCGTCTGTCATCATCAGATAGGAAATATGGGCGTTTTCCAAATGCTTCTTTTTAGTTTCCAGGCTTCTTTTAAGTTTCCATCTATCATCATCCCCTTATTTATTCTTCTTCTAAGTCTTCTGTTTCTTCTGTTTCCGAATCCAGCAGTGTGCACCTCCCTCCGCCCGCTTGCATTCACGTCGCTTGTCTGCCAAGACATACATACATTCCCTTGCCGCAGATTGCTCTTTTTTAACCATTTCACAGGTTAATATCCATTTGCGGTGTTGCGGTCGATTTTCGTATCTATGCATTTAAATCTGAAGATCGCAATTGTTCCAATGTTATCGTTCTAGTCGAATCTTCAGAGTATAACTGGTTGCCTACCGTTGCAATCCATGAAGCGAGTTCCTAATGTCCGGTTTTAACCTTTTCAAGACCGTTATTCTGGATTAAACTTAGTGTTTTGTTAATGGACATCTGAAATACGGTATTATATGTGGGAAATAAGCGTCGTTAGGGAGATTTACCAGAGTTGTGCGATACGCTGTGTAGTGGCCTCTTTGAACATATCTTTGAACAGGTTCCGCCATCCTTGGATTTTTGACAGAGGTTTCCATCTTGGCCATTTTTGGTGATTTTTTCCGTTTGCCTGCCGAAGATAAGTTGTGTCCCTGAGCAAGTGTATTGCAATTTTTTGAGTTTGTTCCTTTACTGGGATATGGTGCTGTGGTTGACGAATTTAGCAGTATTTTATTTTGGTATTTGAGTATTATTTTTTGTTGGGAAGTACTACGGATCAATCTACTTGCTAGAAGCACATAGCAAAGGAATTCTTTAAGCCCACTCAACATCCAAGGGCTTTCACTTTCGAGTTTACTGTCAGTTTTACTGTCAATTTTCCTTTCAATTTTACGTTCTACTGTTACCTTCATTTTCGACTTTTACTGGTATTATTTCCTGTACGCTTGACCCTTCGTCTTATCTTTTTTGTTATTTATACGTTTGAGTCTGGATAGTACGTGAACTTTGGATTTGCTGAAACTTGGCTGTCTAGCTGTTGGTTGGATATGGAATCCTGGGTTGCACCTGTGAGACTCTCCTGCTTGGTTCCGTTGGAAGCTACGCTCCCCTGGTAGGCCTACTGTAGACATTGTGAAACCTGCTGGAGGTAAGCGTCTTTCAATAGCATAACGAGGGACCTGATACAACATCCCACCATCCGCGTGAGGCATAGAGAGCCGTCAGGTTTTTGCGGTACCAAATTGTAATATAATGGCTGTCACTAGACCCACGTAACTACAGTTTCTATTTTTGCTTAATATTTTACACATTAAATTGTCAGTTTTATTAATAATTTTGCTTATAACCAATTGAATTTGAATTTTCAGTAGATTTGAACACAACGCTTGCAATTACTTCCACATCCACGTAGTGGATTGGAAGTATAGTAATCGCAAAAAAATTTTCAAAAATTTTTATTCGTGAAATAGGTTTAGAATGTCATGAAACGTCCAGATTTTAAATTTGAGCGAAAAAAAAATTTCTGTCTGTCTGTCGGTCTGTCGGTCTGTCTGTCGGTCTGTCTGTCTGTAACTTTTTTTGTCCGCACGTTTTCTCCGGAACGGTTTGAGATATTGACTTGAAATTTTGTACACGTATATATTATGACGAGATCTGGAACTGGATTGTTTTTTGAGGAAATCCGGTGAAGGGTTGGGGGTTAAATAGGGCAAAATAGGGAAAAATAGTAAAGCAAGCTTGTAAGAGAACAGACACTTGAAATTTGGTGTATGTACTAGAAGTTAAGGCCTAAGATTTTTTTATAACATCTTTCAACCCCCCACCACCCCTACCCCATTAATGGGGTTGATAAAATAAAGTTGAGATTTTCATTTGAAATTTCGTACACGTATGTATTATAACGACGTCTGAAATTAGATTATATTTTGAGATGATTCCGTTGAAGGGTTGGGGGTTAATTTGGGGTAAATAGGGGAATTTAAGTAAAACAAGTTGGTAAGAGTACGGAAACTTGAAATTCGGTATACGTACTAGAAGCCAAGGAGTCAGATTTTTTTATAATATTTTTCAACCCCCACCACCCCTACTCCAATATGAAACGGGTTGATTAAATAAAATTGAGATATTCATTTGAAGTTTGGTACACGTATGTATTATGACGACATCTGGAACTAGATTATAATTTGAGATGATTCCGTTGAAGAGTTGGGGGTTAAATAGGGGTAAATAGGGGAAAATAAGTAAAGCAAGCTGGTAAGACCACAGAAATTTGAAATTCGGTGTATGTACTAGAAGCCAAAGCGTCAGATTTTTTTATAATATTTTTCAACCCCCACCACCCCTACTCCAATATGAAAAGGGTTGATTAAATAAAATTGAGATATTCACATGAAATTTAGTACGCATATGTATCATAACGACATCTGGAACTAGATTATATTTTGAGATGATTCCGTTGAAGGGTTGGAGGTTAAATAGGGGTAAATAGGGGAAAATAAGTAAAGCAAGCTGGTAAGACTACAGAAACTTGAAATTCGGTGTATGTACTAGAAGCGAAGGTCTCAGGTTTTTTTATTAGTATTTTCTATTTCTCCCCACCACCCCCACTCCCTTATTAAGAGTTGATAAAATTAAATTTAAATTTTCACTTGAAATTTGGTACATTTATATATTATAATTATATCTGAAACTAGATTATATTTTTGACATGATTGCGTTGAAGGAGTGGGGGTAAATAGGGAAAAATAAGTAAAGCAAGCTGGTAAGAGTATTGCAACTTGAAATTCGGTGTATGTCCTAGAAGCCAAGACCTCAAATTTTTTAACAATATGTTTCAACCCTTTCACTACCCTTACTACATTATTAAATGGGTTGATAAAATAAAATTGAGATATTCACTTGTAATTTGGTAGACGTATATATTATAACGACATCTGGAACTAGATTATATTTTGGGATGATTCCGTAGAAGGGTTAGGGTTAATAGGAGTGACTAGGGGAAAATAAGTAAATCAAGGTGATAAGAGTACAGAAATTTGGGATTCGGTGTATATACTAGAAACCAAGGCCTCAGATTTCTTTCTAATATTTTTCAAACTCCACCACCTCCGCTTCATTATTAATGGGATTGATAACATCAAATTGAGATATTCACTTGAGATTAGTACACGTATGTATTGTAGTGACATCTGATTGAGATGCCTCCATTGAAGGGGTGGGAGGTGAATAGTAGAAAATAAGTAGGGTGAACTAAAAACTTCATTTTTAACGTATATGGTAGAAACCAACTCCTCAAACTTTTCTATGACATCTGCCCCAAATATTATTAAAATTCTATGACCAATAATTTCCACATACTAGAGTGCAAATATAGTCAAGATGTTTCCTTTAAAACGACTTGGATGAAGAATCTGGATGTGGAAGTAGTGATTCCATAGGCAGCGGTTTTTTTCATTTTGTCAATTTAACCCATCCTCACTTACCTAGTTCACATTATCTTGCTCATTTTACCATTATTATTTAGTAGTTTAATGTGATTTTCTGATCCAGTATACTTTGGGGGTCATATATTGCATAGTAGTAGTTAAGATTTTATTAGCTGTCGTGCATTTTGTGATAGGTTAAGTGTGGGCCACACATCTAGGAATATTGATTGTGTGTAATACTATTTCTGCGGGATATTGTTAATAATCGTACCTTAATTTGATTATTAAATATGTTTGTAGTAAGACGCTTATTTGTTTCCACCAGCATACATCCACTACCCAAATTCACCGAAGTCACACTCAAGGACCTGACTAGTTGACCGTGTGAACCTCTTTCGCCACCAATTGAATGCAGAAAGGGGACTACACGTAAAATACGAAAATGTTGTTCATGGCACAGGGAGACCACCCTACACTGACCTGATGCATCAGCATCAGCCTCTAAAGTTAATTTTTTTATACTACTCCCCTTTTATCTGGGAGCCCTGCAACAGCGGTGGAAGTGCAATAAAGAGCCCTCTCTTATGAGAAAGAGGCCCGAGAGAATATTTTGCACACCCCATATATTAGTTTATTTTTGTAATAATTACTTTCAATTCCGGGTATTTCTCTATTTCATTACCCATATTTAATACCTTTTCAATTTTGCTTTCCAATTTTTTTCAATTTTAATAAATACTGCTTACAATTAAACAAAATGTATATATTTTCATCCACTGTTTATATTAGCTTATAAACACATATGTTGCTCTCATCCACTTGAAATAGGGAACCCAGGTATAAATTCAGTTATAGGCACTGCACTTGTTTATTTTTGTCACCTACTATTAACACACTTTACAGTAATTTTTCGATTATTAATTCGGTGTGTGCTTTGTTCTTCTATTATTACACTTCACTTTACGCAGAATTTATTAATCTACCAATGACTTAAATTTTATCGAATTTAATGGGGTTTTAACCTGTTCTTTTCGCGTTTTCGTTAAGAGCTTCACACTGCACGTCTGCTCTCGACTAGCATCATCATCTCCTTTCTTTTTTGATAAATTGTTTCTATAAAAATCTGAATAAGAACTTAGGAGGGAGTTGTTGACGATTTTGACCTCCATGCATTTTAAGAAAAAGGCCACTTAAGACAGACGTCATTCAGGATTGGCATCATTACACATAGATATGTTCATACCTTTGAAATCTTTTGAAGAAATTGATTTTATTCCCTGCTCTTCATCTATGAAGTATATTGTATATACTGTTACGATTAAAATAAGTAGAAGTTACAGTCGGCCGTGGCCGACACTTTCCGTGGGCCGTTTTAAAACTCGAAAAAATTCAACTTAACCTAACATAATAAATTTTTTGTTTTGTATCGTTTTTTACATAGTTGGCAGTAAATATGATTCCACAGTTAGGTTTGGAATGTGCCTGGCAATTATATAATTTGTACCTGTTTTCTGTAAAAGGGCCTCGCTTTCAAGCTAGCAAATATGTAAACGTTCTCAACTCCGTCAAAATATTAGCATTGCTAAAATGACGTAAGTCTGCGGCTCTGGAATCTTACCCTATAAGTAGGCTAGTGTCAAATCATAATTTGGCAGTATTATGTACCAATATGATGATTTGGTGCTTATAAATTATTTTCAGATAAAAATTAAAAACGGTTTTTTTACACGCCCCTTTAAGTGATACAACTGGACAGGAAAGGCTAATTTTGAAAAAATGTATATGAACCCACCTTCATTTTCGAAGAGGAATTGGTAGTTAAAGTTTTTGCACGTTGTTACGAGACACCCTTTATTCAGTTTATATAAAATATATGCCACTGGCGATCATCCTGTATGCTATTTTACATACATGCCAAAGAAACAAATCTAAAGTATAGTTCATCCAAAATCAGTTTGGAAATCATAAAAAAAGACCGACAAAGGAATAGTTGAAAATACGATTTTTTGAATCACTTTTTAATTATTGCAAATATTGTTTTTTATATAATTGATAGACATGATTTATTTATTTATAATACATTATTTATTTATAATAAATAATGTTAGTTTAATGTACAACTCCATAAATGATTAAGTAAAATTAAATAAATATCATTTAACCTACTGCTACGCTACCGCCAATATTAAGAATGAACCAAGGGCAGATAACGGACTTGTAATGATGAGCCAGGTAAACAATCGATTACTTTCATTTGAGGTAGACGCATAACATGTCTCGTTAACTATATTCGTATACGGATATCGCTTGCAATATTCAAGCATTAGCCCATGAGCCGGTAACATCAAAAGTACCGTCATGGCGGATTTTAAAAATTCTGGTGAAAATTGACTGTAGAAAACCATACGTACAAATTGAGCCCGGTATGACGAGGTTTCTTTAGCCGAAAGTATTTTTAATTAAATTAATTAATATTAAAAAACAATAATGTTTTACCGCTATCGCGGAAATTGATTTCAATGAGAGCATTCTTTAGGAAATTTGATGCTCTTTTAGTAAAACCTGGCATGACGACCTCTACTCTGCCGAAAATGTCTGTCATACCTATTTGAAGGAGGTGGTAGGTAACAAAGTTTTACCGTTATCGCGGAATTTGATTTCAGTTAGAGCATTTTTTAGGAAGTTTCATGACCTTTCAGAAAAACCTGATATGACGACCTCTACTCTGCCGAAAATGTCTCTCATACCTATTTGAAGGAGGTGGTAGGCAATAAAGTTTTACTGTTATTTGATTTGATTTCAATTAGAGCATTTTTTAGGAAAATGCTCTTTAAGAAAAACCTGGTGTAATGACCTCTACTCTGCTGAAAATGTCTGTCATACCTATTTGCAGGAGGTGATAGGTAATAAAGTTTTACCGTTATGGCGTAGAAACGTTTTTTTTTATTTTGTTCGTTTTTTGTGCGCCTTTTCAGAATATAGTGGTATGACAGCCCAAAATACCTGTCATACCGGTTGTACTTATGGCGGAGGTCAGGAGTCGGAAGGACACGCAAGTATCCGCTACTCGGCAATTTAGTCCTCTCCCCCACCCGCTCTCGAGTGTGCTGAAACTGATTCCGGAGTTCAAAAAACTGTTTGATCCCGGCTGCCCCCTGAAAACGCCCCAACACCACTTCTAATGTCTCTTTCCTGGCGCAGACATCAATCCAATTCTGTATTTGGTGAATCGGCCCTCCCTATAACCTAAGGTGATAATTCTAGAGGGGGATGATCCCAATCACCGCTACCCCTCGATTTAACCCCTATAAGCCGATGGATTAATTTTTTTTTGTAAAAAATATTTACAATTTTTAAAAAGTGGATTTGTGGAGGGAAGATGAAGGTGTTCAGGGTTATAACCAAGGGTGGTTTCAATCCCTCCAAGGGGCGGATATTTTTTGCAAAAAATATTCAATATTTTCAGAGAGGGGGTTTGATGGAGAGAAGATGAATGGCGACCAGGGTTGGAACAACCCTCAGGAGTGGAAATCCGCCCCCTGAAGGGGTTGTAATCACCCCTGATTATAACACTGGTCACCTTCATCTTTCCCCCTTCTAAAAATAGTGATTACAAAAAAAATCCACCGCCCTGGAGAGGTTCATCTAATACATATTATTTGTGGGATTTTGAAATAATTCATTCAAATCTTACTAAAAGAATTATCATACGTTTTTTCTCAAGTTGCGAATTATATAAAGTAAAAGATCAAAATTCAGTCTTTCTTGAAATACTAATACTACAATACTAGATCAAAATTCAGTCTTTCTTGAAATACTAATACTACAATACTAAAATTAAATTTCAAGAATAAGAAAAATCGATGCTTTTGCCAACAAAAGGAGAAATGAAGGTTATGTAATTAATAATAATTGTTCATTTTTGGGAAATACTATTTATTAATAATCGTCAAAGTTAGTATCATCACAATAATAATGTCTATCGTCCTCTGATTTTTCACTTTTGTCTTAATTTTCGTTATTAATAATGATTTCTTCAACTTTTAGTGGAGCTGCTTGGCCAACATACCATAATGATTCAAGTCTATTTCCTTCATTAAGTTGTCATCCACACTCTGTCGGGTTATATAAACTACAGGTTGGTTGTATGTGGAGAACTATACAAACGATCTCGATTGTGCGAGTAGGAGGAGGCGTATTGATGCAAGTTTGTATTTAAAAATAATTTAGAACAGTGTTTTGTTTGCAAAATTTTGAGGTATGTCAAAGAGTTTTTGCCGTTGAAAATAAGTTTATTCACATCGTTACTTTTCTTATTTCCGAGAGTCAAAACTATGCAATAAATCGGTACGACACGTATTTCCGGCAGTTTTTGGACTGTCATACCATGATATTCTGAAAGACCGCACAAAAACGAACAAAAGTTAAAAAAACTTTTCTACTCCAAAACGGTAAACCTCCGTTACCTGTCACGTCCTTCAAATAGATATGACATACATTTTCGTCAGAGTAGAAGTCGTCATACCAGGTTTTTCTGAAAGAGCATGAAATTTCATAAAAGATGCTCGAAACTTTGTTACCTACCACCTCCCTCAAATAGGTATGACAGACATTTTCGGCAGAGCAGAAGTTGTTGTACCAGGTTTTTCTGAAAGAGCATCAAATTTCCTAAAAAATGCTCTGATTGAAATCAATTTCCGCGATAACGGTAAAACATTATTGTTTTTTAATAATAGTTAATATAATTAAAAATACTTCCAGCTAGAGCAACCTCGTCATACCGAGCTCATTTTGTACGTATGGTTTTCTACAGTCAATTTCCAGTAGAATTTATAAAATCCGCGATGACGGTACTTTTGATGTTACGGCTCTTGGTCTACATGGTCTCTGGTCATATTCTATCACATCTGGCTTTGTAATGATTTATCCTGGTAGCAACTCTTTAGACTGAATTTTTAAATTTAGATAAGATAAGATAATTCTTTATTGCTAGAAGATCATCATGGATACAGCAACGTCAAAAATACAAGAAATTAGAACACAATTTGCAATAACTACATAATAATTATACGCACACATAATAGCAACAGTAGTATATAACAAACGAATATTTATAATAAAAAAAACAAACATTTGACATGACAAGAAATGGCCTACAAAAATTTTTATGGTTTACAATTTACTACCACCAACAGCCAAATGAGTAGTAGCATTTAGTTTTTAAGTATTCGATAACTGAATTTGCAAACCTGTTTGAATCAGAAATCTCTTTGATATCAGATGGAAGTGACTTGTATGCTTTGATAGCGGAATAGTATGGTCCTTTTTCAAAAAAAGTAGAAGTGTGGTTTGGAATTCTAATTTCATTACCCTGTCTAGTAGATACAGATATGTCACATGAATAAAATTCTCTGTTCGTTGGAAGTAAATGTAAATTTTTTTTAACAAATTTTACTAGAGATAAAAAATATAAAGAAGGAACAGTTAGACATTCAAGTTCAGCAAAAAAGGGCTTACAAGATGTTCTCGGACAAACCTTTAACATACATCTTATTATTCTTTTCTGGGTGATAAACATATTTTTTGCGTTAGGTGAGGAGCCCCAAAATATGATACCATATAGTATAATAGATTGCTCACAGGAAAAGTAATATATTCTTAAACTATCTATTGTGATATTTACAATAGAAGTACTATAAATCTAAGAGAAAATATCGTGTCTACAAGAAATGGTTTACACATACATACACAGACAAATTTTGTATTCGATATTTCAGTTCAGTGTGTTATGAAACGGATTTCTGCACATTTCCTTTTCTGTGATGATTATCAAAAAACTTTATCCGGTCATATTATATTTGATTATATCTAATAGGTAAAATTAGAACATATTGGTCTGCATCATATACAGGGTGTAATCAGTTTCATGTCATTAAAAAAAATGAAAAATGGTAATGGGGACCGACTAGACAAACAAAAAACCTTTATGACTTTTCCCTCTAGGGGCACTTTGAAAAACACTGATCTAGGTTAACATATTTAACATTATGGTAGACAACTATTGAGAACCACTGCTTTTCTTGGTCGATGGACTTGTACTTCCCAATTACATAACTTTTAAATTGTCATAAAAAAGTGCTCGCCGGCACACGCATTGTCAAAGGACAATCGACCGCCTTTGATAGATCGCCTCAACTGAACTGAGGCAAGTATAAAGAGGTAAATAATTCGTTCTCTCTTCGTGCACAATTGCAAGCAAATAATGGCCATGGAGGTTTAAACAGAGCATTTCTTTACATGTGTGTTTTTTAATTTGGAACAAAATATTGGATTGTTTATAATCTAGAAAATTTAAATGTGGTTTATTAACATTTGTAACATTAATGAGTGTCCTGGGTTAAAAGCTTACTACCTACCTAAATGATTCAAAATCTCTGCATCGGTATCAATACACAGTTCGGTACGTCTAATTAAGTACATACGCACTTCGTTCAACACTAAACACTAAACTATCAACTAACGTTGTCAATAAAAAAAAATAAAATAAAAACTTGGTACAAAAGCCAAAAAGGAATACAAAAAGAACGAACAAGTAAGTTGTGTCTGTACGTAATCAAGAATTTGACAACTTGAACGGTAAGTCAATAAAATAAATCTTAACTATGAATATACAATGACGCGAAATTCAAAAATAACAAAAACAACGAACGGCGAGTTGGACGTGTGTACATAACCAAACACCGACAGTAACTAAAATATTGCACAAGAGAGAGTTGGAGTATAGTTTTCTTCAGATCAGATCTAGATCTAAACCTATATTTCAGCAGTTCTCAAAAAAAATTATTGAAAACTTGCGAAATTTTTGTTTATTTTTTTTTCCAATACTATGAGCTTTAGACCCCATGTTATATAAGGTTTTTTTGTTTGTCTTGTCGTTCCCTAGCACCAGTTTTTTTTAATGACATGAAACTAATTACACCCTGTATATAGTTAATTTTCTCCTAAATTTATTTTTAGTCTGAATCTTAATTAATAAATCGTCATATAAGCTAATTACGCAATGAAACAAATCAATCTAATTAAATATCAAAAAACACCTTCCAATTAATTAAAGGCCTTATACAAACCTGCCCTAGTTTCACACCACAAATTAACAAAGAGGTTATTTTTATCAATGAATACATTAGAAAACTGCCGCCACAGATTTTTTAATTATATAAATGCATACCTAACTAATGGAGGGAGTGAATGATGAGTGTCTCGGGTTATGTACAAAGGATATATCTTTCAACACAGTTTAAAGAGATGATTAAAACCACCCTTAGGCGATGAAAAGTTTATTTCAAATAGTTTATGTTGAATATATGCCCCCGACTCGAATGTCGGTATTAAAACTGCAATTTTTGATGATAGCTTAATCTTTCACGACACAAAAGTCCACGGAACAAAACTACTAAAATTTTATTTATGAGTTTAACATACAATTTGATAGAAAATATCAGATCTAAGCCAACTCAATTCCATGTTTTAAAATTAATTCTAATTAAATTAGTTCATGGGAAAACGTCGAAAATTATGTCATTATACAACTCAATTCAATTTTGTGAAAATACAGATTATAGATAAATGTCAGTTATTTATAATTAACTTAGTCGATAGACTCGACCTTTACTTGGTGAAAATCCATTATCACTAATGAAATAAAAAACACTAAACTGTTTTTCACGTTTTCACATACATGTGAAAACGTGAAAAACAGTTTAGTGTTTTTTATTTCATTATTAACTTAGTCAGTCTTGCATAACTTTAGTGTCACATCTACGTAGTAGAGTGCAAGTGATCGAAAGAAGAAACGAAAATTCTTGTTGAAATAAACTTATCTCGAAACTTATAGTGTCATGAAACATCGAGATTTTAAATTTTAGCGAGAAGAAATGTTCGTTTATTTCTGCCTTCTGTCCAGGTCCGGCGACCATAGTGGTGCTCTCAGGCTCGAGCACCACACGTAAAACAAAGTGGTGGTGCTGAGCACTATACGCCTAGCAGCGACAACTAGATACGTTTCTGGAAAAAATAGAATAGTTCTCAACCATTATTAAAATTTTATTAGAATGTACAGTTTCTAAAATTTATCTTGCCTGCGTGAGCGTGTGTGCCATTTAAAGTTGGTACAGTAGGATCATATGGAACGCGTCCATGTACGCTTATGTTATTACTATTACCAGCCCTGTTTATTAGTACCCCGGTAAACGCATGAATGAAGAATTTATTAGGTTAGTGTTAATATCTGAAAAGCCATAAAAAGATTTTTAATGATATATGAAAGATAGCATTTTTCCTAAAAACTCTTATACTTAATACTTAATTTTATATTTTGTTCCCATTATGTAATGGCAGTCCTAAAAATATATAACAATGATTAAAATTCTTCATTTCATGTAGAACAAAATGAAATTAGTTATCAACAAATATCTTGACGTAACTAACATATTGTTTACTTTAAGTTACACAGCTTTTTTACACAGCTAATTTGTTAAATTGTCAATTTATAGTGAATTAGGTAAAACATTTTTAAGATAATTGTTATGTTTTGTATATCATTTGGAACCTTTTTATGGCCTTTCAAATGGTGTAAGAATATATGCGGTATTTCATTACAAAAAAAAAAGAAAGTAAAGTTCATATCTCCGAAATGTGACTTTTAACTGTTTTCCTGAAACAATTTTTTGAAAGCACATGACTTTCTGTACCTTTGTTTTTGAACTTTTTTACCTAACTCCAAAACTAACGAAGTTAAAGTTAAAAGGGTAACGTTCCCGTGATCACCATGATCACATGATGACTATAATAAATAACTAAAAAAGTCTGCAAAGTTGATTTCTCCTCCGGTATCCTTCTCCTCCCCCCACTCTCAATATTTACTACTGCACTGAGCACCACACGTTAAATTGAAAAGATGCCGACCCTGCTTCTGTCGGTCTGTCTGTAGGTCGATCGGTCTGTCTGTCTGTCTGTAACTTTTTTTTGTGCGCATATTTTCTGTGTAACGATTTGAGATATTGACTTGAAAGTCCATTCAGTTTAAGAGTGAATCGTTGCTCTTAGGTAGGAAGCCATTTCCCAGCTTCTCATTGACCAAAACGTAAGGCAAGTTTACACTACAGTCTCTGACGACCTTGCTTGTTGCGACTTATTGTAAACTGGATTGGTCTCCGCTCCGTGTTATTTTGCTTTAAATGCTTGAAAACAATTCGCTAGCGATTGATAAGTGTGATTATACAATTTATTACTATCATTCAGTTTTGAATTTGTTCAGATATTTACCTACATTTAAGTAAGTATGGCATGGTAGAAAATTTTGCGACGAAGAGTGAATCGACATGAACAGTGGCCGATACAAATTTTAATTACATTGAGTGTGGCTATGTAAATCGGTTTCTGTAGTGCTTCAGCCCAGTGGTGATCGCCAAAACGCCTCCAGTCTAAAACGCCCCTTTACGTATTGAGAACCTTCTTGGACATGTGACATGTGTCCTCGCCGCCCCTCGGTACAAATTGCCACAACCACCACAAGTGTCAGTCCGCCACTGCTTCAGCCTTAATGTGGATAGATTATAGATTAGATTTTGAGCTTACTGCGGTGAAAGGTTGCGGGTGAAATGAGGGTAAATAGGGGTAAATAAGTAAAGCAAGCTAGTGAGAGTTCAGAAACTTGGAATTTGGTGTATATACTAGAAGCGACGGTGTCAAATTTTTTTATCACATTTTCCACCTTCATCTTCACCCCCACTCCAGTTTTAAGGGGATTAACAAAAAAATCGTGATTTGGGGTGTACGAGAGCAATAGTTTTCAACAAAGTGTTTTGACCTCAACCACCCCCACCTTCGTTATACATCTGTCATTCGAAAAGTTGCTAAAGTGGCACATAGTTTTATGGGTTCTTGATTCAGTCGATTTCAAAGATTATATTATTATGACCTATTACTTCCACATACTGGAGTGCAGATATAATATCAAGATGCTTTCGTTTAAAGAGACTTTAATGGAAAATCTGAATGTGGAAGTAGTGATTCCTTAGGCAGCGGTATTTTGGTTAGTAAGTACCAATATTGCAATCGTATAAATTGTTCTATAATTCGTTTACAATTTTATTGTTCTCAGCATTATTTCCAGAAAATAAATTATCATAATTATTCCTCTTGTACAATTAAATTTTCGTTCACAATATAGTTATATATTGTGTTACGGCTAATGACTGGAATCTGACTACTGACCATAACAGCCGGCAGATGTTAACATTAGCTAAACGTATACATTGACTAACCGCTGCAGAATATATTTTTTTACAAATTACGCATTAACTATTTGTGCATCCGATCAAAGAACAGATACATAACAGCTATCTCTTCAGTACATACCTTGCTTACTCCCAAGATATTCACATTATATAGTCATAAAAAAGAATAGATATCATAACATTCCCGAGGCATCAGTGGTGGGTATGCTGCCCTGCTAAGCAGAACCCCCGTAAAATTATTTTTTGTTGAAAATGAATTAGAATGAGTTTCTTATAGCTGGTATCAAGATCTACTTACTTACTAAGTAAAAATCCAGAAAAGTAAATCTAAATGTCTGTAACTGTATATTATAATACCCCGTATTTCCTAAAATGATTTGTAATGCTAAAGAGAAACACAGTAAACTGTCATTGCTGAGCTAAAACACCGCAAAAGAAAGATATCGTGTACAATTTGCCTTGTTTTTTCTTAGTTTATTTTTAGATGCGAGGTTTTTCTTTAGAACGACGCTAGATTGCGGCATAATATGAAATTTTCAATAGTGCGCAGTAGCAAACCAAGCTGTGCTTTCGGTGCAATTGAATTAATTCTGAATGTTTCATTGCGAGTAAATTTATTGTAAAAAAGCAAGTTTTGATTTTCTATAGGTACTGTGTAAACTTAAGAATTCAATAAACTGTTAAACTAGTGTAATTGTGCTTTTACCTCGAAAAATTCTATTGCTGCTCCTATTACTGTGATTTGGCTTAGCAGATATTACATTTTTAAGACTTTAATACTAGACAAGAACACAATTCAAGCACTTAATGCATGAAAACATCATATTAGAACAATTGCAATTAGTTAGAATAGAATAAGCATCAAAATTGCTCTATTCGCACACAAATAGTATTACATGTATTTAGCAGACAGCTGGCAGGTAACTTGGAAGTTAACCTCCTTTATCTCGTTTCAGTGATTTTGTCATATACGGGAGTTTTGCTTGTCAGGGCAGTATGGGTAAAAGGGTAAATATTTTCATCAAAATAAGTTATTGTAATTCCTGGTCTTTATACAACAATGTGATGTATAGACATGTAAGATTACAGTAAGATAATGCTTTTAAATATATCTATTATCACAAATGTATATCTCATCATTCATAAGAATTACATTTCTCTGTTTTTTCTGAGAGTTTATATTTAATAAAAGGATAAATTATACATATTCACATTCACATGACTTAATTGTTAATATTGAATGTTGATCATTACAATTTCTTATATTTCTGCACTATAGAATAGCATATTTTATAAACACACCGCGAATTAGAGACGCCTCAAATTCAATGTCAAGATTGACTTGGGAGGAAGTTATATATTTTAAATAGTACAGACATGCTTTCGTTACTAGCCAACATTACCATATAAAAGCTGCACATAGAATTCAGTTCTTGTTAGACAATGGGATCCAATATGCTACCCACAACACCCTTTGGCACACCAAGTTATCAAGTCGGTCCAATATTCACAACCACCAGATGTACAAAAAGTTAGAGAAAAGAAAATTATATTGTAGTAAAGCACCTCTATTTATACAGGGTGGACCATTAATGATAGGCCATAGTGCAGGGGTAGATTCTTTGGACCAAAATAAGAGGATATTACCAAATATTCTTTAGTAAAATGTTGCTGTGGAAAAAGATACAGGGTGTCAAAATTCAAATTATTTTCCCGTTTTTTGCAATAACTCAACAGCCTCTTGACTGACGCCAAATTTACCAGAGGAACTTTTTTATTCTAAGAAACAATAATTCATGTATTACATCACGTTAGATCATAGAGGGCGCCGCAGGACCTGTATCTGATGATGAATATTTTCCATTTTTTTTTCGACGAAACGTAGTGGTACTTCTGACCAGAAAATCTGATGAGGGCGTCATTTCTACGTACCTGTAAAAGATATACTCGGTAGAACTTGATAACTCCAACCGTTTTCGAGGATATTGCCGTTAAACATTTGAATAATTTTTTGAAAGACAAATTCAAATTTAATTAAGCAAAGCGTATTTATTGAAAATTGTGCTTTAGTTACGTTTTAGTTCTGTCGTGTATGCCATTCAATCATTTTATTTTGTTCTTGTGTTCCTCGAGCTAATTCCTTTAACTTCTTTATTTAAAACGCATCGACACAATAATTTTTCGAATAGGGAAATGAGGGATATGATATGTGCTTATGTATAAAACAATTTAGCGGACGTGCTGCAGCGAGGAGATACTCATTTCAATATCCAAATAGAATACAGCCGGGTCATAAGATTTCAAAGACCTGTTTCGTCGTTTGGAAGACGAGTTCATTTCGCCATGATGTAAAAAAATGATGTAGGACGACCGAAACGAATTACTTCAGATCAGAAATTTTAGTTCGTGTGGATGAAGATCCTCGTCAGCTCAAGTCGTTTATCAGCGGCAACAGGGGTATCACTTTACTCCTGTACAAAACTTACTTCGAAGGGATCGTCCACAAACGCTACAATTTTCTCAATTTGTTCTAAATAAACACAACAGGGATCAGAACTTTGTTAAGAATATTTTATTACCGACGAAGCAACTTTTACTCGCCGAAGCGTTTTTAACTGGAGAAATACCCATTACTGGGAAGAAAAAAATCCTCATGCCGTTAACGAAAGGCATTTTCAGCACGAATTTAAGATTAACGTTTGGTGTGGTATTATCGGGGATCAGTTATTGGGACCATTTGTTCTTCCTCCAAATTTAAATGGACAGTCTTATCGTCAAAATACTCTTGCTGATATATTACATGCTTTCGTGTTAGACATACGGAACAGAATGTGGTTTATGCGAGATGGAGCTCCCCCTCATTTCTCCATTGAAGTCAGGAATTATCTTGATGAGACGTTTCCATGCAGATGGATCAGTCGAGGAAGTGAGTTTGCTTGTCCACCAAGGAGTCCTGATTATAATCCTTTGGATTATTATGTGAGGGGACGTATGAAGATGCAAATACTATCAATTCAAGAGAAGAACTGTGGGACAAAATACAGAAAGCAGCCA
Source organism: Stenurella melanura (assembly GCA_963583905.1). Taxonomy (NCBI): domain Eukaryota; kingdom Metazoa; phylum Arthropoda; class Insecta; order Coleoptera; family Cerambycidae; genus Stenurella; species Stenurella melanura. The sequence goes on along the minus strand of OY757310.1, from coordinate 78,572,870 downwards.
ATATTATTAGAGAACAGGAAAATCTATTTTTCACTGCAAGAAAATCTTTTATGAAAATAATTAGAAAAGGCATAGAAGGAGGTGGAGACTACATTGAAAATTTACTCTAAGTTGCAGCAATGGGGTTTTTGTAAGGGGGGAAAGTTTATACAATAAAATAATGTCGTTAAGTCAACTTTTGGGAGATTTTTTGGTCTTCTGATAAGATTAGATCCTTATTTTACACAATCTTTTGATTCATGTATTTATCTCAATACCTTGACAATAAAATATAATCAAATGCAAATGCAAATTCTCTACAATGTAAGAGTAATCTAAAATAGAATTGAGGAAATGAATATATTACTAGCAAAAATACTCGTAATTATTTCAAACTCTTACTAAAGACTTATCATAGATAAGTCTTTAATAAGAGTTTGAAATAATTACGAGTATTTTTGCTAGTAATATATTCATTTCCTCAATTCTACCTTGAAAATACTCCATTAATTCATAAGAAAGGAAGAAAAAGTTTTCGCTGTTATTACGATTTTGTTTTCCCTTACATTTTTTACTTTTTTCAATGAATACACTTTGTTTCATTAAATTTGAATTTGTCTTTCAATAAATTGTTCAAATATTTATCGGCAATTTCCTCGAAAATGGTTGGAGTTATCAAGTTCTACCAAGTGTACCTTTTTTACGTGGAAGTGACGCTCTTATCAGATTTTTTGGTCAGAAGTACCACGACGTTTCATTAAAAAAAACCGCTGCCTAAGGAATCACTACTTCCACATCCAGATTCTTCATCCAAGTCACTTTAAAGGAAACATCTTGACCATATTTGCACTCTAGTATGTGGAAATTATTGGTCATAGAATTTTAATAATATTTGGGGCAGATGTCATAGAAAAGTTTGAGGAGTTGCTTTCTACCATATACGTTAAAAATTAAGTTTCTAGTTCACCCTACTTATTTTCTACTATTCACAACTTACCACCTCCCACCCCTTCAATGGAGTGATCTCAATCAGATGTCACTACAATACATACGTGTACTAATTTTCAAGTGAATATCTCAATTTGATGCTATCATTCCCATTAATAATGAAGCGGAGGTGGTGGAGTTTGAAAAATATTAGAAAGAAATCCGAGGCCTTGGTTTCTAGTATATACACCGAATCCCTAATTTCTGTACTCTTATCAGCTTGGTTTACTTATTTTCCCATAGTCACTCCTATTAACCCCAACCCTTCTACGGAATCATCCCAAAATATAATCTAGTTCCAGATGTCCTTATAATACATACGTCTACCAAATTACAAATGAATATCTCAATTTTGTTTTATCAACCCCTTTAATAATGTAGTAAGGTTAGTGGAAGGGTTGAAAAATATTGTTAAAAAATTTGAGGCCTTGGCTTCTAGGACATACACCGAATTTCAAATTGCAGTACTCTTACTAGCTTGCTTTACTTATTTTCCCTATTTACCCCTATTTAACCCCCACTCCTTCAACGCAAACATGTCAAAATATAATCTAGTTTCAGATATAGTTATAAAACATAAATGTCCCAAATTTCAAGTCAAAATCTAAATTTAATTTTATCAAATCTTAATAAGGGAGTGCGGGTGGTGGGGAGATGGAAAATACTAATAAAAAAACCTGAGACCTTCGCTTCTAGTATATACACCAAATCCCAAATTTCTGTACTTTTACCAGCTTGCTTTACTTATTTTCCCCTATATACCCCTATTTAACCCCCAACCCTTCAACGGAATCATCTCAAAATATAATCTGGTTCCAAATGTCGTTATAATACATATGCATACTAAATTTCATGTGAATATCTCTATTTTATTTTATCAACCCCTTGAATAATGGAGTAAGGGTGGTGGGGTGCTGAAATATATTATTAAAAAATCTGAGGCCTTGGCTTCTAGTACATACACCGAATTTCAAGTTTCTGTACTCATACCAGCATTTTTTACTTATTTTCCCCTATTTACCCCTAAATAACCCCCAACCCTTCAACGGAATCATCTCAAAGTATAATCTAGTTCCAGATGTCGTTATAATTCATACGTGTACCAAATTTCAAATGAATATCTCAATTTCATTTTATCAACCCTTTTAATAATGAAATAGGGGTGGTGGGGGTTGAAAAATATTATAAATAATCTGAGAGCTTGGCTTCTAGTACATACATCGAATTTCAAGTTTCTGTAGTCTTACCAGCTTGCTTTAGTTATTTTCCCCTATTTACCCTTATTTAACCCCCAACCCTTCAACGGAATCATCTCAAATTATAACCTAGTTCCAGATGTCGTTATAATACATACGTGTGCCAAATTTCAAATGAATATTTCAATTTTATTTTATCAACCCTTTTCATATTAGAGTAGGGGTGGTGGGGGTTGAAAAATATTATAAAAAAATCTGACGCTTTGGCTTCTAGTACATACACCGAATTTCAAGTTTCTGTACTCTTACCAACTTATTTTACTTATATTCCCCTATTTACCCCAAATTAACCCCCAACCCTTCAACGGAATCATCTTAAAATATAATCTAATTTCAGACGTCGTTATAATACATACGTGTACGAAATTTCAAATGAAAATCTCAACTTTATTTTATCAACCCCATTAATGGGGTAGGGGTGGTAGGGGGTTGAAAAATATTGTAAAAAAATCTTAGGCCTTAACTTCTAGTATATATACCGAATTTCAAGTTTCTGTACTCTTACAAGCTTGCTTCACTTATTTTTCCATATTTACCCCTATTTAACCGCCAACCCTTCACCGGATATCCTCAAAAAACAATCCAGTTCCAGATCTCGTTATAATATATACGTGTACAAAATTTCAAGTCAATATCTTAAACCGTTCCGGAGAAAACGTGCGGACAAAAAAAGTTACAGACAGACAGACAGACAGACAGACCGACAGACCGACAGACAGAAAATTTTTTTTCGCTGAAATTTAAAATCTCGACGTTTCATGACATTCTAAACCTATTTCACGAATAAAAATTTTTGAAAATTTTTTTGAGATTACTATACTTCCAATCCACTACGTGGATGTGGAAGTAAAATATATGAAAAAAATTCATCATCGGACACAGGTTCTGCGGCGCCCTCTATGATCTATGATGTAATACATAAATCATTATTTCTTAGAATGAAAACAATTCCTCTCCCAAATTTGGTGAAGATCAGTCAAGAGGCTGTTGAGTTATTGCAAGAAAACAAAAAGACAATTTGAATATTGACACGCTGTATCTTTATCCACAGCAACATTTTACCAAAGCATATTCAGTTATATCCTCATATTTTGGCCCAAAGAATCTAGCCCTGCACTATGGCCTATTATTGATGGTCCACTCTGTATGTACCACAAAATAAATAATTGATTCTTAAACAGTACAGTTTTTATTCTTATTCTGGCTCTTCCTACATATTTTAATTTTGTGGTTTCATGATGAATTCTGACACTAAGATATTTTCTAAATATTAGTTTTACTTCCACATCCACGTAGTGGATTGGAAGTATAGTAATCGCAAAAAAATTTTCAAAAATTTTTATTCGTGAAATAGGTTTAGAATGTCATGAAACGTCGAGATTTTAAATTTGAGCGGAAAAAAATTTTCTGTCTGTCTGTCGGTCTGTCTGTAACTTTTTTTTGTCCGCACGCTTTCTCCGGAACGGTTTAAGATATTGACCTGAAATTTTGTACACGTATATATTATAACGAGATCTGGAACTCGATTGTTTTTTGAGGAAATCCGGTGAAGGGTTGGGAGTTAAATAGGGGTAAATAGGGGGAAATAAGTAAAGCAAGCTTGTAAGAGTACAGAAACTTGAAATTCGGTGTATGTACTAGAAGTTAAGGCCTCAGATTTTTTTATAATATTTTTCAACCCCCCACCACCCCTACCCCATTAAAGGGGTTGATAAAATAAAGTTGAGATATTCATTTGAAATTTCGTACACGTATGTATTATAACGATGTCTAGAATTAGATTATATTTTGGGATGATTCCGTTGAAGGGTTGGGGGTTAATTTGGGGTAAATAGAGGAATATAAGTAAAACAAGTTGGTAAGAGTACAGAAACTTGAAATTCGGTGTATGTACTAGAAGCCAAAGCGTCAGATTTTTTTATAATATTTTTCAACCCCCACCACCCCTACTCCAATTTGAAAAGGGTTGATAAAATAAAATTGAGATATTCATTTGAAATTTTCTACACGTATGTATTATAACGACATCTGGAACTAGATTATATTTTGAGATAATTCCGTTGAAGGGTTGGGGGTTAAATAGGGGTAAATAGGGGAAAATAAATAAAGCAAGCTGGTAAGACTACAGAAACTTGAAATTCGGTGTATGTACTAGAAGCCAAGGTCTCAGATTATTTATAATATTTTTCAACCCCCACCACCCCTACTTCATTATTAAAAGGGTTGATAAAATAAAATCGAGATATTCATTTGAAATTTGGTACACGTATGAATTATAACGACATCTGGAACTAGATTATACTTTGAGATGATTCCGTTGAACGGTTGGGGGTTATTTAGGGGTCAATAGGGGGAAATAAGTAAAGCAAGCTGGTATGAGTACAGAAACTTGAAATTCGGTGTATGTACAAGAAGTTAAGGCCTCAGATTTTTTTTATAATATTTTTCAACCCACCCACCACCCCTACCCCATTAATGGGTTGACAAAATAAAGTTGAGATATTCATTTGAAATTTCGTACACGTATGTATTATAACGACGTCTGGAATTAGTTTATATTTTGAGATGATTCCGTTGAAGGGTTGGGGGGTTAATTTGGGGTAAATAGAGGAATATAAGTAAAACGTTGGTAAGACTACAGAAACTTGAAATTCGGTGTATGTACTAGAAGCCACAGCGTCAGATTTTCTTATAATATTTTTCAACCCAACCACCCCTACTCCAATATGAAAAGGGTTGATAAAATAAAATTGAGATATTCATTTGAAATTTGGTACACGTATGTATTATAACGACATCTGGAACTAGATTATATTTTGAGATAATTCCGTTGAAGGGTTGGGGGTTAAATAGGGGTAAATAGGGGAAAATAAATAAAGCAAGCTGGTAAGACTACAGAAACTTGAAATTCGGTGTATGTACTAGAAGCCAAGGTCTCAGATTATTTATAATATTTTTCAACCCCCACCACCCCTACTTCATTATTAAAAGGGTTGATAAAATAAAATCGAGATATTCATTTGAAATTTGGTACACGTATGAATTATAACGACATCTGGAACTAGATTATACTTTGAGATGATTCCGTTGAACGGTTGGGGGTTATTTAGGGGTCAATAGGGGGAAATAAGTAAAGCAAGCTGGTATGAGTACAGAAACTTGAAATTCGGTGTATGTACAAGAAGTTAAGGCCTCAGATTTTTTTTATAATATTTTTCAACCCACCCACCACCCCTACCCCATTAATGGGTTGACAAAATAAAGTTGAGATATTCATTTGAAATTTCGTACACGTATGTATTATAACGACGTCTGGAATTAGTTTATATTTTGAGATGATTCCGTTGAAGGGTTGGGGGTTAATTTGGGGTAAATAGAGGAATATAAGTAAAACGTTGGTAAGACTACAGAAACTTGAAATTCGGTGTATGTACTAGAAGCCACAGCGTCAGATTTTCTTATAATATTTTTCAACCCAACCACCCCTACTCCAATATGAAAAGGGTTGATAAAATAAAATTGAGATATTCATTTGAAATTTGGTACACGTATGTATTATAACGACGTCTGAAACTAGATTATAATTTGAGATGATGCCGTTGAAGGGTTGGGGGTTAAATAGGGGCAAATAGGGGAAAATAAGTAAAGCAAGCTGGTAAGACTACAGAAATTTGGGATTCGGTGTATATACTAGAAACCAAGGCCTCAGATTTCTTTTTAATATTTTTCAAACTCTACCACCTCCGCTTCATTATTAATGGGATTGATAACATCAAATTGAGATATTCACTTGAAAGTTAGTACACGTATGTATTGTAGTGACATCTGATTGAGATGACTCCATTGTGATGGTAGGTTGTAAATAGTGGAAAATAAGTACGGTAAACTAGAAACTTCATTTTTAACGTATATGGTAGAAACCAACTCCTCAAACTTTTCTATGACATCTACCCCAAATATTATTAAAATTCTATGACCAATAATTTCCACATACTAGAGTGCAAATATAGTCAAGATGTTTCCTTTAAAGTGACTTGGACGAATAATCTGGATGTGGAAGTAGTGATTCCTTAGGCAGCGGTTTTATAATTTCCATCGAGTGATATTGTGATGGATCAGTATTCTTCAAATATTTGATGCTACTCGGCTTTATTATAAAATCACTTGGTATAGAGCGATCTGAGCATATCGAACTGTTGTAGGTGATGTTAATATTTTATTTTCCCGAAATTATCAAAGTTCTTTTATATTAGCATCCTTTGGGAACCTATAAAGTAAGGTTAACGTGAGTAGCGCTAAGCTAAACTTTCTTAAATATTGGGAATATTCATTGTAAATTTGTATTCCCAATAAAGTAATTTTATTATTGCTATTAATTATTGTGTTCTGTTTACATATTAGCACAGCAAATAAATAAATTATTTGTTTCATTGTCCAGGATCTAAAAAAACAGTAAAGAAATTAACATAGTGAGCACACCATGTGTTTTCTAATAAATGCATATTTGTTTTTGTGTAATTTCCATGCATTAAAGTTTATTTAAGAAAATAAATATGTATTTATTAAAATAATGGCAATATTGTACCTATTTTATGTAACAATTATTGGTTAAATTTTCATAAATTTCTAGGTGCAAAACCGCGGATTTAACAAATATAATAGGTAGAGAGTACACGTTTTATTCTAAGATAATTAGGTATTGAAAGGATATTAAAATATAATTGCTATTTCACCTTATTAGAACTGTAAACAGAACCCCATCATTTTACGACTAAGAAGTTTATTTGTGAAATGATCTATTTACATCTTTTCTAAACTGTTTCTGCAAATGGAACAGTTAGTACTGCATCATTTTATAATAACGATATTGTCACTGTATAAAATATCACTTCACCACTAAAGCGCTCTGAAATTTAAAAACATCTGTTAACTTTAATGGTGGACACGTAAATAGAGATATTCGTCATTATGGTAAACGAAACCGCACCGATCGTCTCCGAGATGTTACGGATTATTGACAATAAAACCGCGAACAGATTCACTAGCCAATCAGGAACTTTGAAAATGGTTACAACTGAAGTGCCTCAGATGGTGATTGTCTCAGCGACAATCAAACTAATACCCATTATGTATCAAGGGCTAAGTTCTTTGATAGGAGATTTGTGCATAACAGTCGGTGACATTTGTCGCTGTGGATAGTTTAATAAATTTTCAAGAATTTCATCAAACACAAATAAGTCATTCTATTATAACCGACAAAAAGTTCATGTATTGAAATTAAGTTTGTCGAAACAATTCGAATTGATAAAATGGCTTGAAACAGAGGTAATTATAGTGTGAACATGAAGTTGGAGCATTGTTACTACTCTGGCCGCTAGCTTCGATGTAAGCTGATAGTCTAAGCGGTACGCATACAAATCTGACAAATAATGCAGAAAGCAAGTCCTTTGGCATGTGTGCTTTGTATATTTATAGAAGTAATTTGACCCGCAGCACTTTGACCCCTGACCTCATAGACAAAAATGGCAGCCATATTCAAAAATTCGGGTAAAACATTTAAAAACAAAAGAAGAATATATCCAAAGACTGCTTTCAAACCGTAGGTGAACGCTATAAGGTTAGCAAATGTAACAAAAATAGTCATAGTGCAAGAATAATAGAATTTGTTTAAAAACTCGGCGGCTATTTTAAACTCTAAAATTTTTTAAAATAGTGCAATATGTCATGTGAGGTATCGTTTAAGTATAATTTGAGGGCGCTGATTCCAATGGTGATGTCCAAAAAATAATAAAATTCTAAAGGAATTATAACAAAACATACAATTCTGAAGTTAGAAAGATGGCTTTTATTAACAAAATACAAAATAAAATCATAACAGTTTCCTCGTCATCGCTACTGGAATCATATGGCTTGTTGTAACAAAAAAGTATGTTAATAAATGTAGAAGGCCCTATACCTTTTGTTGCTACATTTTCCTTTGCATTTCTTGCACTTAAGGGTGCAGGGGATATCGTTTTTTCTGCATAGGCAACGCATGGTATTACAATCGCTTGAACAACCGCATTTTTCTAGCTCTCTACAACCTTACCAGATTCCTGGCAATTTTGACCAGATGGGCTTCCAGCCATTTTTAGTAATTTTCCACCCCCATTCACTTGGCTCTGGTGGACTGTCCAAAACAACAGCTCTGCCCCAGATTTGACCTGCTTAATATGCTGCTCTAAGGGCCAGTTTTACAAGACAAGAGGTATTCATGACTGTTGCCTGTGATTCATTTTCAAGAGTTTTACAATACAAACGTGAATCTTAGTTTTTGGTTTGAAAGAATATGGATCATAGAAAAAGATCTGCAAACTGTTCTGCTAAAGGGGAGTCTATATTAATCTGCTTGGCAAGAAAACAAAATATAGAAATATCGTTGGAATCAAGATTTCTGATTCCCAAGCAAATTTCCAGAAAGGAGAGACTTGGCGAAAAATAGAAAGTAAATTTAATAGTATTTCTGAAGAGAATCCTCGTAATGATAAAGTTCTAAAAAAAATACGATAATATTAAAAAGAGAACGAAATAGAAGTTCGCTGATGAAAAATTGTATTGAAACATTTTCTTTATAGGGTTTTGCAAACAGTGGAAAGAAAAGCTATCTATGAGAACTAAAGGAAAAACTATATATATAAAAATATTAATGAAATCTTTGCATTCTTTCGATAACCTGACTTCTGGTTATGCTAGCAAGTAAAATTCTGATTTGCCATTCCACTGTTTGCAAAATCCTATAAAGAAAATGTTTCATTACTATAAGCAAACAAATAATAAATAATTCACTTTTAAATTTTGAAAAATTGTATGTGCAAGATACTGGTGGTGGTGTTTATCGAGAAACCAAAGTTACGATACTGGATGAGGAAGTCAAAGAACTTCTTAGCTCGACCAAAGTTGATGGAGACATTTCACAGTTTGATGGAGATACAAGTAAGTTGATACAAATATACTTTGAACATTTCTGTTTAAAAATTGTTAAGTGTTCAAAATGATTTGCAAAAAAACTGATTGTATTTTTTGCAAATCATTTTGAACATTTTATTCCACCAATAATAGAGCAATCCGATGGAGAGAATCAAACTCTTAAGTCTGTTTCAAGCCAAGAAGATTTGAATGAAATAATTATCGAAGGAGCTGTATCTCTGGATGTATTTGAAGACCACACTAAATTGTTCGCACTACTTATATAAGTTCATATTCGAGTTATTTCCTTTTCAGTATATGCCTGCACTTCAAGCCCGTCGCAGCTCCATACTGAAGTTCTACCCGAAAACAAGAAAGAAATTCAGCCACAGATAAAAAATAAAGCAGATATTAGCAAAAGTAAATAATAAGTACCTACGTCACAGATTTCCTTACATTTCTTTTACTTTTGTAGTGTCTCAAAGTCAAAATCAATCAGCAAATTGGTGAAAGTATAGTCCGGCGATGCTAAGGGCAAGTAAGTCTAAAGCCCTTAAGAATAATATTCGATGCAAGTCTGAAGCTGCAATTAGCAGAGTTCCCCAGTGGACAGATGCAAAATCTGCTGTAGAAGCAGCAAAGGCACATTTTATGGAAGAAGAACAAGGCCAAAAACTCAAATTTATGAGAGAAAAGCATGAATTGGAGATGATGAATTGAAGAGAAAAGCAGATGTGGAAATAGAGCTTATGAGACAACATGATCGAGCAAAAATGGAAATATTAGAAATTCAAAAGGCGACGTTACTTAACAAAAAGTTATAAATTATCTACAAATTCACCTCTTATAATTACAGAGAGCCGTGTTCTAGAAAATTACCTTTATTTTATATTTTTTTATTATATCAATTATTTATTTGTATTTACACACTTTATACGATATTAAGTAAAAGCTAAGTTTTCTTAAAATAAAAAATTGATTTTCAAAATATTTCTTTATTTTTTACACACACGAACATTCTCGTCACCATATGATGTACAATGAGTGTTAGGAGAGTTTATAACTGTTACATAACATTTTTCGCAGAAGTCCATTAAAATAGTTTATTAACTGTAATGTGACTGCAATATTGCCAATCACCCTGTTATCCCCATATTCTCCACCATCACTCTTGCTGTTGATCATCAACTGGTGGTATTTCCTCATGCCGCAAACATGATATATTGTGCAGTATGGTAGTTGCTACAACAATGGATTCTTCTTTCTCGATCTTCAGTCGAATCCCCAACGAAAGAACAGGAAATCGCCTTTTCCAAACACCGATGCACCTTTCAACTGGATTTCTTGTTCTTACTCGGGCCTCGTTAAAAAGGTGCTTTGCAGGAGGGAATAATATTTATTCGCTCGGTAGGGGTAGACCTAGGCTAGCAATATACTCAAATGCTTCTATTATATCACCATGTCATCACCCCAATTATAACGCAATGTTTACATCGTAATAAAAGTTACTTTCACAAATTGGCCGCCATTTTGGATTTACAAGTCCGGAAATCGAAGTGCTGCGGGTAAATTTAATACAATGAATGTGTACAAATCACATGCAAATTTTCTTGCTTTCTGCATTAACCGTCAGATTTTGCCGATTTTTTCGATGTGCCGCTTAAACTATGAGAGAATCATAGATAGTCGAAGCAATTATGCTGCTGGCAAATAATAAAAATCCCAGATCGAGTAAACAGCATTCCGCCTCGAACCATGTTTACGTACAGATTGAAAACTGAATTAGAACCATTCTCTCATTTTCATTCGATACTGCCTCAGATTTTAAAATGGAGGATGAACTATAAACACTTTTTTCTCAGCCAAGTTGTTTGCAAATAAGGCAGAAATCCATCCAGTAGTTTTTAGAGCATTATTAAACATTCACTAAAGATATCTTGATAATTTTGTTTGAGCAACTTAAGCCGATTGTAATTGGTAATTAATCCTCTATTATATCCAATCTCTATTTAACGGAAATTAAAACAGAACAAAATGATTATTGAAGCAATCCTGTGGATTGTGAATGCAAGAAGTAAATGACACATTTGCAGTATACAAGAGTTGCAGATGTAGGTAGTGGTCGAGACTATAAGATAAGGAATTCGCTTAGACAAGTGTGTTCATATTTAAAATTAAGTATGATCAGAAAAAATAGTTTGACTATTGAAATATTATAACCATATAGAAACTTAGAGGTGAATTATTTTTTGTTTGCTTATACTTGTAATGAAACATATTCTTTACAGGATTTTGCAAACAGCAGAAAAAACTATCTATGAAAACTAAGATGTCATGAATGAAAATGTAATCCACTTGAATGGAAAATTTTCCAAAAGACGAGGTATGTAAATAAATTCATTTTAGGCCTTTCTTCTCATTTTAACTAAAACCTCATAGCCATAGCGTGGTATGTGGATACTGGTTTACTCTGCATAGCCGTAGGGGACTGTGTGGAAACTAGTGTTAGAATGAGAATTGTCCAATAAGGAAGACTAATTCAGGTTATCGAAAGAATGCAAGGATTGTAAATCAATAACTCGTTTTTATTTGAGTTCGCATAGACAGTTTTTTCTGCTGTTTGCAAAATCCTATAAAGAATATGTTTCATTACATATAGGAATTATCTCTCAATCTAATCATACTTACACATATTTTTCTATATGTTTTGTAATAAATGAAACGATGTTTGTCAATTACCTTTTTCGCATTATTTTAGATGCTTCTTTATGTTCCGAAGAGATAGAGAACTATAGAACTATAGGAAAGCAGATCTCTCTCTCTCTCTCTCTCTCTCAAGTTCTTACTTAAATAATGGACAATTTGTTGTTCGGGTCGGTGTTAAATCAGAATCACTAGAGCTAAAACACAGTATTCACCAAGGATTCATCTTGGATCCTACACTTCTCCTCATTTACATCAGTGCCCCCGGGCACTTACAAATAACATTCTTGCCATATTGTTAGCTGATGACATCAATCCAACCATCTCCAGCTATGATCTTATGGACTTACTAAATGATGCCCAACACTGAACTAGATGCCCAAAACTGGTTTGCTTCAAAAAAATGTATGCTTAAATACATCCAAGACAGAAATAATGGTATTTCAATTGCGCAACTTATGAAAAATAAACAACCCAATTTCCATAAAATTTGTTGGAGTCAATTTAGACCCTAATTATTATGTGGAAAATCACACCGCTTATGTCTGTCATAAAATCTTGAACTACTGTTACCTACCTCGAAATCTTATTGGGAAAATATAGCAAAATACTAAAAAAACTGAATACCACAGCTTCATCTATCCTACTATAACATATGCCATTCGATTTGTTCTTATTCGCGATATCTTGACAAAAGTTTTGTGATCCATCTATTACTCTGATTAATTTGTCTTTGCTGTATGGTACGTCTCACAACATCACGCCATCTGTCACGTTGTCTGTCAAGCGCAGATACTCGCTAAATTTTATCGTTAGGTCCTGTGGTGACATGATACCCTCGTTTTAAAGGGCATTCTCTTCTTTCTTTGCCATTTAACTTTGCCTGAACCACTAACTGTTCTATGTTCTCCCTTCCATTGATGTGAACTAAGAATGAGAGAGAGGATTTGGGAGCTAGGGGGGACTAAGGTACCAGCAATTTTAATCAATGTGCGTTCTGTGGCACTTATGCCACGATAATTACCTATTCATAAGCTTAGGTGGTTTTTGTTTCCTCGGTCTACAATCATAATTTTTATTTTGTTGTAATTAACTCTTAAACCGTACTTATTGTTTAGACGTTGTCCAGTAGGTATACGAGTTCATACTCGCTTGCTGAATTAAGACAAAATAACCTGCAAATCACCTAGAAATATTAGATTCAGCTATAGTTACTCCACCGTGTCAATTCTCCAGCACATCTCACATCACGTCTTCACTACTGAAGATATACAGAAGATAAAGTGGATGGTGACCGAATTCAGGCTTATTTGACGCCTTTCCCAACTTTACATTGAATTGCTGTAATCGACTTTCACCAAAGAAAAGTTTTCTTCATATAGTTGGCAAATAAATAATAATAAAGAGCACATGTCTAAGTGTTCACACATCCTATGATACAGTGCTTTAATAGCGTGTCCATTGAAAAGGCCAAGGTATTTAGGAAGTATCTGCCGAGACTAGTAGTGCTGAAGCCTTCACTAAGGAGCATACTGCAACGACGTTTAACATCACCGTCTTGAGTATTAATATGAATATTGCGGTTCTCCAGTCATCAGGTAAGATTCCCGTCTCAGATATTTTGGCATGAGTGAGCGATTCTTAATTCATCTTTACCAACTAATTAAAATGCTTTGGTCGTGGGCAATAGCCCACCCCAGCGATATTTCTAATTTTAGTTCCATATCCACGTAGTGGAGTGGAAGTATAGTAAACGGAAATAAATTTTCAATTTTTTTTTATTGTTAAAATAGATTTAGAATGTCACACAATTTACATTTGAGGTGAAGAAATCTGTCTGTCTGTCTGACGGTCTGTCGGTCGGTCTGTCTGTAACTTTTTGTGCGCACGTTTTCTCTAGAACGGTTTAAGATATTAAATAGAAATTTGGTTCACTTATGTATTATAATGAGATCTGGAACTATATTATATTTCAATTTTACTGCAGTGAAGGGTTATGGGGTAAATATGGGAAAATGAGTCATGTAAACTGATAGGGGTCCAGAAACTTTTTAACATTTACGATCCCCACTGCATTATTAAAGGGGTTAATTAAAGTTGAGACATTCACTTGAAATTTGGTACACGTATATATTATAACATGTGGAACTAGATTATTTTGAGATGGAAACCGTTGAGCGGTTGCGTTTGAAATAGGGGTAAACAAATCTAGCAAGATAATAAGAGTTCAGAAACTTGGAATTTGGTGTACATAAACAAGACTCTCAAATTTTTTATAACATTTTTGGGTCAGACAATTTTAAATATTATATTATTAAAAATTTATGAGCAATTATTTCCGCATACTAGAGTGCAAATGTAATAGATGTGGAAGTAGTGATTCCTTAGACAGCGGTTTTCATCATTTCAAGAATTCATTTTTGGTATGAATTCTTCCTATTTTTATTTAAGTACTGTAGGTTTGCATTCGTAGCTCTACAACCAGTCATCTTGTGCCTCAGGATGCTCACATGTAAAAACTCTTTCTCTGTATTGGCGGCAAATCTCAATAATCCTGTTCATCTTAATAAATAATACTAAGGTGAGGTGGGGTAAGTGTAAACTTGGGACAAGTGTAACACTGGCTTTTAATAAATATAGAGATATATTTGTATGTGGCGTCATGTGTTATTAGTGGAGTATCACAATCCTCTATTAAAACTGGCTTGAAGGAAATATGTACTTCCGACCTGTTTAGCTTAAAGTGGGCGCTGTATAATTAATCGTTCTAATATCAAATATTCTAATTTGCAATATTCGTGTAAATAGTTCATAAAGGTGAGTTCTTTAGATGAATATCTTTGTTTTTTGTGTTTATTTATTCGAAAAGCTTTGCTCTTACTGTATTAATAACAAGTTAGCCTGAATTTCAAATGCCCTCCAAATAATTTCATATGTTGCATTTGCCCCAAAAAATTGTCGCGAGGGGGTAAGTGTAACATAACTTAAACGGAAAAGTGTATCATATGTTACACTTACCCCATGGTTGTTTTTCCTATCTGATTATGTTGTATAATAAATACTTCAATTGTATAAACCCGTTTCAGTATTTTATAATATTTTTACCAAAAATGATTAGGGTATATAAAAGGAAAAAGAAGATCCGGTTTACACGGAAAATGACTTAAGAGCAGCGATTAATGACGTGGAAATTGGCAGAAGTACCACATACATATTACATATTATTTTATCAGTACATTTTTATCAGCATCATCATTGATGTTACAGCCCTACAAGGGACTCGACCCTCTCAAGTGTCCTCCGCTATTCCTTACCTATTTTGTGCGCTTGCCTTCCAGTTAAGGGCACCGATACTCCTAGCATCTTGCGTCACACCATCGACCCATCTAAGCTTTGGCCTACCTCTCTTTCTACTCCTTACAGGTTCTGTGCTAAACACTTTGTTAATTGGGTTTGTTTCACTAGCTCGGCCCACATGACCTGCCCAGTGCAGTCTGTTTAATTTGGCAACCGTGACAATATCCTTCCCCTTGGTTTTATCTTTATACAGATTATATAACTCGAAGTTATACCTGTGCCTCCATGCCCCATTTTCGCATACGGTCCCAAAGATTTTTCTCGGTATTTTTCGTTCGAAACAGAGTAGGGAAGTTTCGTCGGCTTTTGTAATGGTCCATGCCTCCGATCCATATAGCAGTACATGGGTTACTGAGGTTTTGTATATTCTCAGCTTTGTTGTTTGTAACAGTCGCTTATTGGAGAGGTTTCTGGATAGCCCATAGTAACACCTATTGGCCGTTACTATGCGCCGTTTAATTTCCTCCGAGATATTGTTATTTGGGTCGACTTGAGTACCTAGATAGATGAATTCCCTGACTGCTTTAAAGTTGTGATTGCCAGTTACCAAATTTTGTCCTACACTATCAGCTCTTATGTGCGACGTTGTTGACATGTACTTTGTCTTTTCCCCGTTTACCTGTAGTCCCATGGTCTCAGCTACCCTTGCTAAGTCTGAGAGGGTCTCTGTAGACTTTCTTCTCGTTCTTGTTATTATGTCGACATCGTCTGCATGTGCCAAAGTCTGAACTGACTTAGTGAAAATTGTTCCCTTAGTTTCAAGACTGGCTTCCCTGATGATTTTCTCCAGGGCTATTTTGAATAATCGCCATGCTAACGCATCTCCCTGTCGCATTCTTTGTGTATTTCGAACAGTTCCGATACGTCGTTCTGAATTTTAATTGCAGACGTGGTGTCAACCATGGTCATTTTAATCAGACATATTAGCTTCTTTGGTACTTCGAGTTCGTTCATAGCTTCGTGGAGCTTTGGTCTAAGAATGTTATCGTACGCTGCTTTAAAGTCGATGAAAAAGTGGTGATTGCCAGCGTTGAATTCTCTATATTTCTCTAGGATTTGACGTAAAGTGAATATTTGATATGTAGTTGAGCGACCTAGTCTGAAACCCGACTGATACTCCCCGAGGTGGGTTTCTGAGAATGGTTTCAGTGTTTCGTTTAGAATGTTGGACAATATCTTGTATGACGTGTTGAGAACAGTTATTCCCCTATAATTTTGGCAGTCTAGCTGATTCCCTTTCGTATGAAGTGGACATATGAGTCCTACACTCCATTCTGCTGGCATGCGTTCCTCTTCCCAGACTTTACAAATGATGATATACATACAGTTCACTAGTTTTTTCCCACTGTGATTGAAAAGTTCTATTGCCAGGGGATTTATTTAGTCCTACACTCCATTCTGCTGGCATGCGTTCCTCTTCCCAGACTTTACAAATGATGATATACATACAGTTCACTAGTTTTTTCCCACTGTGATTGAAAAGTTCTATTGCCAGGGGATTTATTGTTATTCAATTTTTTTATAGCCATCACCACTTCTTCCGTTGTTGGTACATTTTTATAACTATAATAAAAAAAGTATAAAATGGAATTTTTAAAATTTTCTTCACTACAGCAACAGAACAGTTAGTAAACGTTGCCAATTTTTAACATACTTATTTGCATAAATCTTTTAGCAAAATAAAGCTTATAACCTCTAATTTTACATTTGCCTTATAAGCAATCATATATCGGTCAGCGGCTATTGCATTTGCCCCAAATTTCGGGGCAAGCGTAACATAGTGACATCAATTAAGAAAAATCACAAATTCTCTATTTTTTGGCTTTTCTTGATAATATTAGTCTAATTCTATAAACAAATAAGTTGAAATGAACTGTGATTTTTTTTCATTTTTCTGGAAAATAGTCCAATTTATAAAAAAAGAGGTCGCACTTAACCCACTTCACCTTAAATATTTTAATCTTTGCAGATAGTTTTATGGGACTTTTCACCGTTTCTGTGTAATCATTTACTAAGTTATCTCCCAATGGTGCTGTATATATCTCTTCATTTCTAACTATAAATAAACTTTTTAGTGTTGCTTGCACTATTTGCATATTCTCCGGCTGGTATATTTGTTTGGACCAATTTAATAACTACTTGTTTCTGTACCAAATAATAGTATGAATGCCAGTGGTAATATTCATTTGTGTGTGTTGGATTCCCGAGGGACGGCTGATTTGTTATCACGTTGAAACTATGTAATATCAAATAACAATTTGAAGTAAAATATTTGTTCTATGGTAATTAGTACATCACATAAATAATAAATTTTAATTGTTTCCTAAAATGATCGGATTTATACTAAGGTAAATATACTAAACGTAAAGATTCTATTGGCAAGGAAACAGTCTCTTTATTGCGTGACCTTTTTCTCAATTAAGCTATCGACTACTAATTTATAAGGAAACCACACGATCACGGTACGGATTTTAGAAGCTCGGATATTCTTTCAAAGCTTCCAGTGGCATAGAAGTTCCAATATTTAATCAGAGACTAATATTGCAATCTTGCATTGTTAAATCGCTAGATACTTCCACTTTTGTGCATTGCTTTACATTTCATGTTAAATAATTATTTTCCTCTGGTAGCTCCAGTGTATTTAGGCCAAAAATTTAAGATCTACAATCGTCACAGCCGGTAAAGGATTTAAGTAAGTGTGGATGTATTGTGAAAAATTGTGTAAGATTTTCTCCGTGTTCCATTTCGTCATTTCCACTGTTATCGATATGATTAGTGTTATTGTTGATAAAGAGGACTGTTCAAGTGTTCAAGCCTCGTATATATAATGACATCTAGTAGTTATTTCCCTTTAAAGCCCCTCATTTATTATCTAAATCAGAAAACATATGTGTAGTTTACCCATTTTAACTACCTGACATGAGTAACTATTGCCTTGCTTTAACAAAACACGGTGTTAGTCCGGACGTTAAACAACAAAATGCTACAACCACCTTATATTAGATGATACCGATGCCGTTTTGCACGAATGTTGTACACACCCATATCTTCGATTTAAGATGTGTTGCAAAGGTGGCACCCCTTCAAGGGCGTGCAGCAGGGGCAATTTTCAAAAAATCGCGTATTTGACGTATTCTAGTGCAGTTTTTTCTGCTGGTAGCTCTAATTGGGTAAGAAAAGACATTCTTGATGATGAGAGAGGTCGGGAATGACCGAACAATGAAGGTAGCCTACCTTCAAGGAGTAAGAAACACAAGAATCATGAATTTTTAACTTCCCCGATCAACTTCGAAAGTGGACCAATCCTGTTCGTTGTTTTGATCTCAATGGGGTCTGGAAAGGTCATATTGGAGTGTAGGTGATAGCAGACAACATAGCTTTAACCCAATAGTTAGTTAAGTAGTATAGTGCAAAGCATATGGTTTGGCGCAGACGACGAACTTAGTTTTATTACGTATGCACACAGACGAAGTCGACGTTATGGCACAGGCTTACCCTTGTTATTCTTTTATAGTAGAAGGGTAGTCGAATAAAAGTAACCAGCAGCAAGTATTGCGTCAAGTGAACTATAATAGCCGCACGATCCAGCAACACCGCTGCTCGAGTTCCAAGCCGGGCCTGCGGAACGGCTTCCCTCTCCGCGTCTGCGCGTCGCCAGCATAGTTGCCAGGCACAAGTCCGTTGGCGTCAACTGTTCTGCGTGCCTGTAGTTGAAACTTTTTCCGGTGTAGTTTCATTTTGTGGAGAGCTAGTTTTTAAATCTGCTTTCGTTACTTAAGTCAAATCATGAAATCCACACGATCAGTTTTGAAATTGGTGGACCACAATGAATTTTTACAACTGACACCAAAACGTGATTGGTATATATACGTGCTTTACCAAAGTGTGAAAAGGGGAGAGGACTACGGGACCCATGGAGAAGTACCAAAGAAAATAAGGACAGTGGATACCTTAAATTGGCAATTAATCAAATCGGATTATATACCGCCCAATATTGATATTGAGCTAATTCATGGAAATAGCAATCTAGCGGACCAGTTGAAAATCATCCATGTAGTGTACCACACAAGCCGCTACTTTCAATTTAGTGATAGTAGACTTCAGAGAATAAAAGAGAAGAAACGGCTATCTGACTTGGAAAATGTATAACCCACAACTTCAGCGTCCACGAGATCATGAATGAACTAGTCTATCAGCCCCTATGTTGAAGACACTTGCATTTTTTATGGTTTGACTGCCAGCAGAATGCACCCACTTAGTACGATCGGTACGCTCGAGGGTGAGAAGCAGCTACAGGACTGCACCGCTACTCTAGAAGACGACAAAATATTGCTGTTTGCTGGAACCAGAGGGCTGTGGGAGCATGCAAAATACCACAAGAAGTGTCGTATTGTTTACGAGAATAAAGTTCGGCCCAAGTAAAGCCATGAGCAGCAGGACAGCTGAAATATCTAATCCTGGCATGGAATGTGATGATGTGACACATGCCCAAATTTGGCACCAAGCAACGGATGCAATGCAGGAACAACCCTCACTAGCGGACTGAGGCTGGTAAAGTTCTGCAACTGATACTTGGACACCCAATTGTGGTGTATTACCGTGGTAGTCTAATCTTACAACGCATTTGTACGGTGAAAGTCTAAGAAGACCTGTTGATAAAATTACAGCTGCAGAAAGAATGGCATCTCTTGCCGTGAACTGTGCCATTGGCGTTGTAGAGGGAAAAATTTTAAATATGGACCTGCCATTAGTTTGTACTATGCAATAATGCTACAGAAACAATTATTATATAAACTGCTTGTGAAGGAAAATTATATACGTACGCTTTGTAATGTTTGTGTTTTAAAAGGTATCCAGCCATTTCTTTACACTATAGGTGGCAATGACAATGAGCAAATAACGTATAATCCTTTACCGTTTCGCAAAACCACAGGCTTGTTACTGTATCGAGCTAACTATTGGGTTAACATGATGTTGTCTACTATCGCATACACTCCAATGTGACCTTTTCTAGGCCCCATTGAGGTTAATATAATGAACAGGATTGGTCCACTTGCGACGCTGATCGGGGAAGTTAACGATTTCTGTGCTTCGTACCCCTTGAAGGTCGGTTAACCGCATTGTTCGGTCATTCCCGACCTCTTTCATCGTGAGGAATGTCTTTTCTTACCCAACTAGAGCTACCAGCAGAAAGGACGGCATTGGAATATGTCAAATACGCCCCTTATTGCCCGTGATTGGTATGCAACCACCCGCTACACTCTCCTGCAGTGGGTACCACCTTGTCAACACATCTGAAACCGAAGGTATGGGTGTGTACAACATTAGTACAAAACGGCTTCGCGGTATCATCAAGTGCAAGGTGGTTGTTGCTTACCCCCGGACTATATTATTATTACTTCCTTCGCATATCGAAGGGAAGTATTGTATTCGAGAAAAAAATCACCCTTCGAGATTTTTTCGGATTCTGACGTTTCAGATCACGGAGATTACGAAAATATAGGTTTTTCAATTCCGTCAGTCTGTCTGTCTGTCTGTCTGTTTTACACTGAATTACAAATTTTTAGCCTTGTGTTAAGCACGTTACTAGGAGCGACCGGTAGCTCTCGTACTATAAGAGAAGTGTAATTCATAATGTCTTCTCCAGTAGTTGTTTTCGTTGCAATATCTTATTCTAGGTAGTGAACAATGCACTCTCTATTACAAGTCCCTACAAAGAATGAAGTACAAAGGGCTCTACAAGTTTCGGTCAAATAGTCTAAAAAGGGCCAAGTAGACCTTTGGTGAGAGGGTGCCGTTGGGGCCATTGCTCAGGGGCCCTAGTCAGCAAATACTGAATGCCGACCTGTTAAATAATCCACTGAGAACGAAAGAATTACTTTACTATAGATTACTTGAGCTTCCGTCTTTCATTTTTCTTCAATAATTCCCCTTAAGCTATATAGTAAATGAGGCACTTTCAATATAATCTTGATATACTTACGAACACACATTTCTCGAAGCGGAACATAAAACATTTATACTGTTGTCTGTGTAAGTTATTCTTACCAAGAAGGAATCTTGCCATCGTATATTTCCAGTGTTCCTTTGTAAGCAATACGTTCTCCAATGAAATTTTAAATACACCGAAGCCAAGAAAGCTCTAAAATACACATAGAGATAACAAAGGGTATGTGAAAACCTACAATCACAATAAATCGTTTTTTAAAAGACACAAGTGACTATGCCACTTACACGATGTATTTTTTTATGAACGAAGCTTTATAACCTGTTATATTGAAATTAAACAATGAAATGATGAAATGAAACAACAGCAATATATCAACTGTCTTATTTTCGGAACTACTTAAGTACTTGAAGGTTCGTTTGAGTAAAATTAGTAGATTAACTACTGACAACAAAGTAATCTTTGTGAACTGTTTATCTCAGTGATGAGAGCCGCGAACATCTCCAAAAATGGCTTTTTCGAATGCAGCTTTTTTTTTTTAATTTTGCGAATATTCTTTTATGTTCGTGAAAATTCTCTATTGGGAAATCTGCAGATTGGCAGAGGAAAATATGTCTGAAATCTCATGAGATAAAATAATTCTAATAGACTTGCAAAATCTGATACTAACGATGACGAGAATATTTAAGATCTGTCTTCTTTATTACCCAGTCTTACTATAAATGTATTTTGGTATATTTGTAAATTCTAATAGAATAATGCTGACTTCTTTAACTTATTAAAATATATTTATATTTTAAACACTATACAAATGTTCATACTTATAATATTTGTTATGCGCGCCAATATTCTTGACTAAAGATGACAGTCTCGGATGATTAGGGTTCGAGCTTAAGCTCTTTGCCCTAATCATCGCTGTAGACCTGGACCGGCCTCGCAAGTGCCTGCTTTTTCGCCTATCCCCCCCGCAAATGCGGACGGTATTAGCGATGTTAGCAAAGCTCCCCTGGTCCTAGCTGTTGGACCCTGCCAACTGGGTCGTTTCTTCTAGCTCTCTTCTGTCTTGGTCTTCTTTCTTCGATGGTATGTATAGGCTCCCGGGCGCGTCTTTCGTCTGTCGAGAGAGGGAACGGCTGTTGCCGAGCCCTCTCGGAGTTTGAAAGGGATTTTGGGGTGTTGACTAGTCGGAAGCCCAGGGTGCCAATTGACATCATCTGCGCCGATTCCGTCGGAAGGACTGGGTAGCTCAGGATTGTGTTCGGCCAGAGACGCTTTCTTACCGTCGGAGGCCGGCACGGGCTAGGGTAAGAGTACAGGGTATAGATTCTTCGCTCTGCCTCGGATGACTTCAGTTACTGGGGTGTATTCTAGGTCTCTGAAGATGTCGGTGTTTCTTACAAACCATAGTGCATCCACGGCGCGTCGAAGTGCGACGTTTTCCACAGCTTGTATCCTCTTCAGATGAGTGGCTGGTTGGTATCCCCAGGCAACGGAGGCGTATGTCATATTAGGTGCAATGAGGGTCCTGATAAGCGTAAGCTTGTTTCGCAGGTTGAGTTGGCTCTGTCTACCTATCATAAAGTAAAGTAGAGTCCTCCTCGTCCTCGCTTTCTGTTTTATCGCTTCCGTGTTTTGCCTCCACGTCAGGTTTCGATCCGTCATAACGCCAAGGTACTTGACGTTTAACGAGACGTGTCCTGTGGGAATGTGCTTACTGACTCTCTTGAAGAGGATGGCTTTGCTCCTCTCCGCATTTATTTTGACTTTCCACTTGTTGCACGCCTCTTCCAGAAGGTATGCTGCTTCCTGGAGGTTGCGGGTGGCAAGTCTTGCACTCCATGATCTTGCAGCTGTGGCCGTGTCGTCTGCGTAGAGAGCCAGAGAGGTCCTTACGGCTCTTGGCGTGTCAGATGTGTAGATGGTGAACAGATGGGGAGAGAGTACCGATTCCGGCGGTACACCTGCTTCCATGGGCCTGTAGTTTGACAGCTTGCCGGCAATCTTCACACGGAGTTGCCTCCGATGATGGTAAGATCTCACAAGCTTGATTATGCCTACAGAATAACCCAACGACAACATCTTCGCCAGGAGACCTTCATGCCAAACCCTGTCGAAGGCCTTGGCATCTAAGAAGATCGCTCCTGTGACTTGACGGTGGTTGAAACCCTCCGTGATGTACTCCGTTAGACGAAGTACTTGGAGCTCGGTGGAATATTCTGTTCGGTAGGCGAACTGCTCATCTAGGATGATCTGGAGCTCATCGGTCAGGATTTATTATGCATTGATACTTCGGTATACATTTCAATAATAGATGGATAACATAAAGATTTAAATGTCTAAAACAGTAAATATTTTTATTAATTATTATTATATTATTATTATTATTATTTCTACTTGCCTAACATTTAATAGGCATGAAACCGACTGCTTTACCTCCGAAGGATGATGTATCTGCTATGCAATCCCCGCCAAAAGTTGCATACCTTTTGCGCATACGCTGATATACAAACCGTTAGAAGGTGGAGCGAGAACACTGCATTTTCCTGGACTCCTATGCAAGTACTAATCGCTCCTAAAGTTGCTGCCTTTTCGTATCAAAATACGAGTATATACAGACTCATCTACACACTCCAACTGTAATATTAATAGTGTTGAAAATAGGGCAAAGAATGAATAACAAAATATGTTGAATGTAGATTGTGTTAGCGAATATTCATAAACGAATTTAAATCCTTATCGATTTAAAATAACGTCACTAATTGAACTAGGATTAAGTGTGTCGTGTACAGGCTCTACATTAATCGGCGAAACTGAACAGTTTGTTATCCTTATGTTTTAATAAATTGTAAAGGCTTCCTTTAAGAGCTAAGAATTGATTACGAATTCTAAAGAATGTATCGTGTAGAGGAGATAATTTTCTAATTTTCTATTTTAAGAATTTTTTAATGTAAAATGCAGTAATAAGAAGGTATACGTAGAGAACTGAAAAGAAGTGCATGATGAACTTTTTAGGGTTCCTTATAGTTTCGCCATACCCATCCGTCTGTCCGTTCGTTTGTATGTCACAATTGGGTTTTTTTAAGTATTGGGTCTACAAGGTTGAAATATCGTACAGTTATGGCTTGTTATAGCCGTTGCACAGATATAAAATACAATATTAAAAAAATATGTTTTTTGGGCACCTAGATTATATATAAATCTGGGGTGAAATAATTTTTTATAGGTATTTGAAAATGAAATTGATGTTTCTTAGGCTGATTTCTATTTCAAAGTTTCATTTTCGATATATTTCCACCTATTGTTTCCACCTCCCCCGACCCAGCTGTGTGTTCTAAAAGTTTTAATTTTTCCAGTAGCACTTTTTAAGTAGTTTCAGTGAAAATTTTAACGAACTCTGTAGCATAGGTACTTCCTGTAGAAAAAATAAAACTCATTTTTAATACCTACATAGATCGAAGAAAATATTGTCAAGGAAAAAGAAGCGGCAATTTACATGACAAATTATAATAATATGTGCACGTTTCAATTCTGAAACAGCTACGTAACCCTACTGGGCGTGCACAGCGCGTTTCCGGTCGGTTTTTTGTTTTATAGAAAATTCATTTCACAATGTCTTTATTTCTGTACAGTTATATCGTAGGATAAAGCGTTCGGGAGATAGAACGAAAAACTACCACCAGTTCCCTGCAAGGAGTAATTCTTGGCTTAAAATTGAGTACAGCACTCTAAAGAATATATACCTAAAATACATATTTTTTTATAAATCATCTCTCTTATTTGTCTTTTTTAGTCTATCTTTCCTGAATTATTGATTCTTGCAATAATAATATAGGGCCTTAGTGAATTCTTGAGCGGCCATTATTATTATTATTTAACATTTCTGGTGTTACTTGTAGGTACACATTTACTATTGTTTTTCCTCACAGTACCACCATTCAGGCAATATAAATAAAATCTTCATTCTATATAAAACTTCATAGTCAAGAGGTGTTATATCTAAGCAAGGAATCATCCCACCGTACCATAAATCATGTAGGTACGCTCAATCAATGCTAATAAATAACATAACATAAGAGAAATGCATCCAATTCCTCACCGTTTTTGATGAGCTCTGTCGTTATTGAGTCAATGATTTCCTGCTCCAGAAAAGATCGATATTAAACATATGAAAACATAAAATTTGATTCCAAAATATACCAAGCCCAAACATTTATTAATGTGATTGTTGCACCCTCCAATATAATAGATAATTATGCTTAATGAGCATAAGCAGCTTGGACCTCTTTCTGGAAATGTAAGTGTGAAATTGTCTTATAGTCGCTGGGAGTTGACCACCATAATCCTTTGGTGAAATGGACTACTATTCTGGATACAATTAAAGCTCCTCAGGAAAACCGACTCGTAATTTGTAATGTCAGAGTACTCCTGTAGATGGGAATATTTGTCTGTTGGAAAAGGAACTCACAGAATTAAATGTCAACGTAGGCAGGTCTTGCCGAGATATGTCATAAGGACTTAGAATATTTTAGATCTAACATGCATAATGAGGGGGTACATCATCTTAAAGTGAAACACAAAAAACATTTTTATCCAATAATTTCCGTTATATTGAAGATCAAAATTTCAAATTTTGGGAGGAGCTCTATCTCTATAAATACTCTATGTGAACTTGACAACAACCAAATATCTTTTGCTTTTCAGTTTTTTTCATAATAATTAATATTTGATTGGCTATATTTAATCGCCCTGTAAAATTACGGAATACTTGAATATATTTGCAGAGCATTTAAAGGGCTGCAAAAAGGTACTACTCTTAAATTTTTTTATAATATTAACCAAAATACAAGAAATTATCGTTTTTTCCTCCATTTATATTTAAAATTTATTTACAATTCTAGAATAAAATGTTGCAATAACAGAAAATTACAGTTTATTCTAAAAATGGATTAATAAAAAACGCTCCACATGACATGCATCTGTTTCAGTACACAAATTAACACTTTTAAAATTTTGTGTAATATCAAGGAAAAATCAAGAATTTCATTTTTTCTCTGTAGGTCATAGGTGCTTGTGAAACAGGAAACCTGTTGCGTTCGATAAACAAAAGATATTTAGTTGTTATCAAAGCTTACACAGAGTACTTACAGAGATACCGGTTCCATGGAAATTTGAAAAGTTTATATTCAATATAACTGAAATTATTGGAAAAAATTTTGTCTGTCTTAAGAGAACGTACTTTTTCAGTGGTGCATTTTTGGACCAAGGTAAGTTGGATTATACGGGCCCAATATGAGCACAGAAAGCACCAGTTCTCATCCGGGAACTCAATTCTGGGACACCCTGTATATACCAAATTTCAAGTTTGCAAACCCTTACTTGTTTACTTATTAACCTCCATTTATCTCTATTTACATCAGCCCTGCAACGAAATAAGCTCAAAATAAGTAGTTCCAGACCTAGTTATCGTATACACATTAGACGTGTAAGTACCAAGTTTCAAGTCAATATTTTAATGACTTCCACATCCACGTATAGTTCACGGAAATTAGCCAAAAATGGAGGAAATCTGGACAAAATAAGTAAAAATCTGAATTTTTGCACAGACGTTCTTTGAGGTATCCCAAACCTAAATCCACAAAAATGTCAAAATGGCTACCCAAGACATTGAAGGTCAAAGTTTTTTGCAAATATCTCGCGTCCTATGCATCGGGTGTCCATGAGATCAATGTGAAAGTTGTAGAGAACTAAATTACCTAGAAGTTGTCTTTTTTATTTTTCCTAAACCCCCCGTTCTTTTGGATATATTCAAGGTCAAAGCTTCAAAAATATGGTTTTTCGCGAACATCTCGTGCCAAAAAATCACACAGCCATAAAGTTAGTATGAAGGTTGTAGAGAATTCAATTTTCTACAAGATTGGTATTTGGCATTTTTCCCCAATACCTCGCCCTTTTCGAGATATTCAAGCTCGAAATTTAAGAAAACTATTTTTTGCAAATATCTGTATATAGACTTCATCGCGGTCCAACGCATAGAGAGTGAGATATTCGCGGAAAACCGTTTTCTTTTTACTTTGACCTTGTATGTCTCGAGAAGGGCGAGGTTCTGCGAAAAAAATGCAAAGATCAATCTTGTAAATAATTTAGTTCTCCTCATGGGCATCCGATGCATAGAATGCAACATATTTGCAAAAACTTGGACCTTCAATATCATGGGTAGCTACGTTAAGATTTTTGTGATTTTTGTAGATTTGAGTTTGAAATACTTCGAAGAACGTCTGTGCAAATATTCAGATATTTACTACTTTTGTCCAGGTTCCGTCGACTAGTAGTGAAGTGGAAACATAGCAATCTATAGAAAAATTGATTTTTTTGCTGGTATAGGTTTAGAATGCCATGAAACGTAGAGATATTAAATTTGAGCCAACATGAATTTTTGTATGTCGGTCTGTCAGTTTGTCTGTCTATGTGTAACTTTTTTGTGAGCACGATTACTCTGGTTCGATTTGACATTTGGTACACACATGTATTATAACGGGATCTGCAACTGTACTATATTTTGAGCTCATTGCATTGACCGATTGGGGGGTTAATAGAGTAAATAGGGGAAAATTATATTATTAGTAAAGGATTTGGTCATTTTTTACTTTATTCACTTCTCACTTACAGAAAATAGGAAGGTACTTACATACTCTACAGAACCCCAGAACCCCATTCTATACCATTATATGTTGCGCAAATGATTATAAACACATTTAATTAAATATGTAAAATTCATATTGATGCTTTCCCGTCAAAACACTGACGGCATTCGGATGTCAAAGTTGTCATTATTTTAAAATTTTCCAATAAGTTGTCAATGTCGTTATTTTAATAACTCCAATAAGTGTTCATTTCTTTATAACAAACTATGTGTTCGGTGCCGTCAACATCTAGTGACACTTCAGTGTCTGTGCCAAGTTGTGACTTTAATTTGTATGATAGTTGCGATTTTATCTACGCTACTTTTTATAACACCAAAGTGTCGCAATTAATGCTAATGAAATTTTGTTTTCAACACGATATTATTTCGTGCTATCAGAAGTGTCCAAAATGCAGTTCCACGTTAGTCCTCGCTATTTCTGACAATTTGTCTTTATTTACGTGTCAAAAGCTTTATTGGAAGAAATCTGAAAGTGCAACACTAACATAGATATTTATGCAAACACTTTCTTTCCCAATATTAATCTTCAAGTTTGCACTGTTAGTAAATTAATTTTACTGTATTTAGCCAAACAATAAGTAAATAAATAAGTAAATGTTAATGATGTTTTGAGGAAAGTACGATATCTGCGGCGTCGATGTTTGACACTTGTAGTCGATAGGATTTTTTATGCACAAAAATAATCTTACTACAAAATGGGGGTCCATTGCGACGCCCCGATGGGGGGTTGGGGGGTGAAGCCTCCTCATGTAAAAATAAAATAAAAATAAATTGAATTCTCACTAGAAAGAAATTTTTCTTTCAAAATTATTTCAATAGTATACATTTTTTTTTATTTCTATGCATTTGCGCATAGCATTCTATTACTCAAGAACACTTAATAAATATATGTTTATAGCGCCTGTAGAAGAAGAGAGGTAAAAATCAAGGAGTGGCAAAAGTAAAAAATTACCTAACAAACAATTAGGAAAATATCCTCAAAATCGGAGTTGTTGTCTGTTGCAAAATTTTGACGATGTTTTGGCTACATTGACTGCACCATATATTTTATATGCTCAACGCTAGATTCTAATATTTTGTCAAACACTTCTTTTCCTTAAACCGCAAAATCGATTTACACTCAATATTAATAGGAAGGAATAGGTAGTTCGTTCTTGATAAATTGTCCATGGGACATCCCGGGCACCACAGAAATCCAATAAAAAATGTAACATGTAATAAGCTTTTCCAACTATTTATGAGTCCTACAACGAAATATCTAATTCGTAGAAGGCCCGTTCATTATTCCCTGAATGAATATTTCAACGCCTACGGAAATACGGTAGCAATTTAAGTATGTATATGAATATTTTTTACAGGAGCGACAAATAATATTTACATGACGTTAATTCTTAAAGCATTAAAACTATAAACATATCCCACAAGAATCTACACTTTATGATGTTTACATTTTCGAACGTTACACGAAATCACGCTTTCAAAGCCACATGAACTTGAACTAAATTAAAAAATCAATAAAGTAAATAAGTACCAGAAAATAAACAAAGCAGGATATGTGTGTAAGCATCGTACTCTCACTCAAAAAATTTTATTAGAGTAATTTTACTTGTGTTGACAATAAAAATTACTGCATACTGCCAATTGCTGCTATACCAATGCTCACACTCACACTCATGCAATTTTAACACACGTTTTATGTTGCAAAATGATCCAGGTACTGGATTTTAACGTAGTGTTTATTATGTTGACTGATACGAATTTCCTTTTTTCTTAATCACAATATCCTGATTTTATACTACTTGACCTCCTTTTCCTATAAGGCACGTTTGACAGATTCATGCCTTCTGTAGCAGTTGTCTGTTAGGCACACGGCCTCACCAAAGCTCTTTCTCATCAGCTCTCTTGTATCATCAAGCCAGTATTATGGGGGCCATCCCATTGCCTCTTGTCGTCTAATTTTCAGCAAACTACCAATTGTTCTCTATTATCCACTTTTGGCTTGATGTAGCAAGGAAATCAAAGGATCCGAAAGAATACGATATTGAAGAAGGACACTTTCAACAAACAATACGTGGTCTATTTCCCTTCCTAATGGTCCATATGTCAAAGGTGTAAAGAAAGACTGAGAACTAAACTAAAACGTGAGCGTGTTTGATAATGATGGGTTTCGTGTTGTTTCTGTCACATTAAATATCGTTCAACTTCCGATTTTGTCATTTGAATTTTACATTAAATTTCATGTTAGCAGTTTCTGGGATTGTTCACAAGGGCTCCAAGATGTACCACTTACTTGTTTAATAACTTGCTGCCTCACAATCACTATCTTAGCGTGTCTGGGTTTCTATTTGGTGCGTCATAATTTTCACTTAAACCGTAGTCAGAACTTATTGTTTGAAGGTTGTCTAGCAGGTTTATCTGCACATCCTCGATTGTTGCAACCACAGTGATATGATTTACAAATGTTAAGATAATCTTTTGTATATTCTATTTTAAATATTAAGTTTTTTAATGTGAGAGCACAAGATGAAGCTTCTTCAGACGCCGGTGAAGCCACCACTGCAGGTCAAACTTCTGCACTGGCCGAATTTACCGTTCTCCACTTACTTGTAGTTGTCCCAATCTTAATACTATTTGGACGCTCCCCGTAAAGTGTTTGCTTTTTTTTATTTCTTATAGTGAAAATTTGTAAATTTTATATATTTATTGTACTAAATAAATTTTGTAATAAATACCCTGCAATTTAATGAGCAGCAGTAATCTAATAAATTAAAAGGTTTGAATTAAACTTTCAATATTTGCCTGAATTTCTTCTAAAATATCGTCAGAGATCGGTACTTCTTTTTCAAACGGCTGCAAAGAATGTTGATGACTATTTGAGGCACATTATTCAATTCCTAGCTTTGAACTATACAAAATTAAATTGAAAAAAAAGTATACAATAAAAGGAGCACCTCTGGATAAACAGGTCGTAAACTAACGACGTCTGAAAAGTAGAATAGAGAAATAAATTCATATCTTCAATTATATATTAATTTTGCAACGATGCTGTATATTGGCTAATAATCTAATAACAATCAATAATTGTAAAAGTTAATAACGAAACTAATTTTCAATATTTTCGCCTTTAATAAACTGGCCAGAGTATAAAAAATGGCAAGGGAAATTAATTTCATAAAATGTGTGTAGTCAACTTTCCAATTCGCCAAAATGACAAACACTAAAGGCAAAAGAGAAGGGCTTGGCAAATTTAATTACAATCGACCATCCCAAAAAAGATTCTCTCTGCACAATTCATCATTGTCTTATTTTATCGTTATAAAAAAGCAATTCCATATGACACGTACGGGGAGTGCTATCCGAAGTTTGTTGAAGCGTGATTTGTGCGATAACGGTAATTAAAAACTATTTGCAACACATTGTTGAATATTTATTTATTTACTATGTCAGAAAATACTAATAAAGATAAGGAATTGCACTCGTATATTAAAGCTTTATTTTGACTGTTTGTTATATGCAGTCCAAATCACGAATGTTGTCGTTCACGTCATCAATTGTACACTTCCCGTCAAATAAAATTAGGACACTTTATTTTAGTTTTGTGAAATAGTCTTTTACAATTCAGTTTTGACAATTGTTGATTTGTCAGAAATTATTATTTTTAATTTCCACAATGCCACAACAATTATGCATCATTCAAAAATTACAAATTGTTTCGAAAATTGAGGACGGTTGATCAGTAAGTATTTGCGGAAAAATTTAACGTCAACAAGAATACTATTTTGAAAATTAAAGGAAAATGGGAAAATGAAGGAACTGTTGAGAAAGGTAGGAACAGGGGGACCAAGAAGAACCTCGGAAGAGCAGGCCACTACTTTAGTAAATGGTTTACGAAATCATCCTTTCTATAATGCAAGTAATGCTAAATTTGAAACAAATTTCCCCGCCTCCGTAAGGACGGCTTTAAGAAGAGTGAAAAAGTCTGATCTTAAAAATTGTGCTGTCGCAAAAAAATATCAGAAGAGAAAAAGCAAGGCCGTATAATATTTGCGCTCAATCATTTATTAAATGATGCTGATTTTTGGAGAAATGTAATTTTTTCTGGTGAAAAAATATTTCAATCCCACAATGACGGTGGTATTCAGGTGTATAGGCGACCACGCTCTAGGTTTAATGAAAATTATATTGCATCCAATGATAGATCTGGAAGTTTTTCAGTTAACGTTTGGATGTGGATGTCAATGGAAGGTGTAGGGGTTTGCTGGAATATCGATTTTCTATTCTAGAAAATATTTGGAAATTTTGAATAATGTAATGTTGCCTTTAGTTAGGTAACGGTTCCCTGATGACAATTTTATATTCCAGCATGATAATTGTTCAGTGCACACCACCTATTGTGTGAAAAGTTATAGTTTAAGAGCTGGTGGATGATTTACATGGGGTGCTTTATAAAAGGTCATTTTTGTGTTACGAGTATTTCTACCTTAGATGAGTATAAAACTGGCGGCTGGCTGGCGGGCGGTGGTTAGTTGCCGCCCGGTAAATGTTGGGAAGCCATCACAATATTACTTTAAACGGGGTGTTTTATAAAAGCTGAAATTTTAATATGTTATACTTAGTAGCTGACTCTATAAGGAAATTGGGTGGCCATACTAGTTGGCAGGTTAGTTATCACAGCCACCTCGTTTGATTGTGTAAACTAAAAAATCTTGGATGGGGTATTTTATAAAGGCTGAAATTTCTATGGCATTTTCTTTTTATACCCCTCATTGCGTGTGTAAAAACACAGATCAATTGGATGGTTGTAACTGGCTGCCAACCGGCAATGAAATTTGCGCTTGAATGCGAGTGAGAGAAGCTTATGCAAGTGGGAGCGTGCAAAAGAGATCGTTTATCGGCATCTAATGAATGCATCATGTGATTTCTATTACAATAAATATAATAGACAAAATGAAAATAATGTTTTATAATTGTATCATATGAGATTGATTATGAAATTTACACCACTTGGAGTTTGGAGTTAAATCATTAAAAATATGTTAATTGCAAGTTAATTAATAAGTAATATAGAGACTTTTTATTGTAACTTATTCAATTGAGGAAGAAGTGTGAAAATGGGGTTTACTTTGATTTTGTTCTGTTTGTTAAGTTATTGTATTAGAAAATGATTTTTTTTATTGATTAATAAGTATTAGACAATACTGAATTCTAAAGATTTTTGTTGTATAAAAAAGTATAAAAAATAGAAGAACCATTTGTATTAAAAAAACATTTGAATTACATTTTGGCAAATTAAACATATTGGTCATCATCACTGCTCAATATATCTTCCTCCAACTCATCCTCGGATAGGCTACCTGCATCATCTTTAAATTGTAACTCATCTGAAAAATAAATACATGTTTCATTCAACGCAGCGTTCAGCATGGATTAAGCAATACGGTAATCGTATTGATACAATATTTTATATAAGTAGGTACCTGTTGCATTTTCTTCTGTTTGCGGAGGATCATTTACAAAGGCGTCAAAGACAGATTGTGGCACTGGATCACCATCAAACCAATGAAATTGGTTCTTCTTATATCTCTTATTGCAAAAAATGCATACGTTGTCTTCTCTTTCTCGGGCCATGGGTTCAATGCTATCGTCCTCTGGCAACTTAGATGAATGTATTTCTGCTGTGACTTCTGCAGCTTCCTCAACATGAACGTCCTCAGACGTTGACTATCAAAAAACCGCTGCCTAAGGAATCACTACTTCCACATCCAGATTATCCGTCCAAGTCACTTTAAAGGAAACATCTTGACTATATTTGCACTCTAGTATGTGGAAATTATTGCTCATAGAATTTTAATAATATTTGGGGTAGATGTCATAGAAAAGTTTGAGGAGTTGGTTTCTACCATATACGTTAAAAATGAAGTTTCTAGTTTACCGTACTTATTTTCCACTATTTACAACCTACCACCTCAATGGAGTCATCTCAATCAGATGTCACTACAATACATACGTGTACTAACTTTCAAGTGAATATCTCAATTTGATGTTATCAATCCCATTAATAATGAAGCGGAGGTGGTAGAGTTTGAAAAATATTAGAAAGAAATCTGAGGCCTTGGTTTCTAGTATATACACCGAATCCCAAATTTCTGTAGTCTTACCAGCTTGCTTTACTTATTTTCCCCTATTTGCCCCTATTTAACCCCCAACCCTTCAATGGCATCATCTCAAATTATGATCTAGTTTCAGACGTCGTTATAATACATACGTGTACCAAATTTCAAATGAATATCTCAATTTTATTTTATCAACCCTTTTCATATTGGAGTAGGGGTGGTTGGGTTGAAAAATATTATAAGAAAATCTGACGCTGTGGCTTCTAGTACATACACCGAATTTCAAGTTTCTGTAGTCTTACCAACGTTTTACTTATATTCCTCTATTTACCCCAAATTAACCCCCAACCCTTCAACGGAATCATCTCAAAATATAAACTAATTCCAGACGTCGTTATAATACATACGTGTACGAAATTTCAAATGAATATCTCAACTTTATTTTGTCAATCCCATTAATGGGGTAGGGGTGGTGTGGGGGTTGAAAAATATTATAAAAAAATCTGAGGCCTTAACTTCTTGTACATACACCGAATTTCAAGTTTCTGTACTCATACCAGCTTGCTTTACTTATTTCCCCCTATTGACCCCTAAATAACCCCCAACCCTTCAACGTAATCATCTCAAAGTATAATCTAGTTCCAGATGTCGTTATAATTCATACGTGTACCAAATTTCAAATGAATATCTCGATTTTATTTTATCAACCCTTTTAATAATGAAGTACTTAGGGGTGGTGGGGGTTGAAAAATATTATAAATAATCTGAGACCTTGGCTTCTAGTACATACACCGAATTTCAAGTTTCTGTAGTCTTACCAGCTTGCTTTATTTATTTTCCCCTATTTACCCCTATTTAACACCCAACCCTTCAACGGAATTATCTCAAAATATAATCTAGTTCCAGATGTCGTTATAATACATACGTGTAGAAAATTTCAAATGAATATCTCAATTTTATTTTATCAACCCTTTTCAAATTGGAGTAGGGGTGGTGGGGGTTGAAAAATATTATTAAAAAATCTGACGCTTTGGCTTCTAGTACATACACCGAATTTCAAGTTTCTGTACTCTTACCAACTTGTTTTACTTATATTCCTCTATTTACCCCAAATTAACCCCCAACCCTTCAACGGAATCACCCCAAAATATAATCTAATTCTAGACATCGTTATAATACATACGTGTACGAAATTTCAAATGAATATCTCAACTTTATTTTATCAACCCCTTTAATGGGGTAGGGGTGGTGGGGGGTTGAAAAATATTATAAAAAAATCTGAGGGTAACTTCTAGTACATACACCGAATTTCAAGTTTCTGTACTCTTACAAGCTTGCTTTACTTATTTCCCCCTATTTACCCCTATTTAACCCCCAACCCTTCACCGGATTTCCTCAAAAAACAATACAGTTCCAGATCTCGTTATAATATATACGTGTACAAAATTTCAGGTCAATATCTTAAACCGTTCCGGAGAAAGCGTGCGGACAAAAAAAAGTTACAGACAGACCGACAGACAGACAGAAAATTTTTTTTCGCTCAAATTTAAAATCTGGACGTTTCATGACATTCTAAACCTATTTCACGAATAAAAATTTTTGAAAATTTTTTTGCGATTACTATACTTCCAATCCACTACGTGGATGTGGAAGTAAAATGACTATCTTCAACCATGCTACTACAGGATGACTCAACATCTACAAAAATAAATTTGACGTGCCCGAGCTAATTGTTTTAAAATTATTCATTAAAAGAAACATTAATTTCTTTTCGAAATTAAGTTTCATAAAAAAAAATTGAGGATATGAATCTTTTGGAGGGTTATGAATTCCTTCAGTGTGTAGGTAACCTATTTTATTATCCACAAACTTACAAAACTACGTACATACCTGGTAAAACTGAACGTTCCTGCAATGTTGTTGTTGGGTCCTCGTCACGACATTAATGAAATTTTTATAACACAACTTGTGATATTGTTCATCATGAACAGAACTTGGTAACAGCACGTTACTAAATTTTAGTTTCCATTTTTGGCGAACTTTTGATTTTGATTCCATGGCATTTTTCCAAAGTTTTATCAGTAAATTGAATAAGCTTGCCCGAAGGATTATTTCCTAAGTAAATTACACACTTTGATGTCATTTTTAAAATTCCAAATTACTATTTACACATTTATAAGAAAGTGTCTGAAGGAAACCACAAATTTGAAGCTCACAGAACCACCCAAACAAATATACACCTCAACCAGCTGCCGATAAACGATCTCTTTCGCACGCTCCCACTTGCATAAGCTTCTCTCACTCGCACTCAAGCGCAAAGTTCATTGCCGGTTGGCAGCCAGTTACAACCATCCAATTGATCTGTGCTCTTACACACGCAATGAGGGGTATAAAAAGAAAATTCCGTAGAAATTTCAGCCTTTATAAAACACCCCATCCAAGATTTTTTAACATTCAAATGAGTTGGCTGTGATAACTAATCTGCCAACTGGTCTGCCGACCCAATTTCCTTATTGAGTCGACTGCTAAATATAACATATTAAAATTTCAGCTTTTATAAAACACTCCATTTAAAGTAATATTGTGATGGCTTCCCAACATTTACCGGGCGGCAACTAACCACCGGCCGCCAGCCAGCCGCCACTTTTATACTCATCTAAGGTAGAAACACTGGTAACACAAAAATTACCTTTTATAAAACACCCCATGTAAATCGTCCACCAGCCCTTAGACTATTATCTAGAAGAAAATAATGTTGAGGTTCTGCTTTGGGCTGCCAAAAGTCACTACATGAATCCGTTATAGAACATTTGGGGAATAATGGTTACGAAAATGCAGAAACAAAATGTTATCCCCTTAAATAAAAATCATTTATGATCTCTCATTGAGGAAAGCTGGGAAAGTCTGGTGGAAAGTCATAACCTTACCACTTTGATCGATTCAATGCCCAGAAGAATGTAAAAAATCGGTAAAGGTATTTACACAGAACTTCCCTCGTTATTTGTGCATGGCAGTCACTCTAAAAAATTAATAATTACGAAATGGCATTGAGAATAATAATCGGAATAGAGTTATTGCTATTATTACAAAGAACACTTGATAAGTTTTGGTCAAAAAAATATACAGATTTCTCATCAAACAGCAAAAGTTCAGTACTAAATAGCAGGTGCCACATATGGCAGGCTTGCGCAAATACCTTTGCAAATGTCCACCATGACTGATTATTTCTTGTACATTTTTCCATAGAAGTATAATAGGTGCATATGCCAGATATTATTGCCATCTGTCACATTTTCAATCCAACATTCACGTAATGGAGTGGAAGTATAGTGGTGGTTAAAAAATTTAATTTTTTAAAAAATTTTTCAAATTTTTTTTTTTAATCAGGTTTAGAATGCCATGAAACGTGGAAATTGGAAATTTGAAGAAATAAAAAAAAATATTTCATTTTAGTAGTAAAAATTTTTTCAAAAATATTGGTGAAAAATTTTTTTTTTTTGAAGTAGGTTAAGCGTGTCATGAAACGTAGAAATTTTAAATTTGAGCAAAAAAAATTTTTTTTCATCTTGGTAAAAATTTTTTCAAAAATGTTTGAAAAAAATTTTAAAAATTTTTTTTTTTCTGAAATAGGTTTAGAGCGTCATGAAACGTAGAAATTTTAAATTTGAGCAAAAAAAAATTTTTTCATCTTGGTAAAAATATTTTCAAAAATGTTTGAAAAAAATTTTCAAAAATTTTTTTTTTCTGAAATATGTTTAGCGCGTCATGAAACATGGAAATTTTAAATTTGAGCAAAAAAAAAATTTTTTTCACTATTTATTCCGTTTAGACGGTCCACCCTGTATATTTTCCAGTGAAATTTCTACCATTTCTTCGCAGTCAGTAGCGTCAACTACCTACCAAATTTGACTGCTCTCCGTCAAGTATTTTTGTAGTAAATGCACCAACAGACAGACAGACAGACAGACAGACAGACAGACCGACAGACAGACAGACAGACAGACAGACTGACGGAATTGAAAAACCTATATTTTCGGAATCTACGTGTTCTGAAACGTCAGAATCCGAAAAAATCTCGGAGGGTGATTTTTTCTCGAATACAATACTTCCCTTCGGTATGCGAGGGAAGTAAAAGTAATAAATAATAACGGGACCATGACAAGATATTGAATTCTACTAGTTCTGTTTTTGTTTGTTTTTACTTCTCTCGCATACCGAAGGGAAGTATTGTATTCGAGAAAAAATCACCCTCCTAGATTTTTGCGGATTCTGACGTTTCAGAACACGTAGATTA
The DNA here is from genome assembly GCA_963583905.1 of Stenurella melanura. Taxonomy (NCBI): domain Eukaryota; kingdom Metazoa; phylum Arthropoda; class Insecta; order Coleoptera; family Cerambycidae; genus Stenurella; species Stenurella melanura. The sequence goes on along the minus strand of OY757310.1, from coordinate 78,534,589 downwards.
CGAAAATATAGATGTTTCAATTCCGTCAGTCTGTCTGTCTGTCTGTCTGTCTGTCTGTCTGTCTGTCTGTCTGTTGGTGCATTTACTAAAAAACTGCTTGACGGAGAGCAGTCAAATTTGGTAGGTAGTTGACGCTACTGTCAGCGAAGAAATGGTAGAAATTTCACTGGAAAATATACAGGGTGGACCGTCTAAACGGAATAAATAGTGAAAAAAATTTTTTTTTGCTCAAATTTAAAATTTCCACGTTTCATGACGCGCTAAACCTATTTCAGAAAAAAAAAAATTTTTGAAAATTTTTTTCACCAACATTTTTGGAAAAATTTTTACCAAGACGAAACATTTTTTTTTGCTCAAATTTAAAATTTCTACGTTTCATGACACGCTTAACCTATTTCAGGAAAAAAATTTTGAAATTTTTTTTTACCGATATTTTGGAAAAAAATTTTACTACTAAAGTGAAATATTTTTTTTCTTTCTTCAAATTTAAAATTTCCACGTTTCATGGCATTCTAAGCCTGATTAAAAAAAAAATGTTTCAAAATTTTTTTTACCATTCTTGAAAATTTGTTTACCACTAAAATAGATGGATTTTTTTGTTTCTTCAAATTTCTAATTTCCACGTTTCATAGCGTTCTAAATCTATTTAAAAGAAAAATTAGAAATTTTTACTTCCCTCGCATACCGAAGGGAAGTATTGTATTCGAGAAAAAATCACCCTCCGAGATTTTTTCGGATTCTGACGTTTCAGAACACGTAGATTACGAAAATATAGGTTTCTCAATTCCGTCAGTCTGTCTGTCTGTCTGTCTGTCTGTCTGTCTGTCTATCTGTCTGTCTGTCTGTCTGTCTGTCTGTTGGTGCATTTACTAAAAAACTACTTGACGGAGAGCAGTCAAATTTGGTAGGTAGTTGTCGCTACTGTCAGCGAAGAAATGGTAGAAATTTCACTGGAAAATATACAGGGTGGACCGTCTAAACGGAATAAATAATGAAAAAAAATTTTTTTTGCTCAAATTTAAAATTTCCACGTTTCATGACGTGCTAAACCTATTTCAGAAAAAAAAAATTTTGAAAATTTTTTCACCAACATTTTTGAAAAAATTTTTACCAAGACAAAAAAAAATTGTTTTTGCTCAAATTTAAAATTTCTACGTTTCATGACACGTTTAAACCATTTCAGGGAAAAAAAATTTGGAAAATTTTTTTCACCAATATTTTTGAAAATTTTTTTACTATTAAAATGAAATATTTTTTTTCTTTCTTCAAATATAAAATTTCCACGTTTCCTGGCACTCTAAGCCTGATTCAAAAAGAAAAATTTTTGAAATTTTTTTTTACCATTTTTGAAAATTTGTGTACCACTAAAATAGACGGATTTTTTTTTTATTTCTTCGAATTTCAAATTTCCACGTTTCATAGCGTTCTAAATCTATTTAAAAGAAAAATTAGAAATTTTTTCTGTTTTTAAAAAATTTTACCAAGATAGAATTTTTTTTCTTTGTTCAGATTTTAACTATCCACGTTTCCATGGCATTCTAAAACTATTCAAACAAATTTAAAAATGTTTTTGAAATATTTTTAAAAAAATTTGAAAACATTTTTAATCCATTTATGTATCACTACTTTAGAACAGACGAAAAATTTTTTTTTTGCTCAAATTTAAAATTTCCACGTTTCATGATATTCCAAACCAATTTCGTAAAAAAAAAAATTTGCAACATTTTGTTACCAGTTTGGAAAAAAATTTAACACTAGAATGCTCAAATTTAAAAGTTCCACGTTTCATGACATTCTAAACCTAGGTATTTCAGAAAAAAAAATTTTTTTCACCAACATTTTTCAAAAAGTTTTTACCACTAAAATACATCGATTTTTTTTTATTTGCTCAAATATAAAATTTTCACGTTTCATAGCATTCTAAACCTATTTTAAAAAATACGTAATTTTTAATTTTTAAACTTTTTTTAGCACTACTATAGAATAGAAGGAAACTTTCCTTTTTGCTCAAATTTAAAATTTCTACGTTTGACATTTTAAACCTATTTCAGAAGAGAAAAATTTTGAAAATTATTTTACCAACATCTTTTGAAAAATTAAAAAAAAATGAAATTTTTTAACCACCACTGTACTTCCACTCCATTACGTGAATATTGGATTGAAAATGTGACAGATGGCAATAATATCTGGCATATGCACCTATTATACTTTTATTGAAAAATATACAGGGTGGTCATCCCAAGAAATATTTCAGTCATGGTGGACATTTGTAAAGGTATTTGCGCAAGCCTGCCATATGTGGCACCTGCTATTTAGTATTGAGCTTTTGCTGTTGGATGAGCAATCTGTATATTTTTTTGACCAAAACTTATCAAGTTTTCTGTGTAATAATAGCAATAACTATATTCCGATTATTATTCCCAATGTCATTTCGTAATTAAAAAATTTTTAGAGCGACCTCATGCGCAAATAACGAGGGAAGTTCTGTGTAAATACCTTTACCGATTTTTTATTTTTTACTTTAGATATTTTTAATAAATTACTGTCTAATTTTCCTAAGAACCAGTTGTATTATTTGGAAAATAGAATGGAGTTGGCACCGCCGCACGAATGTCGTCTACCAAGATCGATTTACATAACTAAAAATTACAGTTTTCAGTGAACAAGAGTTGTCCTAATTTTATTTGTCGGGAAGTGTACTTATCAAAGACATGGGATTTTTCTATCAGCTTAAGTACTAACGCATTACAATGTAGATAACAGAATGTCACGTCTGATGGAGCTACGGCAGAAGTTCTGAGCGTAACGATGCGTTTTAGAGATGAATAATACAACCACTTGTTGTAGCTGCAACCAACGTTCAGCGTTCTGTCAGTTCGGTAGCGTACAGTTGGAGCACTTGTCAAATTTAATGATTTTCTATTTCCTGTCATTCTTTATAAGTTTGCGGTGTTTTAAATTTCCTGTAATTATGTATATTCGCATCATTTTAGCACGAAAAATCTGAAAACCTCTAAAAATATTGGTAAAGGTATTTACACAGAACTTCCCTCTTTATTTTAAACTATTTACGTACAAAATTGGTTACCCAAGTTCATCACCATAATACTAGATATATAGAGAATTTTTTGGTAAAACAACATAAAACCGCAATTTTTCAAAAATCATTTAGTTTTATTGCACCTCATTTATGGAATGCACTTGATAATGACGTCAAACATTTTTCTTATAATAAGTTCACAAATACTATAAAAAATATGCTGTTACTTAAACAAAATGAACAACCTCGCTATTGACTGCCTCACCTGTATGCTTCGATGGGTATATACTGCGAGAGACGCCACCAGAACTTCAACAGAGGTACACCTACGTATATATTTTTCTTTATTTTCTTACAAATTTGTATAGGAACTTCAAATATTTTGTAATTTTTTATGTAATATAGTATTTATTTTGCGTGTGTGGGTATGTGTGTGTGTACGTGTGCAGGGCAAATGGAAGAACGGCTGTATGTGCCGAATTTGTACCTCTTTACTATGTATTTTGTACTGGTAAATAAATGTATTATTTGTGCATGGGGTCACTCTAAAAAATTAATAATTACAAAATGGCATTGAAAATAATAATCGAAATATAGTTATCACTATTATTACAAAGAAAACCTGATAAGTTTTGGTCAAAAAAATATACACAGTGCTCGTCCAACAGCAAAAGTTCAATACTAAATAACAGGTGCCACATATGGAAGGCTTGCGCAATTACCTTTACAAATGTCCACCATGACTGAATTATTTCTTGGGATGACCACCCTGAACATTTTTCAATAAAAATATAATAGGCATATGTCAAATATTATTGCCATCTGTCACATTTTCAATTCCACATTCACGTAGTGGAGTGGAAGTATAGTGGTGGTTAAAAAATGTATTTTTTTTTTAATTTTCAAAAAATGTTGGTAAAAAAAATTAACAATTCATAAAATCAAATAAAATTAATCAGATGACGTAAGATCTGTGACAAATTGTTCCTTGGGCCTCGAGTAACTTATACTTTGAGTGCAAGGATTTTCCGCTTTAAACCGTTTTTAAGATAGAGTAGTTGAAATTGTTACAAATTTGGCGTAAGTATAATTATCCTCGATTCGGTTCAAAATTAGGGGTCCTTAAATGGGGTTAACTACGAGAAAATATCATTACTGGTCTTTCTAAGCGGAGGTAAGATTTCATGGACTTGAATATTACCCGTCTCTTGCACTATAACTGTACAGGAATTTAACATTATCAGCAAAGTTGAATTCCTGACGTATTAGGTTATTAGAAGGCCATTTTTCGTTTGAGCAATTTTTATAAGTTTCTCAGAGAAAAATCTTTGCCACAAGAATCATTTCCATACGTATTTAAAAACGAGAAAATGTACGATATTACGTGGATAATAACTTGTATCTTGAAGTACGGCCAAACCAAAATAACATGTCAAATTGTTGATTTTTTGAGGTTATGGCAAAATCCTGATGTGATGGGGTTAATAATGGGATTCAAATTTCAGCGATGCCAAAAACATATAATAAACATAGTCAGACCCCCAGATCAGAGAAGAATTATTTTTTGTGGCTGTGTAATTAACTCACACAAAGTCCGATGAGTTCCCGGACTAATATGTCCGATTCTTGAAATCAACCGATATAGTGACGCTGTTAAACCGAAATTATACTTGATGACCTTAACGATTGATTATTAAATGGACAGATAAGCATCTTTATTTGACCACTTTAGATACAAACAAATATTTGTGACGAATCAATGATAGAAATAGTACAAACAAATGTGATTGTTATACATACATATATAAAGGAACATTTCTGTTATTTGTAATCATTGATTCATGTTTGCCTATTGTAATAAAATCGGTAAATGTATTTACACAGAAATTCCCACTTTATTTATACAGAGCGGTCACTCTAGAAAATTACACAGCCACAAAAAAAAAAAACTTTCGCTTCCACCAACGAATAGTCCACCCTAAGTTTTTGGGGTCGCTGAATCTGAATCCGAGGTCGGTTTGTCCGCATCAGGTCGCGTTAAGGTAATTTCAAGGTCAAATCATTAGATTTCGACAGAAGAATTTGAAAAAAAAAAATGCATATAGGTTCTTGAGGTCGCCGAATCCAAATCCGAGGTCGGTTTGTCGGTATCGGTATCGGGTCGCGTTAAGGTCATTTCAAGGTCATATCATTAAATTTCGACAGAAACATTTGAAACGAACATTGTCGAACCTGTCCATATCTTGTAATCGATGGTGTTGTAGTCCTAATGTCCACTTTATTCTCATATGCTACAAAATGGATTCTTTTGCCTGCCTGAACCATTTTGCTTTTCAAGACATTTGGTTGAAAATAACTTATTTGGACAAAATGTCCGATTTCAATATACAGCTATTCTCGTAGCTTCAACAATACCTTTTATGAGACCACTTTCAAGATAAAAATATATTTACGGTAGATCTACTCCTATTTATGAGATTGACATTCCTCTGTAAACTTTTTTTAAAATGCATTTTGATTCCATTAAGTATTTTTTTAAATATTTAAGTCATTCCTTATGCATCTCTAAATTTTATAATATGAATGATGTAATAAATAAGAATAAATCTACTGTAAAGCATTTTCTCGTCAAATTAGTCTTTACCTGCTGCTTCGTCAAGTGTGATGTCGGTGACAACTGTCCCGAAAGGGAATATGTAGAATGATCCACTCATCAGTTTGTCGAGGTACAAATCAGTATTTATATATCACAAATCTAGCTTTTTACGCGATCGTATACATGTTATACATCTTATACATCCTCTGCTTATGCATGAAATAACAGATGAATATTTTTGTCAGTTTTTCTACTATTCGACCTTGAAATAACTTTAATGCGACCCGATACTGACAAACCGACCTCGGATTTGGATTCAGTGACCTCAAAAACCTATATACAAATTTTTTCAAATTTTTCTGTCGAAATCCAATTATTTGACCTTGAAATGACCTTAAAGCGACCTGATACCGACAAACCGATGTCGGATTTGGATTCAGCGACCTCAAAAACCTATACAATTTTTTTTTCAAATTTCTCTGTCGAAATCTAATGATTTGTCCTTGAAATGACCTTAACGAGACCTGATACCGACAAACCGTCCTCGGATTTGGATTCAGCGACCTCAAAACCCTATACACAATTTTTTTCAAATTTATTGTCGAAACCTAATGATTTGACCTTGAAATGAACTTAACGCAACCTGATGCAGATAAACCGACCCCAAAATCCTAGGGTGTACTAGGTTCCGTTGGTGGAAGCGAACATTTTTTTTTTTTGTGTGGCTGTGTTATCATTAAGGAACGATATAAGAGAGTAATATAATCGAAATGGAGTTATCAGCATCATTGCAAAGAAACCTGATAAATTCTGGTCAAAAAAATATACAGAGTGTTCATTCGACAGCAAAAAAACAAATATTAAATAAATGGTGGCAGATGTGGAAGGTTTGCAGTTACAAATTTCCACCATAATTGAATTACTCATTAGGATGACCATCCTGTATATTTTTCAATAAACCTATAATAGGTGTGTTCCTTGCCAATTGTGTCAACTATATTCCAAACAGTATTGCCATCTGTCACATTTTTACTATTTTTTGTTTTGTTGAAATGAGTTTAGAATGTTATGAAACGTGGAGATTACAAATTTGAGCGAGAAAGAATTTTTTTCATATGGTTGATAGACTCGACCTTTACTTGGTGAAAATCTATTATCAGTAATGAAATAAAGAATACTAAACGGTTTTTAAGCTTTTCACATATATTACATCAGCACACTACTACAGTAAGAGTAGCGAAAAGATCGTCATGTTGACATAATATATGTGAAAACTTTAAAAACAGGCTAGTTTAGTTAGCTTAGTTTAGTGTTTTTTTATTTCATTAGAATTTTTTTCATGATCTATTCTCTTGAAACGGTCCACCCTGTATATTTTTGAGTGAAAGCCTACCCACTTCTTCGTTGGCAGTCACGCCAACTACCTACCAAAGTTTACTCTTCTCCTTTTAGTAGTTTTTTAGTCATAGCGCCAACAGGCAGACAGCAGACCGACAGAGACATAGGCAGACTGACTGACGGAATTGAAAGATTTTAATTTTCGTCATCTACATAACCTGAAACGTGGAAATCCGAAGAAATCATGGAGAGTAATTTTTTCACGAATACAATACTAAATTATTAACTTCTAGCTAACAAACCTCATCCCTGTCTATTTGTAAACGATGGCGGAGTTTCTATGAGTTGCTCGGTGGCCGAGATAATAAACATAATGGGTAGGTACTTCATCATATTGAAAACACGCTCTGTGGAAGATAACCTAGAAGTTAGAAAAACTACTGTTTGTGACTTAGTGTCTTCCAAAAATATCCTGATAATAGTTACTGAATGGGCTATTGCACTATTTCTTTCTGACATTGCCTTATATAAGAACGGTTATCATAAATGGTAACTGTTCAGTGGTTAGCGCATTTAACTTGCAATCTGTGATACCTAATGAAACGGGTTCATATCCTACTTACTGCGAAATAATTGTAATCTTATAATTATCCCCAAAAAGTAGTCTGGACTCCACTATATACTGTAGAGCCTCGTTTCTCTTTACTTAACACAATATCCTGAAATTTCAAGTAGTTGGATGTTGGATGCATTCCTACTACTGTTGCAACAACTTCTTCCAACATGTATCCGCGAGAAAATCAAAATTCCTCACTGAACACTGTTTTTTCAATCATCCTCGTTGCGCTATTCCTATCCGGATGACCTCTGTGCTACTATTAAAAAAGGCGAAAACTTAAGCTCAGAGAATCAAGTCCAAATGTTACAATAATGCGACGAGTAATGGTTTGATCTAATGTTCTAGTAATATCAACAGCAACCGATCCTGTTTGAAATTAGTGTGTAAAGGTCATATTTTGAAAAATCTGTCTTTAAGGTCATTACTGGTACGACTACTTTCATTGGATCACGTTGACTATATTCGAGGAGTGCGTAATTGGTACCTATATAGGTAATCTTTAATCCATTTAGCGGTACAATAGCCTTATTCTCTTAGATTGGTACTCAAATACGATAATCATGGGTGTATGTAAACTAAAAAACCGCTGCTTAAGGAATCACTACTTCCACATCCAGATTCTTCATCCAAGTCACTTTAAAGGAAACATCTTGACTATATTTGCACTCTAGTATGTGGAAATTATTGGTCATAGAATTTTAATAATATTTGGGGCAGATGTCATAGAAAACTTTGAGGAGTTGGTTTCTACCATATACGTTAAAAATGAAGTTTCACAACCTACCACCTCCTACCCCTTCAATGGAGTCTTCTCAATCAGATGTCACTACAATACATACGTGTACTAACTTTCAAGTGAATATCTCAATTTGATGTTATCAATCCCATTAATGAAGCGGAGGTGGTAGAGTTTGAAAAATATTAGAAAGAAATCTGAGGCTTTGGTTTCTAGTATATACACCGAATCCCAAATTTCTGTACTCTTACCAGCTTTATATACTTATTTTCCCCTAGTTACTCTTATTAACTCCAACCCTTCTACGGAATCATCCCAAAACATAATCTAGTTCCAGATGTCGTTATAATACATACGTCTACCAAATTACAAGTGAATATCTCAATTTTATTTTATCAACACCATAATAATGTAATAAGGGTAGTGGAAGGGTTCAAAATTTTATTAAAAAATCTGAGGCCTTGGCTTCTAGGACATACACCGAATTTCAAATTGCAGTACTCTTACCAGCTTGCTTTACATATCTTTCCCTATTTACCTCTACTTACCCCCACTTGTTCAACGCAATCATGTCAAAATATAATCTAGTTTCAGATATAGTTATAACACATAAATGTACCAAAATCGAGTGAAAATTTAAATGTAATTTTTCCAACTATTTTAATAACGGAGGTGGGGGGATGGAAACTACCAATAAAGAAACCTGAGACCTTCGCTTCTAGTATATACACCAAATCCTAAATTTCTGTACTTTTACCAGCTTGCTTTACTTATTTTCCCTTATATACCCCTATTTAACCTCCAACCCTTCAACGGAATCATCTCAAAATATAATCTAGTTCCAAATGTCGTTATAATACATATGCGTACTAAATTTCATGTGAATATGTCAATTTCATTTTATCAACCTTTTGAATATTGGAGAAGGGGTGGCGTGGGCTGAAATATATTATTAAAAAATCTGAGGCCTTGGCTTCTAGTACATCCACTGAATTTCAAGTTTCTGTATTCATACCAGCTTGTTTTACTTATTTCCCCCTATTTACCCCTAAATAATCCCCAACCCTTCTAAGGAATTATCTCAAAGTATAATGTAATTCCAGATGTCGTTATATTTCATACGTGTACTAAATTTCAAATGAATATCTCGATTTTATTTTATCAACCCTTTTAATAATGAAGTGGGGGGTGGTGGGGGTTGAAAAATATTATTAATAATCTGAGACCTTGGCTTCTAGTACATAGGTACACCGAATTTCAAGTTTCTGTAGTCTTACCAGCTTGCTTTACTTATTTTCCCCTATTTACCCCAAATTAACCCCCAACCCTTCAACGGAATCATCTCAAAATATAATCTAATTCCAGACGTCGTTATAATACATGCGTGTACCAAATTTCAAATGAATATCTCAATTTTATTTTATCAACCCTTTTTCATATTGGAGTAGGGGTGGTTGGGCTGAAAAATATTATAAGAATATCTGACGCGTTGGCTTCTAGTGCATACACCGAATTTCAAGTTTTGGTAGTCTTACCAACTTGTTTTACTTATATTCCTCTATTTACCCCAAATTAACCCCCAACCCTTCAACAGAATCATCTCAATATATAAAAAATATGAAATTCCTGACGTCGTTATAATACATGCATGTACGAAATTTCAAATGAATGTCTCAACTTTATTTTATCAACCTCATTAATGGGGTAGGGGTGGTGGGGGGTTGAGAAATATTGTAATCTTAGGCCTTAACTTCTAGTACATACACCGAATTTCAAGTTTCTGTACTCATACCAGCTTGCTTTACTTATTTCCCCCTATTGACCCCTAAATAACCCCCAACCCTTCAACGGAATCATCTCAAAGTATAATCTAGTTCCAGATGTTATAATTCATACGTGTACCAAATTTCAAATGAATATCTCGATTTTATTTTATCAACCCTTTTAATAATGAAGTAGGGGTGGTGGGGGTTGAAAAATATTATAAATAATCTGATACCTTGGCTTCTAGTACATACACCGAATTTCAAGTTTCTGTAGTCTTACCAGCTTGCTTTACTTATTTTCCCCTATTTACCCCTATTTAACCCCCAACCCTTCAACGGAATCATCTCAAAATATAATCTAGTTCCAGATGTCGTTATAATACATACGTGTACCAAATTTCAAATGAATATCTCAATTTTATTTTATCAACCCTTTTCATATTGGAGTAGGGGTGGTGTGGGTTGAAAAATATTATTGAAAAATCTCACGCTTTGGCTTCTAGTACATACACCGAATTTCAAGTTTCTGTACTCTTATCAATTTGTTTTACTTATATTCCTCTATTTACCCCAAATTAACCCCCAACCCTTCAACGAAATCATCCCAAAATATAATCTAATTCCAGACGTCGTTATAATACGTACGTGTACGAAATTTCAATTGAATATCTCAACTTTATTTTATCAACCCCATTAATAGGGTAGGGGGTGGTGGGGGGTTGAAAAACATTATAAAAAAATCTGAGGCCTTAACTTCTAGTACATACACCGAATTTCAAGTTTCTGTACTCTTACAAGCTTGCTTTACTTATTTTCCCCTAATTACCCCTATTTAACCCCCAACCCTTCACCGGATATCCTCAAAAAACAATCCAGTTCCAGATCTCGTTATAATATATACGTGTACAAAATTTCAGATCAATATCTTAAACCGTTCCGGAGAAAACGTGCGGACAAAAAAAGTTACAGACAGACAGACCGACCGACAGACCGACAGACAGACAGACAGACAGACAGAAAAATTTTTTTCGCTCAAATTTAAAATCTCGACGTTTCATGACATTCTAAACCTATTTCACGAATAAAAATTTTTGAAAATTTTTTTGCGATTACTATACTTCCAATCCACTACGTGGATGTGGAAGTAAAAGAAACATTCTTCTTCACCCGATTACGTAAAATACAATAAACTTAAATATAGAAATCTTCGAGGTATTGTCAACGTCTTTGCTTCATTTTTTAACTGCATATATCTCAAAGGATTATGATGCTTGCTAGTGTAATTTAGTTCAATATATCGGGCTTCAATAAAAGAAATCAGCGTTCGTTCCACACAAAAAAAAATGAATACTCTTATCGTCGAAAATGTTATGACAAATAAGATCCATATCACGAAAATTGCCTGAGATATTATCTACGACTCGAAAGCCGTTTTATTGCTGATATTCTCTCCGAAAAAACGAGACAACCATTTTATTTTCATGGTAACTCCGTAAATTTTTATGCTAACGACTTTTACTAAAGCTCATTATTTTAAAGTACATTAAAGGTCTCACAAGTTTTCCTCCAAAATTTCGTTGTGTTTCCGTTATTTAACGTTGAAAGGTTCGAATTCAGTTTTCGGTTAATAGACAACCACCTTCAGTGAGCCATAACCCGGTTCATATTGGATCTAGAGAAATAAAAGAAAAACAATCGATTTGCTTTTTAATAAGTCATTATTTTTTTGATAAAATCGCTCCAAAACATGCATTTTTTAACTCTAAGAATATTGATTTAACTGCACACGCGAGAGGGGGTGGCAACCGCCCCCAGGTTAAAAACGCACATTGGCTCTATATAACTTTTGTTCCTTTAGCCATTCCCTACTTATTGCCCTAATTTAACGTCAATGATTTTATGCGAAAGAATTCTGAGCAAAAAACTGTCATACACTGGACTAAAGTGGGTTCATTAAAGATTGTGACTTGTAGAGTGTTTCCGTATGTCCGGATCAACTGATGGAGATGTATGACAGTTTTCAATGACAATTTTAAGACTTAGTAAAAGTTCTAAGAAATCTAAAAAAATGTTTAATGAAAAATTTTCCATTTTTAAAAATATGTAAATAATATCGATCGTTTGCGGAATTTCCTAATTAAAAATTACTTCTGTTAGCAAAACTAAGTTCTCAGGCTCTGAGCGAAATAGAGCACGTACCCAGCAGGTTGTGCAATGCAATAGGTCAAAGGGAATATCAATATATAGGGTTTTTGGTACATCGATAGATAGTTTTCACTGGGTGATAGTTGGGGTTGTTTGGAACCGATATGACCATATTTACTCTTAAGCAAAGTTTCACCGTTTTTGAGATATCGGCATTTTTAGATATTTTTCAGAAATAGTTGAGTTGTTACTAATACATATTATGTTCTATGATACTAAATACTTTGTCGAGAGACCACAAAAAGATATCTCGAAGTATTAGTATAAAATTTAAGTACGACAACTTATGTGTTAAAATATTGGTTCGAATTGATTCACAAACAGAAGATTCTATTTAAATATTAGTAAATATAATCAACGATTTGGAGCTGAAAGATTTTGTTTAATTTTCTTTCCTTATTAAAAATGTAATGTCTACAAATATGTTTTCCTTTCAGTTTAATGAACTATAATGCTGTCATAACGTATTGTACCATTCGATAGATTATGCAATAGAGAAATTTTGAAAACTATTTGATCTTCTTGAAGTATATTAGCAGATAAATTGTTCTACATAATATTGATAGTAATACTTCGGCTTTTCTTCTTGTACTGTTTCGTCAAAGTGTACATTAAGAATGTCTAAAAATATATTTAAGAAAACTGAAAGTATTTAGTACCATAAAAAATAACATGTGTTAGTAAGAACTCAACTATTTCGATAAAATATATAGCAATGCCGTTATCACAAAAATGGTGAGACTTTGCATAAGGATAATTAGGGTCATAAAGGTTCCAAACGACCCCAACTATCTCCGAACGAAAACTTACTATCGATGTATAAACACCCTGTATAATGATAAAGTCCCATATTTTCTAACCCAGGCCATATTTATGCTTGGAAAAATGTTCACTTGCAAATCAACTAACATTTAATAATTATTATATTTACCAAACATTTTTCAAACTAGGAATTGGGATAGACACTAGTTATAACAGAGGCGAATCAACATAATTTTGTGCACACATGTTCGATCGTCACTTGACATAAAAATTCTTTGCCGGTATCTGCAAAATAAGAAAGACTTGAGAGAGGCTGCACGATTAAGCGTCTTGAATAACGATATCGCTGAAGCCGTAGGCGTCCCATCTATACTTTGTAGGGCGCGCCCGGGAAAGAAAAATCCGTAAATAATACCACTCATTCCTTTCAGATATGGGGTCACTGCGCAATAATAATCCTTGTAATTATTTAGCTTTACTGCCTCGAATTGCAGCTGCTTAGGAGCTTTCATATTTCCAAGGCGAGAATTGATTATACGGAAACTATGCTAGAAGTTGTGAGTAGCGATTGCAAAATGGAAAACTGATGCTAATAATACACCGCAAACTTCTACTGCTAATTTGGTATTAGTGTTATTATTTTATAATGATCAAGATCAATTATAGGCCCGGAGCTCGGGAATTTTATTTTGGTAACGTGAAAATCGGGGTTGACTCTGTCAGTGTGGAAAGATTTTTATGCAAGTAAGATGTAGGTAGCATTTGAAAAGGCTACATGATTAATTTCAATAGATTGGCGATAAATTGACTATAATTAGTTCACTTATTGGAGTAGAGAGGTATACAACCACTCGTACTTTAAAGGTCATAACAGGTCGCCTATCTGCAAAGTCTTAACATTCAGAAAGTAAACATGTTTCCTTTAAAAACAATTTGAGTTAATGGTGTGAATGTATATTTTTGTAATTGAGATATTAAATAATTGTGAAATTCAATCTTTTGATGATTGAGTCCTTTGTTGGCCCATTTTCATTAGCTAGAGAAAGTTTCCTCTAGGTGCTCAAATTGGCAACACTGAGGGCTGGAGAGATTTCCGGTCCGGTTAGCTCGGTTCTTCGACAGCCACGATAGCGAACGGGGGCGGTCCCGATTTGTGTTGAAGAGTTTGGATTTTACATCGCTTATACTGAAAAGGATCTGACTAATGTACCCAATAACCTTCACCGCCTTGCTGTCAGCGTTTTGTAAATTACCAAGAAGAATTCTGTTGGTTACCGTAATTTACAATTACAATTTGTATTGGTCAGGCAATTTTGCAGTTTATGTAAGGGGGCCCAGTATTTAGAGGAGTAATAGGAGGAAGCCTATTACTCAGATATTTGGTTATTTGTGAGTCCTGCTAACATTTGGAGAAGTTTTGGCTTGGTTCGCAGCAGTCTCCAGGCGATTTATGCAAAAATGTTGGTGCAGCACAGAGTCGTAGTCGTAACCAACATCGAGAACGTCTATGAAGTGGTGACAGGTCACGCTGTAGTAGTCGCGGATAATGCCAAGGCTCTGACCAGGCTTTTTTGTTCATTTTGGTTATGCATTTTAAAGAAATTATTATAACTTAATTCAGTGATTTTTGTTGATATATTAAAGTAAATTATACCATAATCTTGCAACTATAAATCAAGCTCTAAGTTTAGATATAGAATGATAACACATTTAAGAGTTTTTACTGTAAAACAACGCATGGTACCGTGAGATGTTAATTTACCTACTACTATGTTACACATATAAAGCATTTTCAATAGAGTAGACTTATTTTAGAATATTCATTAACATCTAGGTGTAAGCAGTAAAGATTGCACCTGTCAGCTCATGAAATCTCGTTCATTAGCTAAACTTTGGTGATGAGCCACGAATTTAATTCATGGTAAATCTTTAATTCGCTAATTAACTCGTAATTGCAAGAGAATCTTACTAACAGCAGGTTTTACAATCGCAAGTGAACTTTCATGTTAGTTGACTTTTACTTGCAGGTTAACTATAACTTTACCGACACATGCGTTTTTCAATATAAAGTTAAGTGATGATTTGTAAACGAGAGGTTGTGAATAAAATTTATAATGTTGGTACTGGAAAAATGGGTAATATACATAAAATGTATGAATTTTGGTCCAAAGTCACATCACCTGCTATCAAATATAAATGTCAGAAGCAATTTATGAGTTAGTGGTCTATTACTAAGTAAGTAGGTAGTATATTTAGTCTCGATCTATTTAAAAAATCTCCTCCATCGTATTCTTCGAAAAAGTTAGGTCTATACAGGATTACCTTGGCTACTCATCACTGCTATATACATTTACTTCGTACATATTCATTTTTAGGCAAAATATCAAAAAAATATTTGTGACAGTTATTTTATAGCTTATAAATTGCCAGTAAACTGCCAGCTTCTAGTTTACCCACACCTCATCTACTAGTAAAGTTAACTACTAGATAACTACCACATCGAAAATGACCATCTATTGTAAAACCCAATTTCTATAATAACCTGAAAGTTAACTCTGACTGGAAGTTAACTAGCGATTGTAAAACCGGCTGTTAGAGAGTAAAGTGATTCCCAGTGAAGTTTTATTAGATCAAGTATACAGAATTTCTTTAATTCGTATGAGCCACTTGTGTCGTAATAAATGTTTAATGTCTACATGTTCTTGTTATTTGCATTAGTGCACCTGATATTTGCTTAGATTTTGAGATTTCATAGTAAAGTGTAAGTTTTGATATTATCAATATATTTTGAAAATTCCTTCCCATGATTGCTAGTAACTTAATCTTGTTCCTAGCTGGCAAAATTATTTAAATCACAGCATTTAGTATACAGCAGGTTGCAGCCTTTTGATTGTCCACATACTCCTTACTCACGACCCTGTGCTCTCCAACAAAAAACTAGCTGCCGTTCGCACAGGTGAAGCATTTTTTTTAATATTTAGGTATTGAAAAGGTTACAAAGACACAACACATCTTGTACCTTTTTTATGGAATTCCATAATATATAAAGTTAACATGGTCAGTTTATTATAAGCACTCACTCGAAGAGGAGGTATTGGGAGATGTAACGTTGAACTAACATTATCTAGTTTCGACCACGATGTTATATTCCACCATCGCTTCCACTAAATCCAAATTAAAGCTACGTTGACTGACACTATCAAGAGAGCCACTCGCACGCATATGCTTTTGTGAGGAAATATGTCTATTAACATTTGTTTTAGATGTCCAAGAAATTGTTTTGTTGCAACTACTACAATTAAAATATGTTCCATCAAATTGCAGTTCTTGCAATGTTTCACAATTTCGGCGGCGAGAAAAGGAGATAATAGAACCGCATTAGTAAAAAGCATATAAAGTACAGAACCTAATGTTGACACTCAGTCAGGGTCGAATGCCTTCAACACTGCAAAAAATGTAAAAGAATCGAGTACATTTTTAGGTAATTGTCAGTATGTTTCACTAATGTAGTAGATTTCAGGTAAAATTAGGTTACTTCTACGTATTAAGATTTTAAAATTAAATAAAATTCACCTTATCACGTTGTATCCATTTGCGATGCACACGGTACATGTGTATGCATAAACTGCATAAAATACTCTCTGTTGAAACTGACTAACATTTTTGTTTCAAATTTGGAACATATGCAAAATAGCATGGTAAAATTATCTACTGATATCTTGTCACATCTATCACATAAGATGATAGTCAAGAGCATGTAAACAGTCATGATTTATATAAACTATGTTTTAATATAACTACTTCCACATCCACGTAGTCGAGTGGAAATAAAGTAATCGTAAAAACAATTTCAAAAATTTTTCTCCTCGAGATTGTTGTTGTTAGAATGTCACAAAACGTCGAGATTTTAAATTTAAGTGAAAAAAACATTTCTGTCAGCCTGTTGGTTTGTCTGTCGGTCTGTAACTTTTTTGTGTGCACGATTTCTCTGGAACAGCTTAAGACATTGACTTGAAATGTTATACACGTATGTAACTGGATTGTTTTTTAAAATCAACCTTCGCAGGGATGGGTGGTAAATAGGGGTAAATAGGAGCAAATAAGTAAAGCAAGCTGTTAAGAGTACACAAATTTGGGACTTGATGTATAGTCTAGAAGCCAAGGCCTCAACGTTTTTTATAATATTTCCATCCCCCAGTCATTACCCCCACTTTATTACTAAAGGGGTTGATAAAATAAAATTGAGATATTCACTTGAAATTTGGTACACATATATATTATAACGACACCTGGTACTAAATTATATTTTGAGATGATTGGAGGTTAAACACGGCTGAATAGTAGAAAATAAGTAAAGCAAGCTGGTAAGAGTACAGAAACTTGGAACTTGGTGTATATACTAGAAGCCAAGGACTCAGATTTTGTCATAATATTTTTCAACCCCCCACCACTATTATTAAAGGGGTTGATAAAATGAAATTGAGATATTCACTTCAAATTTGGTATATATTATAATGAGACCTGGAGCTAGATTATATTTTGAGATGATTTCGTTGAAGGGTTGGGGGTTAAATAAGGGAAAGTAAGTAAAACAACCTGGTAAGATTATAGAAACTTGGAATTTGGTGTATATACCAGAAGCCAAGGGCTCAGATTTTTTATAACATTTTTCAAGCCTTCCATCACCATCACTCCATTATTAAAGGGGTTGATAACATATAATTGAATATTCACTTGAGATTTGGTACGCGTATATATTATTAAGACATCTGGAACTAGATTATATTTTGAGATGATTCCGTTGAATGAGTGGGGGATAAGTAGAGGTAAATAGAGGAAAATGAGTAAGTCAAGCTGGTAAAAGTACAGAAAATTGAGCTGTGATATACATACTAGAAGCCAAGGCGTCATGTTTCTTCATAACTCCGTATATAGTAAGAAAAGAAGCAAGCGAGTTTAAAATAATGTATCACGTAACAGTCGGAGATGACATTTTCAATTTTAGCATAAACAGTTAGATACTACCCCTTATAACTATGCTAGAAAACAGAATCATCACGACATCTCTAAATGGGGAAGCAGTAAGCTTTAGGGCCGCAAGGGGATGCCCACAGAGCGCGGTTCTCTCTCCGTTCTTGTGGTCACTCCTTGTGGACAACCTGCTTGTCATTATCTCCCTGTGGCAATTCGAGATTGAGGCATATGCTGACGATCTAGCCATTCTGGTTAGAGGAAAATCTGAAGATATACAAATACCCTTCAAGAGGTACTAAATGCTATTCACATCTGGTGTGAGAGGGAGCAGATATCTGTCAATGCCCACAAAATGGTAATTACACCCTTCACCACAAAAAGGAAGCTGGACAACCTGGAACCACCTTCCATATCGGACGAAATTATTCCATTTGTGGAAGTAGTGAAATACCTAGGCGTCACCCTAGATAAGTCACTCAACTGGAATTTCCACTTGGGAAAGGTAATCCACAAAGCGAGACTGTCCCTATGGACATGTCGAAGAATTTGCTGAAAATCTTGGGTCGTTGGTCCCCAACAAATGTATTGGATATACGTTACGGTCATCAGATCGATGATACCGTATACCTCAATAGTTTGGTGGTCGAAAGGGCTGCAACAAGCGACCAAAGCCAAACTCTCTGGGTTGCAGACAAGCATGATTGTAATAACTGGTGCAATAAGCACCACACCGTCTGGAAGTCCTCCTGGAACTACTTCCTCTCTATATTTACCTGAAGAGAGCGTTATAAAGCGTTAACTAATATGCCGCAGGATAGCATCATGGAGCACAACAGACTGTTAGACGACTCAAATTGTCACAACATCCTGGGAATGCCTTCAGATGTGATGCTTACCTTGATCAACCATGAACATTAAAGTCCTGTTTCCTGGAAGAGACGAATGAGACCAACAAGAACAATACCGACCTACAAAGGACAATTGTTGGTTCAAAGACGGGTCCAAAACTCCTGAGGGAACTGGAGCTGGTGTATATAGTCGCAAACCAAAAGTAAGGATAATTTCGAGCCTTGGTGACAAAGCGACCATATTTCAGGCAGAAATTCATGCCATTGAACTGTGTGTACGGAGGCTCGAACAGACGCAGCCTAGGCATAGATCAATAAAAATATTTTCAGACAGTGAAGCGGCTCTTAAAGCCCTTGGATCCTACCGTTGTAACTCTAAAACGGTTAGGAATTGCCACGAAGCTCTTGCCCGACAAATTTATAGGTCCAGAACCGGCACTTGACATATCCACAAACTCTGCCAAGGCTGCTATCCTAGACTGGGCTGAACTGAAAACAATACAGCACTGGTAGGAACTACCAGAATTAGTTCACTCAAAGGAGTTTATTAGATACCACTTGAAATCAAGAACTAAAAAACTATTAGAGTTGAATAGGCTACACTTAAGAACTCTAATTGGCCTATACACTGGGCACTGCTGATTAAATTATCACCTACACAGAACTGGACTGGTGAAAAACGCCGAATGCCGTCTGTGTCTGGAGGATGATGAAACGGCATAGCACGTTTTATGTACCTGCCCTGCTGCAGAAAGAACCAGATTCTCACTGTTTGGCAAAGGGCGAATAGCACCAGAGGATCTGGACGGTTCCTCACTCAACAAGATTATCAGCTTTATTAAAAAGCTGAATCTGTTAGGTGATCTATAACTAGGAGTGAGCTACAATAGACCTGATGGTCGCAATGGATGGTCTGGCAGGAGCCCACTTACATATTAACTTAAACTAACCTAACTCCTTATATTTCACTAATAGTAAATATAATATTATTATGGGAATAGAACACAATTAAAGAAATTGTTTGCTGACTAATAAATGTCAAGCATGTCATCGTATGATGTCTGGTATGAATATTAGCAAATTCGTCAAAGTTCTGAAAGAGGCTAGAAAGTTCGATGTATTGCTGCTTCTGAAGTAGTGTCCACAAATATCAAAACACTTGAAGACTTGACACTACACCCGAATGTTGACATTCGACACGGATTTTGCTAATTACGTTGACTTTTCACTGAGACATCGTGTAGATATATACCGGACATTGAGCTTGATTAATACATTTATTGCGTTGTACGTTTTTTTTGGATTAGCCACTAGTGTCACTATGTTTATTCGTTGACTACAAAAAAATATCTATTTAAATTTTGATAATTTTTTAACAATATATGTCGACGATTAGTTTTTGAGCGGTTGCACAATAACACCATTAATTATAACTATATTATTCTCAAGAAAAGAAAATATTTTAGAATGGACTAATACAGAATTATTAGTTATGTTGATGAATATTATTTTGTTGATTAAAGACATAGGAGCTTAGTTTTGTAAAGTATCGGAAAAAATTTCGTTCAATATGAAACACACATTTAATGTTATCAAAAAATAAACGCAAGGAAGCAATACAGTTAGCTACAAGACAATCCCAGCCCCATGACTTTACGGACAAATAATATTAACGAGGAATAGTTGGTTTTCAAAACAAAAGAACTTAAAAATATTACTTCTTTGTTAGCATACACCAAGATTCCTGACGTTCATGATGAAGAGAATATGTAAATTCAACTATCTCAGAAATATATGTAAAAGAACAATGGCTGCTATAATGTCACTTCAACGACTACATTGTTTCCCTTGTTCTCATTGTAGAAAGCAGTAATATTTTTAAGAAGACGGGATTTTCCATAGAACATGTTTTAATAACTATCCTCATTTGCTGGCAATTGGCATAAATACTTGAATTGAAATTAGTGATCTACTTCACCGTATGGGTACATGTCTGATAATTCAGACAGGATATTAGAGTGTAAGAGTTGGTGTTTTCTTTTAGTTATTTAATCAACAAAATGTTATCTATCAACATGTGTTAGGCATGTGGATTCATAACGAGAATTTTACCTACCCTACTGCAAGCATGAGGAATAATAAAGAGTAGTAGACTCCCCATCATCAATTATTTCGCTGAAGCTGATTTTTTAATAAATAGGTACTCAAATATTTCGTAATATCTTAAATGTCGAAATAAAATTTCAGTAAGAAACTCTAAACACTCTGTGACTAACATCGCTTACCTTGGTGCATGTCTAAGGGAAAAGTTTTATATATTTTAAATTATTTAAAAAATCAATACAAGGTATGAGTTAAAATAACTTAAAAATCATACTTGCGGTCCATTTTTGGGCGGGTCTACCACCCCTCTCTGTTCATCTTATCATTCTGCTAATTATATTAAACATAGTTATAGGTATTGAGGTTCACCATAAAATAATTAGACTTGACACTATTATTTCTTGCGATTGATTATTTATCAACCTTGAAGGTTTATTACCCGTTTTGAAGCTCGCGATAGACTAGGCGGAGTTCCACCTTATAACCTTGAGCTTTCTATTAATTAAAATTTGACAAAAATTAGAACATAGCTAGAGACCCGAAAGTAGAACGTGATTATAAAACTTAAAAATTCGCAACGGAGGAGTTTCTAATTCGTGAAATTATAATGTTGTCTCTCAATGTTCATTGTTCAGTAACTGCTTACACTGCGTATATGATACTGTTAAAGTAATAATTTTTAGAATACACATTTGCAAATGCAATGAAATATTCGTAATCCAGTATTCTTTTAAATACCAAAATATCACAACACTCCACCGTAAAATGACATTTTGTCACATAATATTCTTAATTGTGGTTACTACTCATCGTATCGTGTAGGCTATTTGACAATTATTTAATACATACAGTGTGAACCTAAAGAAACGCACAAAATTCATATCTTTGGTACGTGTCATTTTTCAAAAAAATTCTCGAACAGGTCGATTTTGGTTTTGTAAATGCTGCATTTTGTCACTATACCAAAATTTATGACGTCCTTGGTTTTTGAGTTATGACCCCATAATAAATTTTTTTAAATGGGAAAAGACATTTTTGTTTACTAGTTTTGATGGTATATTCCATTAGCTTTTTGGTGATATAAAAAAATTATATTACCCGAGCCATTCTTTTGGAAAAATGACATTTTATGTAAAAATTGCTACCTTTCGCAAACTCACGAGTAATGTTCCACTTTCTTGTGGACTGATAAATCTTGTTGCCTACATTTTTATTTTAACTAGCATGAAAACATTTGACATAAAAACAAAACAAAAAAAATAATAAAAAACAATCACCTTAACAACAGAGAAATACAGGCCTTTTTGTGTAAAGTATCTATAACTTTTTTATTCCTGGCACGTGTGGAACCTCAGTTTTTTGACACTTCTGAGACAGTGTAAAACTGGTGAATGCAATGCCACGTTTAAGTGAAAGAGAGCTCGTAGAACTTTTGATGATGGTTGGATATGGTGATAGGCTGAGAACTCATCAGGAAGCATGTGATGTTTTCAATGCCAAGTATCCCGAAAAGTAAATTTCTAGATCTACTGATAGTAGATTGATGGCTAGATATGATGAATCTGGCAGTGTAGCTGACCTCCCTCGATCTAGTCGCCCTAGCCTAAGCAACGAAACCAAATTAAATATTCTTCTAGAAAGTGAGGAAAACCACCATCTTTCGACAAGGCAGCTGGCTTTAAATCATAACGTCAGTCAAACTTCTGTTGTACGTCTATTAAAAAAAGAAAAATACCATCCATACAAAGTGCAATTAATCCGCGAATTGAATGAGGACGATCCTGATCGGCGCTTACAGTTTTGTGAACAGTTGATGACCTTGTGCGGTAAAAACCCATATTTTTTTTAGAACATTGTTTTTTCTGGTGAAGCTACATTTTCTTTAAAGGGGAATGTACATCGGCATAACTGTAGGTATTGGTCACGCGAAAATCCTCATTGAACTCAAGAAGCCCATACACAGCGACGAGGCAAAGTAAACGTGTGGGCAGGTATGATTGGTGATCGTTTACTGGGACATTTTTTTCTTTTGAAGAAAATCTTACGGCCGCAATATATTTACAGTTTTTGCGAGTTGGGTTAGTGCCAGCCTTAGCAGTTATGTTTCCGAACAATGAAGATGAAGATATTCCTGCTGAAAACGTCTGGTTTCAGCATGACGGGGCCCCACCTCATTTTGGGATAGCAGTGCGTCAGTTTTTAGATGACACTTTTACTGAAAGGTGGATAGGTCGTCGCGGCCCGAGTGAGGGGCCCCCGCATTCACCGGATTTAACCCCCTTAGACTTTTTTCTTTGGGGTTTCTTAAAGTCAAGGGTGTATTTTAACAGACCGGATACCGTAGAAGAATTGAAAGACAGAATTGGCTTGGAGATGAGACGAATTGCTCATGAGATGATTCAGAACAGCGTGCAAAGTGTCTAAACCCGTCTTGGTCAATGCCAAATGGTTGGAGTGTCGCAATTTGAGCAATGGAGATGATTTTTTTCTCACAATTACTTATGTAAGGTATCAATCAATAAAAATATTTTTCCCAAAGAATGGCTTAGGTAATATCAATTTTTTTCATATCACCAGAAAGCTAAAGGAATATACCACCAAAAACAGTAAACAAAAATGGCTGTTTCCGTTAAAAATAAATTATGACGTCATAACTCAAAAACCAATGACGTCATAAATTTTGGTATAGTGACAAAATGTAGCATATACAAAACTAAAACCGACCTGTTCGAGGATTTGTTTGACAAATGACACATACCAAAGATATGAATTTTGTGCGTTTCTTTAGATACACACTGTAAATATAAAAGTACGTTATTTTATTCGCCTCTTTATCTGCGAAACTGCAAAATATAACTTGCAGCAAATTAAAATAACACATATGCACATTCCAAATTATTTATATACTTATAGGAAATGTGTATAGGATAACATAATGTTAATTTTCTTAAAATAATTTTTCACATAAATTTTATTCAACTTAAAAAATCGGTAAAGGTATTTACACAGAACTTCCCTCGTCATTTGTGCATGGCGATCACTCTAAAAAATTATTAATTACGAAATGACATTGAGAATAATAATCGGAATATAGTTATAACTATTATTACAAAGAAATCCTGATAACTTTTGGTCAAAAAAATATACAGAGTGCTCATCCAACAGCAAAAATTCAATACCAAATAACAGGTGCCAAATATGGAAGGCTTGCGCAAATACTTTTACAAATGTCCACCATAGTTGAATTATTTCTTGGGATGACCACCACATTTAAAAAAAAATCTGAAATAGGTTTAGCGTGTCATGAAACGTGGAAATTTTAAATTTGAACAAAAAAAAATTTTTTCATTATTTATTCCCATTAGACGGTCCACTCTGTATATTTTTCAGTGAAAGTTTAACCATTTCTTCGCTGACAAGTAGGTTTTTAGTTAATGCACCAACAGGCAGACAGACAGACAGACTGACGGAATTGCAAAATCTATATTTTCGTAATCTACGTGATCTGAAACGTCAAAATCCGAAAAAATCTCGGAGTGTATTTTTTCTCGAATACAATACTTCCCTTCGGTATGCGAGGAAAGTAAAAATCGATTGTGGAAGCCGTTACTTTGTGATTGCTAATCATGACAATATGAGAAAGAACACTACTTTGTTTTCTATCACTGATTTTTTGTCAGCACTTAATCTGAAAGTAAGCTTTAAATAAGTTTTCAAATTATCCAATGTATTGGATAATGCTAAGGATAAAGCTGATCCTCTAAAAAAATCAGGAGTTTATAAAATTACATGTCCAGATTGCAATGCCTCGCATATAGGTCAAACTGGTCGGTAATTCGAAATTAGATACAAAGAACATTTACGTTGCTTTAATTTTGAAAAAACAGACTCAACTTTTGCAAATCATATTTTAGAAACAAATCACAATTTTCCCATTATAAACGATCCGGAGATATTAGACGTGAAAGACAAAGGTTTTAAATCAGATTTAGTAGAATCAATAGAAATTATCAAATCCAACAAAATTCCTGGAAACAATCTTCTAAATAACCAGTTGGATTTACATCAATCCACTTTGTTTAATGCATTAAAATAATCCCTTATAATTTATTATTTATTTACATAATTTACTACTTTTTTATATTTCTTAATGTTTATTGTTTTTCTAAGATCTAATCAGTTAGTTAGAATAGTGTAATTAGTAATTGGTATAAATATTTAGAGCCCTTTGTAAATTCATTCATTTGAATCAACGCAACGCAACGTTTGAAAATGGTATGTTAAGGTACTAAACTTCAGTAACAGACGATGTTAAAATAAATCAGTGATAGAAAACAAAGTAGTGTCCTTTTTCATAAAGTCTTATTAAATTTACTCAATCAGATCAAACAAACTTTTAAACACATTTTTCTTCAGGTAAAGAAAAAATGTAATGTCCAATAGGCATACATTAATTCCTTTTGATTAAGTGTTTCTATGATATAGTATAATTAGGATTTTAATCTTAATATTTAATTATTTATTGAACGAACAGTATATTTAATTCAATGTTTGGTTTGTCAACAAAACAATTATAAACCCGCAAGTTGTGGGCGGACTATATCGGAAACCCCTTGCGGGATTTTAAGTTTTGTCATCTGGTCCCACTTGCGGGACTCTAACCACGTCCTAAATGTTAATAGAACTAAAGTGGCTGAAAATATTAATTTGATATAAAAAAGTCGGTAAACGTATTTACTCAGGGCTTTCCTCTTTATTTATACAGGGTGGTCACTCTAAAAAAATTAGCTTGAGAGCTTTTGGTTAAAAAATATACAGGGTGGTCATCCGACAGAAAAAATAAATAGTACATATAAGGTGCTCAATATGGAAGGCTTGCGTAAATGCCTTTACTAATTTCCGCTATAGTTGAATTATTTTTTAGGATGACCACCCCGAAAAAAGTATAATGGGTGTTTTCCTTATGAATTGTGTTAATTATATGCCAAATCTCATTACCGTCTGTCAAAATTTTTAAATTATTTATTCACTTTAGGCGGCCCAGCCTGTATACTTTCCAGTGAAATTAAACCCGTTTCTTCGCTGGTAGTAGATCATCTACCTGCCAAATTTGACTGTACTCCTTCAAACAGTTTTTTAGATAGAGCGCCAACAGACAGACAACAGACCAACAGACAGACAGATAGACAGACCTTTGTTTTCGTAATCGACATGGTCTGAAACGTGAAAATCCGAAGGAATCTCGGCGGGTGATTTTTTTAGGAATACGAAACTTGTTGGCAAGCGAGATAAGTAAAAATACATAACGCATACTTATTTCGTCTTTCTTACTTTTTATTGGGTATTTAATATTGAAAAACATTAAAAAATGTAATGGGAGATACCTGCCACAAAGAATTGTTACAAAATATCTTACACCTAAAAATATACAACTAGAACAAAGTTTTAAAATAGAAACTGAAAATCAAATCTAAGGAGAGTCAACATTTCACAAAAATGCTCTATTTCCTGTCTCAAAACTTTTAGGCCGTCAACCATGGCAGTTTGTTGTTTATGTGTTTCAATAATCACGTGTGATATTAAAGAATATTTATCTTATATTTACTTACTTCGTCTCTAAAGATAGGCAACCATCTAATTCAAAAATCTATTGAATAATTTGAGATCTATCCTCGGTTAATAAAATAATTGCGGATTTCTAAAGTTTGCTTTTAGTTCCTTTGCTTCATTTTTCAAAAAAGAAATGCGGAAAACATTACGTAGATAAATCAACTAAACCTTTCAACTTGAGGCTTTGTAAATATCGCCGAGTTCCATTGGATCCTATGATTGCTATGACATGCGTGTTCACTTTGGATTTTTCAAATTCTCACCGTCTGGTATAATTTATATATTCACCGAGCCTCAAGTTGAAAGATCTAGATAACTCATAATGAATTTATGTTTTTGAACGATCTATAAGTGTACAGTTCCACACTTTCTAAACATGCTGTATAAACATAACAACGCAAAATACCTCTCATTAATGAGGAACTATTTAAATATCAAGTGTAGATTAAAATATGTGTTGCCACTGAATTAGTATTTGTTTATATATAGACCAAAATAATAAATTCATGTGACAGAAGCCAACCCGAAAATTATTGACATATCGGAAATAACATATTAAGTTTATCGTGTAACGAAATCTATTTACCATTCGGATTTCTAAAATTCAGGAGCACGAAAAATTGGACCTTGTCACACATGGATCATACGACTGGGTGATGATAAAATGAAAATTGACTTGCAACTGGGGTAGAAATAAACAAAAGATGCAAATGACTTACCGATAATAAACACCGTGACAGAATCATAAATCGCTGATGAAAATAAATGAAAAAAAACCTGAACTGAACGGTGACTCCAGGAATGGAGCTAAATAATATAACATGTTGCCTGTCTGTTAAAACTTTCCGTTGCACTATGACTCAACTTGTAACTTAATAAAATATGAGCTAGAACTATGTATAGTCATACATAATGTATTAAAAATTCTTGTTTTGGTTATAAAGAAGACAACTTTGAAATAAATAATATCTATCATGAAAACAAGAAATTCCCTATACTTTAAGTATATTGTTGACTCTAATTATAAGTGTCTATTTATTATTACCTAGATTCGATGTGTCTCATTTAGTAATTAACCTATTATAATATTACACCTAATTAATCAAATAGGTCTATTACAGAATCCGTTTCATACCAGATTGAATTCAAATATCGAATAAAAAACCGCTGCCTAAGGAATCACTACTTCCACATCCAGATTCTTCATCCAAGTCACTTTAAAGGAAACATCTTGACTATATTTGCACTCTAGTATGTGGAAATTATTGGTCATAGAATTTTAATATTTGGGGCAGATGTCATAGAAAAGTTTGAGGAGTTGGTTTCTATCATATACGTTAAAAATGAAGTTTCTAGTTTGCCCTACTTATTTTCCACTATTCACAACCTACCACCTCCCACCCCTTCAATGCAGTCATCTCAATCAGATGTCACTACAATACATACGTGTACTAACTTTTAAGTGAATATCTCAATTTGATGTTATCAATCCCATTAATAATGAAGCGGAGGTGGTGGAGTTTGAAAAATATTAGAAAGAAATCTGAGGCCTTCGTTTCTACTATATACACCGAATCCCAAATTTCTGTACTCTTACCAGCTTGATTTACTTATTTTCCCCTAGTCCTCCTGTTAACCCCAACCCTTCTACGGAATCATCCCAAAATATAATCTAGTTCCAGATGTCGTTATAATACATACGTCTACCAAATTACAAGCGAATATCTCAATTTTGGGGTGGTGGGGGCTGAAATATATTATTAAAAAATCTGAGGCCTTGGCTTCTAGTACATACACCGAATTTCAAGTTTCTGTACTCATACCAGCTTGCTTTACTTATTTCCCCCTATTTACCTCTAAATAACCCCCAACCCTTCAACGGAATTATCTCAAAGTATAATCTAGTTCCAGATGTCGTTATAATTCATACGTGTACCAAATTTCAAATGAACATCTCAATTTTATTTTATCAACCGTTTTAATAATGAAGTAGGGGGTGGTGGGAGTTGAAAAATATTATAAATAATCTGAGACCTTGGCTCCTAGTACATACACCTAATTTCAAGTTCCTGTAGTCTTACCAGCTGGCTTTACTTATTTTCCCCTATTTACCCCTATTTAACCCCCAACCCTTCAACGGAATCATGTCAAAATATAATCCAGTTTCAGATATAGTTATAATACATAAATGTGTCAAATTTCAAGTGAAAATTTAAATTTAATTTTATCAACTTTTTTAATAAGGGAGTGGCGGTGGTGGGGAGATGAAAAATACTAATAAAAAAACCTGAGACCTTCACTTCTAGTATATACACCAAATCCAAAATTTCTGTACTTTTACTTTATTTTCCCCTATTTACTCCTATTTAACCCCCAACCCTTCAACGGAATCATCTCAAAATATAATCTAGTTCCAGATGTCGTTATAATACATATGCGTACTAAATTTCATGTGAATATCTCAATTTCATTTTATCAACCCCTTGAGTAATGGAGTAGGGGTGGTGGGGGGCTGAAATACATTATTACAAAATCTGAGGCCTTGGCTTTTAGTACATACACCGAATTTCAAGTTTCTGTACTCATACCAGCTTGCTTTACTTATTTCCTCCTATCTACCCCTAAGTAACCCCCAACCCTTCAACGGAATCATCTCAAAGTATAATCTAGTTCCAGATGTCGTTAGAATTCATACGTATACCAAATTTCAAATGAATATCTCAATTTTATTTTATCAACCCTTTTAATAATCAAGTAGGGGTGGTGGGGGTTGAAAAATATTATAAATAATTTGAGACCTTGGCTTCTAGTACATACACCGAATTTCAAGTTTCTGTAGTATTACCAGCTTGCTTTACTGTATTTTCCCCTATTTACCCCTATTTAACCCCCAACCCTTCAACGGAATCATCTCAAAATATAATCTAGTTCCAGATGTCGTTATAATACATATGCGTACTAAATTTCATGTGAATATCTCAATTTCATTTTATCAACCCCTTGAGTAATGGAGTAGGGGTGGTGGGGGGCTGAAATACATTATTACAAAATCTGAGGCCTTGGCTTTTAGTACATACACCGAATTTCAAGTTTCTGTACTCATACCAGCTTGCTT
Source organism: Stenurella melanura (assembly GCA_963583905.1). Classification (NCBI taxonomy): domain Eukaryota; kingdom Metazoa; phylum Arthropoda; class Insecta; order Coleoptera; family Cerambycidae; genus Stenurella; species Stenurella melanura. The sequence continues at coordinate 78,504,877 of OY757310.1, read as the reverse complement.
TACTTATTTCCTCCTATCTACCCCTAAATAACCCCCAACCCTTCAACGGAATCATCTCAAAGTATAATCTAGTTCCAGATGTCGTTAGAATTCATACGTATACCAAATTTCAAATGAATATCTCAATTTTATTTTATCAACCCTTTTAATAATCAAGTAGGGGTGGTGGGGGTTGAAAAATATTATAAATAATTTGAGACCTTGGCTTCTAGTACATACACCGAATTTCAAGTTTCTGTAGTATTACCAGCTTGCTTTACTGTATTTTCCCCTATTTACCCCTATTTAACCCCCAACCCTTCAACGGAATCATCTCAAAATATAATCTAGTTCCAGATGTCGTTATAATACATACGTGTACCAAATTCCAAATGAATATCTCAATTTTATTTTATCAACCCTTTTCATATTGGAGTAGGGGTGGTGGGGGTTGAAAAATATTGTAAAAAAAATCTGACGCTTTGGCTTCTAGTACATACACCGAATTTCAAGTTTCTGTACTCTTACCAACTTGTTTTACTTATATTCCCCTATTTACCCCAAATTAACCCCCAACCCTTCAACGGAATCATCTCAAAATATAATCTAATTCCAGACGTCGTTATAATACATACGTGTACGAAAGTTCAAATGAATATCTCAACTTTATTTTATCAACCCCATTAATGGGGTAGGGGTGGTGGGGGTTGAAAAATATTATAAAAAAATATGAGGCCTTAACTTCTGGTACATACACCGAATTTCAAGTTTCTGTACTCTTACAAGCTTGCTTTACTTATTTTTTCCTATTTACCCCTATTTAACCCTCAACCCTTCACCGGATATCCTCAAAAAACAATCCAGTTCCAGATCTCGTTATGATATATACGTGTACAAAATTTCAAGTCAATATCTTAAACCGTTCCGGAGAAAATGTGCGGACAAAAAAAGTTACAGACAGACAGACCGACCGACAGACAGACAGACAGAAATTTTTTTTTCGCTCATATTTAAAATCTCGACGTTTCATGACATTCTAAACCTATTTCACGAATAAAAATTTTTGAAAATTTTCAAAATCAAGCATCATTAATAAAGTAAGTATATTTAGATAAAAATTCAAATGAACAAAATATGTATGTGGTTAAATAAATGAAAGTCTGACATATTAAAACAATCTACAATTTATACCAATTAAAATGTATAAACTATTCCGAATCGGAGGAATCACTGTATTTTATTTGTGTAACAGTATCTGGCTCATCGAGCAAATTCAGCACTTCGCTGTTAATGGATTTTTTAGTATTTAATTGGTTTTTGCGAGCCATATGAGACATTATGGGATCAGATTATATTAATAATTAGTTAATGAGGTCTTCATTTGTGGATTCTTTCTCGTATGGTGTTCTCTTATAAATTTAAAATAACATATAATGACATTAAATACACGACTGATCCAACAGCAGCATGATGTGCCACAATTTGTAAAATATAATTTTTTATTTTTCCATATGTGGCTCCCTTTTAATTAATAAAGTTTTTTCTACTATTCATTAATCATTTTCTGCATAGATTACTTGTAACTCAGATAAAGAGACTTGGAATAAAAGCTGATCTCGTTCAGCAGAGTGATTCGTAATCATAATAAACAGGATTTCAATGAACAGTAATCAAAAGCAGCTTTCGTTTGCAGTGAACATAATAAACAGTATTTCAATGAACAATGATTATATGATCATACAAAATTGCATGACACAACACATGAGACATGTACCTTACGATTACGAATCACTCTGCGGAACGAAAGCAGAAAGTAAACAAGCTTAATGTTAGGTTAGGATAAAACCAACAAAACTATTCTTTTATTGCCAAACTGGCGTGTTCATCAGTTGATCACGTCATTCCACCATATTCCATCACCAGAAAAAAATGTTGAAATAAAGAAAACGCCCACAGGCCAAACCTGCAGTGCTGCGTTGTTGGTGTCTTTGAATATATGTTGTCTAAGTTGTTCGTATGTTCGTTTTCGTTGATTTAACATGACAGATGTAACAATGTATAAAGGTATTACTACATTAAAGCGAAATCAAAATTTATTTTAAATATAGTGCAGAAAAATAATAATGTACCTTGCTGAAAGTCAGCCATTAAAAAAAAATAACACACTACTTGTCTTGTGGATAGCCACACTTGACACAAGAAGAGTTCAACAGCGACTAATTAAAGAATAAACCGTATACATTACATGTCACGTCGGCTATTTCAAAGAATATATTTACGTCATAAAGTAATTTATTGCTCTTTAGAATGTTTATTTGAAACCTGCACTTCCCAGAAAGTTATAAAGTAATCTTAAAAATTCCATTTTCGCGCTAGATAGGCAAATTGGACCACTGTGCTAGACGTAGAGTTGTGTTTCAAATTTAAGACGACGCGAGTGTAAGATAGCATACTAGAATACTCCTTCCTGAAATTGGACCATATCCGACATGCAGGGCGATCTCCAGAGAGGCATATAAACATCACACTTTATATAAACTATGTTATGTTATAGTTTTAGAGCAAAATATAATGTATAATCAAATTCACACTAAAATACGCAGATGTACAAGATATCAAAACTGTATTTCCTAGGCTCAAGAAAATTTTACATGTATTAAGAAAAGTGTGAATTTATCTTTTTTTTATTTTAACATGTTATTAATTGTTATTAATAATACTATTTCGATGTGAATGAAGATTGCGGTCGGGCGCTACCGTATGCAAATATTTGTTGAACTTGATAAGTCTTAGACTTAATAGTTTATTTTCAAATATGAACAACTTGAAAATGGTATAGTAGAGTACTCCATATTGAAAGTCATAACTGACATACGCCATGTAGAGAGACATAAACTGTCACTTTTTTGTAAAGTGCGTTTTACTGACATTTTAAGCAAACTATTAAGGATTAATCACACAAAAATGTGAAGATTTACAATATACCGAAATTGCAATAATATATACATTATTTCCCTCAGATTTGAAAAAAATTTACGCAGCTTAAGCCGTATATCAAATACTTCCTCATCCACGTAGTGGATTGGAAGTATAGTAACCGTAAAAAAAAATTCAATTTTTTTTTTCTTGAAATCGGTTTAGAATGTCATGAAACATCGAGATTTTAAATTTGAGCAAAAAAAAATTCTGTCTGCCTGTCGGTCTGTCTGTCGGCCTGTCTGTCGGCCTGTCTGTCGTTCTGTCTGTAACGCTTTCTCTGGAACGGTCTAAGGTATTGACTTGAAATGTACACGTATATATTATAATGAGATCTGGAACTGGATTGTTTTTTGAAGATATCCGGTGAAGGGTTGGGGGGTAAATAGGGGTAAATGTGGGGAAATATGTAAAGCAAGCTGGTAAGAGTACAGAAACTTGAAATTTGATGTATGTACTACAAGCCAAGGCCTCAGATTTTTCATAATATTTTTCAGCCCCCATTATCATCATCATCATCTTCATTATTAAAGGGGTTGATGAAGTAAAATTGAGATATTCATTTTAAATTTGGTACACGTATGTATTGTAACGACATCTGGAACTAGATTATATCTTGAAATGATTCCGTTGAAGGGTTGGGGGTTAAATAGGGGTAAATAGGGGAAAATAAGTAAAGCAAGCTGGTAAGAGTACAGAAACTTGAAATTAGGTGTAAGTATGTGCTAGAATCCAAGGTCTCAGATTAGTTGTATTATTTTTAAACCCCCACCACCCCTACTTCATTATTAAATGGGTTGATAAAATAAAATTGAAATATTCACTTGAAATTTGGTACACGTATATATTATAACGACATCTGGAACTAGATTATATCTTGAGAAGCTACAGTTGAAGGATTGGGGGTTAAATACGGTAAAATAGGGGAAAATAAGTAAAGCAAGCTGGTAAAGGTACAGAAACTTGAAATTCGGCGTATGTCCTAGAAGCCAAGGCCTCATATTTTTTAGTAATATTTTTCAACCCCCACCACCCTTAATCCATTATTAAGGGAGTTGATAAAATGAAGTCGAGATATTCACTTGAAATTTGGGACACATATGTATTATAACGACATCTGGAACTAGATTATATTTTAAGATGATTCCGTTGAAGTGTTGAGGGTTGAATAGGAGTAAATATAGGAAAATAAATGTATAATGCTGGTAAGAGTCCATAAATATGGGATGTGGTGTATATACTAGAAACCAAGGCCCCAGATTTCTTTCTAATATTTTTCAAATACCACCATCTCTGCTCCATTATTATTAGGTTTCATAACATAAAATTGAGATATTTACTTGAAAGTTAGTACACGGATGTATTGTAATGACATCTGATTGTTATAATTCCATTGAAGGGGTGGGTCCTGGTAGGTTGTGAATAGAGGAAAATAAGTAGGGTAAACTAAAACTTCATTTTTAACGTATTTGGTAGAAACCAATTACTCAAATTTTTCTATGACATCTGCTTCAAATATTATTAAAATTCTATGACCAATAATTTTCACATACTAGAGTGCAAATCTAGTCAAGATGTTTTCTTTAAAGTGACTTTGATGAAAAATCTGGATGTGGAAGTAGTGATTCCTTAGGCAGCGGTTTTTTACTTTAGATTGGTGTTAGAAGGTATTTTTAATATTATGAAAGTATTAATAGTTACGGTAGGACGTTGCCGGTTATGAATACCTATTTAGAGAATAAAAGTAAAAAAATGGTTGTGTACTTATTCTCAGCGGCATCACATAAAATAGCACTGTCTTGCACACGAGTAAAATTTTAATCAAATAGTGACGTCGTAGCTTATGCAAATTTTTGTTAGTGGGATTAAGATCTGATATTCTCGCCTTTGACTCTAAATTATCTCATGTTATAAGAACTTTGAAATTTAAATTTACGGATAATAATACTGAGTACATTATAAGGTGGGGTCGGTTTATCTTCATCGAGGACGAACGTGTTGAGAGGGACGCTCCCGAAAAACGCAAAAAGAACCGGTTAAAATGGAATTAAACTTGGTAAAATTTAAATCGTCGGTAGATTAAAAATTTTTGTATAAAATGAAGTGTAATAATAGAAGAACAAAGCACGCAACAATTTAAAATTGAAAATTACTGTAAAATATTTGTTAATAATAGTATAAAGTAACACGGAGAGTTCTTGTTGGTGTGAGGTCGAGAGCGCATGTGTGTGTTAATGCTCCCGGGGAAAACACGAAAAGAACCGGTTAAAACTACATTAAATTCGATAAATTTAAGTTAGCGGTAAATTTAAAAAATTCTTCGTAAAATGAAGTGTAGTGATGGAGGAGCAAAGCATGCATCGAATTAATAATAATAATTGAAAATTAATGAAACGCGTTTGCTAATGGTCCCTAAAAATGAAAGTAAACAGAAACAGTGTCTGTATTAGAACACTATAGCTGGGAGATCATGGAATTTACAGTAGCTGCGACTCGTCCCTTCCTCAAGTGAGCAACATGGGCAATATAGACAGTCAGTCAGTCAGATGAGAATGAAGGGAGATACGTTTTCTTGTTTGTTTATTGTACCATTAGCATTGTTTTATTTGTTTCTTTATTAAAATTTAAGTAAGAAATTGAGATTACAATAGAAATAATACATAGGTGATGAAATGGACGGACTGACCGGAATTGGAAGGCGGAAATTGAAACCGATTGTTTCAAAGAGACGACATACCTACAGGGTGAGCAAACTATCTCTTCGGACCTTTTTCTCATAACGCGCAAAAAATGTTGTTACCGCGAGATAGGGTGCTTCCCAGCAACCGCACCGTAAATGAATATATACCTGTTAATAAATAAAAACAAAAATAAACAAAAAATAAAAGCTGCCAGATTCAGAAACAGAAGAAGAAAAATAAGGAGATGATGATAGACGGAAACTTAAAAGAAGCATCTCACAAACACCTACACTTCTCATCCTGTATTCCCACTCCATACGTCATGCGGCTCTCGCTGCTAACAACAAGCACGTCCAATGTCCAACTCGGCGTATGCAGCCGGTCCAACGGTATATAAAACATCCGAGACCTGGTTCGGGCACACGGTTTGACCGCTCGTTGGCTGTGTTCAACGGACGACAAAGCTGCGTATTGGAGCGAACCTCCATTTATGCCCAGAATCGGCAGCAATAACCACCTTACGCTGGCAAGTCAATCAAATAAATCAATAATATAAAGTAACACGAATCTAGCCTATGGGCCCTTACGTGGTAAACGGAAACCTTCAAGACGCCTCAAGTGGATTTGTGTGAGCAACCTCTGTTTATAAGGCAAGATCAACAAACCAGCTGAGGACGAAAAAAGATAAGTTTTTATGTAGTATTGTTAGTTTATTAGTGTCCTAGTTTATCTCTTTATCAAAATTGAATAAATTTTAAAAGTAAAATTGGAAAAGGTATTAAATATAGGTAATGAAATAGAAAAATGCCCGGAATTCAAAAGCGGCAGTTGAAAGTAATTACTACAAAAACAAACTAATATACAAAGTGTGTAAAATCGTCTCTCGGGCCTCTTTCTCATAACCCGCTGTAAACAGCTCTTTCTTCCACCGTAACTGGATGTTTACCTGTGGAACGGTTAATAAATAAAAGCTCCCTGCGGCGAGCAAATGTATGTATGTTTTGGCAGACAAACGAAGTGAACGTAAGCTGGCAGAAGGAGATGTACAGTGTTAGATTCAGAAACATAAAACTTAGAAGAAGAATAAATAAGAAGATAATAGATGGAAACTTAAAAGAAACATGGAAACTAAAAAGAAACATCTTGCATACGCCTACACCTCCCATCCGATGATAACAGATGGAAACTAAAAAAGGAGCATTCAAACTTAAAAGAAGCATCTCACAAACTTCCACTTCCCATCCTATATTCCCACCCCATGCATCATGTGGCTCTCGCTGCTGACAACAAGCATGTCCCTTGTCCAACCCAGCGTAGGCAGTGGTTCTGGCGGTATATAAAACATGCAAGGTTTGGTTCCGGCACGCCGTTTGGCCGTTCGTTGGGCGTGCTCGGCGGACGACCGAGCTACCTATTGGAACGAACCTTCCAGACTAGATGCCCGTAATAGGCAGCAATTCTCACCTTACGCTGGCAAATCAATCAATAATACTGAATACGTTATAATCTGATAAATCTAGCAAACGGATGATCTGATTCAGTTTAATTTTAATTTTGGAGATTAAACTGTGCAAATGCATTTTATCTATGCTCAACTGCAAAGATTGATAAAGAAGACACGTAGTACATGAAGACGTGATTAATAAAAGCACGTCGAGAGAAGAACGATAAAACGTACAACGTACATTTCATAGGCGTCAGGAAACCGATGTCGTGTACCAAACGATAGCACCAACATACGAGACTCACGTTTTAGCATCACCAACTCCGGCATTTATATAAAGTAATTTTGTCTTTAATTATTTAGTTATTTGTGTATTCAATTTTAACTTTACATGCAAATATAAAATAATATAATACAATATATTATAATACATTACCTAATTCTTATTCGCAACTTAATAATCTGTTACATCTCACATAAATGTTTGTTAATTCATTACGTGTCACCCAAATACTCTTGATTGATATCTACGTTCTTACTGTATTATCGGTTTATTTAGTTAGCAAAACGTGTTGATCAGTGCTGCAGTGCACTTCACGGGATCTGCATTACGGAATTACTCCGGACGTGAGATGTTTTGGGATATTAGTTCTAGTTTGAGATTTGAATGCCTCAGTTAGAATTTTTATTTAATGTAGGTAAATGAGGTAATTCTAAAGGGACTTAAAGAAAAGATGGCTTGCAGTCGCTATATAAATACTGAACTTAACTAATAGACAAAATTTTATATCATATAATGATAATTTAATAATAATAATAATTTCTCTATGAAAAGAGTGTACAAATATCATACAGGGTCCCAACTAATTCACAGGGACAGTATTGGTATTTCGTAAAGTATAGAAGATGCAGCAAAGGTTAAATGGGGAACAAGTTGCGCAATTTCGAAACAAATAAAAGGACCTCTTAAAGTTTCTAATATCTTTTACGGTTTTTGAGATATCTTAAAAAATGGAAAATCTAAGATTTTGGTTTTTTCACTTTTGTGTCCTCATTTAACAAAATATCAAAAAAATCTATTTAGGTTTCTCATTAGGTGTTAATGTAGCTATAACTCTGTATAATCAGTTATTAAATACAAAGTTTCGTTTAAGCTGGACCACCAACAACTTTTTTTTTTCAAATACGGACCTGTATTTTTTATTTTTTTTTCTTGTATGATTTGCGATTGTTAATACGGCTATCACCAAAAATATTGAAAATAAAGCGTTGTGCTGCTTTTAAACCATTAATAACGTATTTGGCTGAATACGGCCCTGGATTATCTCAAAAAAAGAATATTTTAATGAATACTATGTATGATTTACTTCAAAAATAATAACAAAATGTAACACTTGTTTAATCTACTACAAATATTAACTCATAAATACTGCTCAAATTGTCCACCGTTATTCTTAATACACATGTCTGTTCTCGCTGACATTTGTGCTGTGGCATTAGCTATCATATCTGAAGTTATGTCATTAAAAGCGTCAATAATTCTTTGACGTAACTGGTCTGCATCGCCTACGGCTTCATAATAAACGTTATTTTTTAAATACCCCCATAAAAAATAGTCCAAGGGGTTTAAACAAGGGGAGCGAGGTGGCCATCTTACAGGTCCATTGGTGCCTAACCACCTTTGATTAAACCACATATTTAAATACGCCTGGACGACTATTGAATTATGTGGCCCACATCCATCTTGCATAAACCAATTAGCATTTTGAAAAAATGCAAGCGGCAATTCTTCAACAATTTCTTCTAATAAAATTAGGTATTTTGCACTATTTAAATTACCCCTCTATGAATTTGGGCCCAATTAGAGTGTTTCCAATTAAACCACACCACAAATTGATGGAGTATCGTATCTGTGGTTTCACTTCTTGGGTAAGGTGAGGATTAACAGTGGCATAGAAATGTTTATTTTTCCTATTGAAGACTCCGCAATTTGTGAACGTTGTTTCGTCTGACCATAGAATCTTATTATGAAAACTTTGATTGGCATTTAAGTTTCTTCTGAACCAATTACAAAAAGTAAGTCTTCTGTTTTGGTCACCTGGATGTAATGTCTGTACAGTTTTAAATTTAAAATCATGATATTTATGTTTTTTTTAAATTTTTTGAACACCACTTGCCGTTATTCCACATTCAGATGCGATCTTGCTAGAGTTTTCCGGATTTAAATAAATTTGTGCCAAAACATTTATTTCATTTATCGTATTCCTAACACGATACTTTCCTCGTTTTTTTGAAACGCTGCCTGTTTCAGTTAAATTTTTTGACACGATATAAAAAGATTTTCTTGAAGGGTGATGTCTGTCGGGATACAAACGAGCATATTCTTGAACAGCCCGGGAAACATTTCTTAAACTTCTGATGTACACATCGTACATATCTTTTTTTTTCACTATCAGAAAAACGAACCATATTAAGCTGACAGTTATTTACAAAACGTCACAATTAGAGGAATAACAAGTTGTTATGATATTCAGTTCTTCATCTGTTTTTCACAGCCTACGTATTTGTATCGAGAATAACGGTGGACAATTTGAGCAGTATTTATAAGTTAATATTTGTAGTAGATTAAACAAGTGTTACCTTTTGTTATTATTCTTGAAGTAAATCATACATAGTATTAATTAAAATATTCTTTTTTTGAGATATCCAGGGCCGTATTCAGCCAAATACGTTATTAATGGTTTAAAAGCAGCACAACGCTTTATTTTCAATATTTTTGGTGATAGCCATATTAACAATCGCAAATCATACGAGATAAAAAAATAAAAAATGCAGGTCCGTATTTGAAAAAAAAAAGTTGTTGGTGGCCCAGCTTAAACGAAACTTTGTATTTAATATCTGACTATACAGAGTTATAGCTACATTAACACCTAATAAGAAACCTAAATAGATTTTTTTGATATTTTGTTAAATAAGGACACAGAAGTGAAAAAACGAAAATCTTAGATTTTCCATTTTTTAAGATATCTCGAAAACCGTAAAAGATATTAGAAACTTTAAGAGGTCGTTTTATTTGTTTCGAAATTGCGCAACTTTTTCCCCATTTAACCTTTGCTGTATCTTCTATACTTTACGAAATACCAATACTGTCCCTGTGAATTAGTTGGGACCCTGTATAATAACTTGATATATAATTGTTGCACATTCTATAGGATATGCTTCGCAGTATTTTTTTTGGAAATAATATTAGTGTTTAATTACAAAACATACAATTTTTTTTCAAACTTAAAACATTTGTAACTTTTTTATTTATTGATCGATTTTGTTCAAAACAATAGGGTTCTTCCTCTAGCTAACACTAAGTTGTAACCTATTTTAATACCTAAATATTAAAACATGTTATTCCGGTGCGAACGGCAGCCGATTTTTATTGGAGAGCATAGGGCCGTGGGTTAGGATTGTGTATGGACACTCAAAAGGGCGCCACCGGCTGAATGTTACGTAATATGATTTAAATAATTTTGCCAGCCAGGAACAAAATTAAGTTACTAGCAACCATGCGATGTAATTCTCAAAATATATCTGTAATATCAAACTCTTACTTTACTCTATAAAATCTCAAAATGTAAGCAAATATTAGGAGTACCAGTGCAAATAATAAGAACATGTAGACACCAGACATTTATTACAACGCACGTGAGATATACAACAATAAAAACAAGTAGTTTCACAATTATCCCCTAACCGTAATCTATATACACAAAAGAAATTCAGAATATATATATATCACCCCATCTAAAATTGTTTCCGTGATTTGACCTTTTTTATAGAAATGCAACTACGGCTTAAATGATACCAACAATGAGTTTTAGATTTACAACAGCGAGTTAAAGATTCACAATGGATTAAAATTACAGCTCATCAAAATATTACGTAACAAACAAGATTCTGTGAGCCAATTTTAGCAATGCTCGCTGTGTGCACTACTAGAATGTTACAGAATAATCTAAAATAATTATGTTCTATTAAAATACTTCATATGTCACATAGTAGAAGGTAAATTAGTATCACGTGGTACCATGCGTTACTTACAGTAAAAAATCTTAAGATATTTCATCATGCTAGGCATCTAGTTGCAAAATCGTTGTGTAATTTACTCTAATATTTCAACAAAAAATCACTGAATGAAACTATAATATATTTTTTTTAAATTATGTAACTAAAATGAAACAATAAAACCTGGTCAGAGCCTTGGCGTTTTCTGCGACGACTGCAGCGTGACCTGTGACCACTTCTTAAGATGTTCTCGACGATGCTTACGACTACGACTCTGCGTCAGTCCTAAATCTCTGCCTAAATCTCTTGGAGACTGCTGCGAACAACTCTCCAACCAAAACTTCTTTAAACGTTAGCAGGACCCACATAAAACCAAACGTCTGAGTAATAGACTTCCTCCTATTACTCCTCTAACAATACTGGGCCCCCTTGCATAACCAAAATGACAGCACTAAACGTATGCCTATACCAAGTACAAGCCTCTCCAAAACATAACTTCAAAGGGCCAGTCCCTCCAAACACTCTCATATAGAGAGTATTACATAACCTCGCGAGACACGTGGCGATCAGATTACGACAAGTAACAGAATTCCTTCCTGGAATTTACAAAATGCTTCTGGCAGGACGGTAAAGAAACACTGGGTACATCAAATCAAATCCCTTTTCAGCGTAAGCGATGTAAAACCCAAATTCTTCAGTACAAAACCGGGACCGCCGCCATTCAGCTATCTCGTCGCTGTCGAAAAACGAACCACCGGACGGAAATCTCCTTCTACAGTTCTCCGTGTTGCCAACTTGAGCATCTAGAGAACTCTTTCTCCAGCCAATAAAAATGCGCCAACAAAGGACTTTGCATTTAAAAGACTGAATTACACAATTATGTAATATCTCAACTACAAGAATACATGACTAACACCTCTAACTCAAAATTATGCTTAAAGAAAACATGCTTACTATCCATAATTTCACATCAAGATAGGCAACTATTTACTATCGAATTCTAGATCGTGGGTTGCATACTCAAACAAATGAATTAATCAGGGTTAATTTACTGTATTCAAACTGAAATTATTAATGTAGCTTTTTCAAATGCTACAAAGTTACTGTCCAAGTTTTAATACCATCGGACTTTTCGTTCTTAAATTACCGTGCTTACAAGAAACGTGACGGACGGACGGACATTTTGGAAGTTGTTCAGAATTTGATCAATAACAGTGATATGAAATTTTTTTCTCCACTCCGTTACTGATTTTAGAAATGCAAATCGAATGCAATATACTCTTCGTTTTGTATTTGCGAAAAGTATAATAATGATTCCTCTCTTTATTATATATTATTGGAGATTAGGACATCTTAATATCCGATATTCGTCAATCGTATGAAGAAAATTCTACTCTTATAAAAGTAGATAACACTAACTCCAACTAATGTAAGTTGGCAAATGCGTTTTTTCCCTCTCAGGGCTAGTCTATTAAAAAAATCAAATGGGACTACAGCATCCTAGGCTCATTGTGCACTCCCTGTCATGCTTCACTCCGCCCACTCCAGTACCCCTGTACCCCTAATTAGATGATTCGAGTCTATGGTTGGGCGGGTGTTGATGAATTCCGGATCTGTTCATGTTTGCCCGTAGCAGTATAATATGGTGTGATCAACCGTTTCCGCTTCCTGCGTTCTGTTCTTTGTGACCAGTTCTTCAGTTTGCTTTGAACATGGAACTTTAATGAGTGTTTTTCCATGTGGATTTCCTGGAGTGTTCCTTCAGTGATTTTTGTATTTACTCTTGACCCAGTCTTTAATCACCCCTCTGGAAATACCCAGCGCGGGTTCTGGGCCATAGAATCTATTAGCTACCTCTTGTCTAGCAAGTTCGTCAGCTTTCTCATTACCGTCAATTGTGGATTCCCCTGGTACCCAGAATAACTTAACTCTGTTCTGCTTACCAAGAATTTTCAGCTATTCGTTGCAGTCCCATACCAGTCGAGGTGACACTTTGTTAGATGCTAATGCCGCCTGGCTATCTGATACAATGGAGATCTGCTGGTTGACATACTGTCGATTTGCATTCTCGCTTACACATTCAAGTACAGCCAGAATTTCTGACTGGAGTACAGTGACGTGTTGCCCAAGGGAAAAGCTTATACTTGCCCTAGGCACCTAATACCTGGGGAGCCCCAAGTATTCAAGCACCAGCTCCTGTATTTGTCCTAGACCCGTCAGTATACCAGGTTAGGCCCTTAGGAGCTCCTGTTGAGCAGTCCTTCCTATCTCCAACGGTGATATTGAAGGTCTTATTGAAGGTAACTTTTGGTATCATATAATCTCAGCTCATATTCAATAGACGATTCTCTATAGTGTCCATTGTCCTCAAATGTTCTCCCGACCTAAGTCCGTGGAGATTCGAGCGTTAGACAAGACTGTGTTCTGTCATCAATCCTCATTAACAGATATAGGCTCCGTGCGAAGAGACTGCAGCGTCATGAGTGCGGCGGAATCAGGAACCACTTGTATGTCCGTTTTTGAACTTTTATATATATTTATACGACGAAAGACTTATTATGAAAAAATGGATAACTTTTTGATTTATTCTCCTAGTCGAAGAATTTAAAAAGAGTTAGTTTAAAGAACGTCATGTTCATGACGTTTGTGAGCGGAAAGTAAACGAAAATGTATCGGTGATCTCGGGCAGTGTAATTCCTCACACGAATGTATCAAATCTTTAGTATAAATAGTTCATTGGGGTAATTTTGTGTTGTTATTTGCTTAAATGATTACTTATTGTATGATCAGCCGTTCAATTCAAAATAGTTAATCAATAAGAGGTTAAGGAATTTAATTAAAAGACAGGCGAAAATATGTTCATTACTTTATAAAATTCAGAAAATGTTCTCATAATTTAAAACTATTGCATATTATTACAGCATTGCGTATTATTACAACGTTGCGTAATATTACACTCTTCAAATTACAAATACAAAACGAAGAGTAGGTATGTACCTATATTGCGTTTAATCAGCATATTTATGAAACCAGTAATATCGCTCGTAATTTCATATCGAATTCTGAACAACTTTCAAAGTGTCCGTCTGGCTGTTCATCTGTCTGTCCGTCCGTCCGGCCGTCACGCTGTTTGTAAGCACAAGAACTTAAGAAAGAACACTTCGAATGTATTGAATTTTGGAGAGAATATTGGAGTTGGCCAGAGGAAAAGCCCTGTTGATTTTGAACGAAATCCATCTGTAAATAAATAAGTTACTAATTATTTAATTTTTTTTTAAATCAATGTTTTTAATGTTTCCTAATTGAGCAAAATAATGTCTATAACGAAAATAAATCCCACCCCCCTGGGGAGGATAATTTAAAAAATGTAGAAAAAGAGCATAAAAGCGAAGACTATAATAACTATAGGAAAGTTAAGTTATGGATATTGTTACATTGCAATACCGAATACTCATAAGTTTTAATAACGTTTATAAACTTAAAGAGAATGAATTTGTCATAAATGCCTATATAGGCATAATTCTCGCAGTGGTACAAGGACAAGGTAACTCGCTAATATAAACTTACATTATTTATTTACAATAAAACTACTAAGAGTATTCTATAGAATGTGCAATAATGATATAAAATGTGCAGTAAATCGGCGAAGAATATAATGATTAGCTTGTTTATAAACCAATTTGTGTGTTGAAAGATGTTTCTACTATGAAACATATTCTTTATGGGATTTTGCAAACAGCGGAAAGAAAAACTATCTATGAGAACTAAAGGAAAAACTATATATAAAAATATTAATGAAATCTTTGCATTCTTTCGATAACCTGACTTCTGGTTATGCTAACAAGTAAAAATTCTTATTTGCCATTTCTACTATGTACTTTCTATTCTTGAAATTTTGTTGATACTTTGTATATATTTTTAGACTGCATGTTCTTTACAATAATTCTTATCATAATAAAACATGCATTTATTTTTAAAGTTTTACAGTAATTATTCACCTCTTGTGTCAATCAAATGTCCATTTCAAGTTATCTCTCGTAAGGGCGTAGAAACTAATTTTCGGAAACGTTTCATTCATACTAACCTTATTTTTGCAGCCAACAACACAACACACTTTTCCAGACATAGCCATCGTTTCATTCATTCGATTTGCATTAACATTTTGTAGGTTTTTAACCATTTTTATTAATGAACGTTAATGTAAACCAACGCATGATTACATACTAGTAGTTCCGGATTCCGGATTCCGCCGCGCTCATGGCGCTGCAGTTTCTTCGCATGCAGCCTATAGTGAACACGCAATGAAACACTTGTTCGCTGATTGGCAGGGTGGAGCAGACATAGAAAAAAAAAATTAATTTGGGATTTACAGAGATACACAGTAAAAACCTATATTAGGCGGCATTCTTTGAGGGCCATAGCTTCCTTATACAGCATTTCCATACACATATTTATTGTTTTTTAACTATTTTTTCATGTAAAATAAATGCAGAAATTTTAGGACACCCTGTAGACATTAAAGAGGATTAAATAGAGTGGAACATCCCGCAATGTGTTTTTCGTACAGGAGTTTCCGAGTTCGCAAGTGAGATGCATAACCCCCCCGCACTGGAACTTAATTGTAAGTGCCTATAAGTGTGATGCAGCAAATGTCTCCGTCTCATTCAGAAGTAGCTTGTCAAAATTCCGTTAAACAAATTTTCCCTTTGTTCGTCCGGCCATCCCTCCGTTTGTCCGTTCATACGACACCCTAATGTTCATTGTTCGTTTAGTAAAAATTTTACCTCACGTTGGGTTGTGTTGACGCTCTAAATAACTAAACTCTAGGTATATGAGGTGTTAGATTAAAGCAGATTAAACTTCGTCCCAATCAAGCTGAGAAAATATAGGTACTTGCACATTGCACAACCAAAGTAACACTTTCAGCAAATTTCACACTTCAAGATTGATATGTTGACTTTTAAACTTCCTATTTGGAGACATTTTTAACCCCCATTTTACCATCTTAATTCCTACGGATAAGAAATGTAATAAAATCTTTCGTATTAAGAGCAATCTTCATCAATGTCAGACTCTTAGGTCCAGGGACTTTGGCTGTGCGTTGATGAGTCACTGTAGGTAAACCACCGTATCGTATACATATAGATACGTGAGCAATTTCTTGGGTTTTTTGTTTTTTACTTTTTAATAATAATTTTCAAATTTAAAATATAAATATTATTTTATTTATAACATGTCTTATCGCGTAATAAATTAACCACTAAATATGGCTAAAGGCACTATTTTCTTATTATTAATTCATTGACTTTCTTGTAGGGGTAGAAGCATTTAATTCGTTTTTTTCTTGCTAAATTTCATTATAACATAAATTGATTAGTTATTAGAGTGGAGTGAAAAAAAAAATTTTTTATTTTCAAAAAGCTTGGGTGTGCAAAAGTTGCCACTTAGCATACGTAAACACGTCATAATTTATTTTTTAAATTTTGTTAATTTTTTAAGCTGCCGCAATGGCCATTTTTGTTTCCATTTTCGTGAATGACGCCATTTATGAACATTTTGAAAAACTGGTGGTTTTTTCAAATTTAATTATACTTGTAATTTATTAGAGTAGATATATTCAAGATTAACTTGAAAAAAGAAATACTACTTCCTACGGATTTAACCTTTAGGTGCCACAAGAGTACGTAAATATTAGTAAAAAGCTGAAAATCGTTCTAATTTATAATTTTAATAAAATATATCATACGCGTAAAAAGTAGCTGATATATATTTATAAGCTTATTCAAGAACATAAGAACATAAAAATAAATAACATAACAATGCGTAACTTTAACTGCAAAAAAATATATTATAGATATAGGTAAATCAAATTTATTACAGAATCACAAAAACAGAATAAACCAACCACCAAAAGTTATTGTTCTATTTTGAACTCGGACTTTTTATTAAAACTGGGCATTATGGTTCTTTTTAATATGCTTCTAATGTACCCATTCCTTTCGGTTTTGCAAACTGTTGCAGAAGCTTCAGTCACTAAGCGAATGCACCGCTCTACAGCTTGTGTGTGACATATGAACCTTGGAAAAGTTAGCTGACAATGTTCCGTAATGGATCTTTGGATTTCTTCGCGATTAATCGTTTTAGTTATGGGCGGTTCAACATTAGAAAAGTCCTCGTAGCTTATTATCTCATAGTAGTTTAAAGCCTTAAAATTCAGCTCCGGAACAAACTTTCTAACACTGTTCGACACCCTTTTATTGTTTCTAGTCTTTAAAAATGCTATTCTTCTGCTGGTTTCGTTGTTATCTTTCAGCATAGCCAACATTACATTTTCAGTATGCGCAAAATATGAGTTCCCTTGTATCACCGGATCAACAACTTCTTTAAGTTTATTTGGTAAATATCTGCTATATGAAATCAACTTCCAAATATGACGTGCATCATTCCAGCATTATTCTAGCTCTGTCTTAATTGAAAACCAGGTAGGGGCATACACTTTGACAATATAAGTGGCCAAAGAAATAAGAGTTTCTGATGGGTCACTGGTACTTGTATAGAGGCGAAGTATGCGACTTGCAATCATCATCCATCTTGAATGTGCTACTGGGCCCGGTTGAAGATCGGCAAAATTTTGAGGGCACGTGCCAGATGTAACAGTTTCAGTAATGTTATAGAGATATTTTTGGTCATTACTCGACTGACGTAAATCAATTTTGGGTAGCGCAATTCCCTCAATCAGTTTATAAATAACAATAGACCGAACCTTTAAAGAGATACCAATCAGCCCTGGGAAAGACTTAGGTCCATGTGTTGCTCCATTCAAGTGTATTAGGAAGTGGAAGCTAATTCATATGAAGGAGGAAAACGAACCAGTGAAGAGATTTTATTAGGTCTTAACGCAGGCGTGGGTTGTATTCCAAAACAAGGTCCAGAGGTTAAAAATTCGAATATTTAGCAGCCTTGCGGCAACTCATAACTTTTTAATACATAACTGAGTTTTTTTTTAGAGATTGGCCAAATTATTTGAATGACTTTTTATACCCAAGCTAAACTTTTATACAAAAAAATAAATAGATATGAACACTGTTTGCAAGCGGGTTTTTCCAAAACTTTAAGGTCTTTGCGGCACCTCAAGATAACATTAGATTTTAATAATATTTTATCCTGGTATTGCTTATCTGGTGTAGCAACTTTTGCAACCCCAAGCATTTCTGATTTCCAAAAAAAGTGAAAAAGTGCCTTTTTTCACTCCACCCTATTAGTTATCTGCATATACGCAAATAACATTTTTCAGTAATTAATACATCAGAAATTGAAAACTAAAAAGACATAAATCTTAAAAGCAAGATAAACAATAATTAACATTTCAGTACCCAATTTGGAAAAAGTCGTAGTTGTATAAAAAAGTTTTTCTTTTTATAAAACAAGCACACATTATAAAGTCACTTAAGCATAAAATTATCATATGATTTTAATCGATATGCCAGTTTCGTCTTACGATAATTTCTGAAATGCAATTGGTTTATTCTTTTAATCATATATTTAGAATTAATTATTTCTTCGATGTAAAAAGGTTTTGCACGCTCTGCTTCATTTATATTTAAATATTCATAAGAAATTAGTTTTCCCATTAACATTCTCCAACTTAATATTTAACATTAAATAACAAACTTTAACAATTTTCCGCTAAAGCTTGAAGAGAATGTAACATGAATTATTAATACTCATACATTTGTCGCTGTTCAAGTTTCATTATTTCTCTTTGACAACTGTCATTTTACGTAATAATGTAGGAAGTTATTTTGTATGATACAGAGGAAATAAACAGATTTCCATTACAATAATGTGTACGCTACAGCGTCAGTAATAAACAATAATACAAATATGTTTCATTTTCATTCTCTCTGTGCGTTTATTAAAATGGATTTAAGTTGTGTCTCTCACTATATTAATTTTCCAAATATGACACAAAATATCCATATTAATGAATAGGCTCTAACGTTCGTTTTGTCAGAAGAAATTGAACATGGCATTCATTATACTTCATGTTGTTTTATTCCCTTAAGTATATAAAATATCTTCGGCTGATTAATAAATTCAAATAAAGATTTATAGAAATCTAAAAAATATATTTTATTTCTCTTGGTCTAAAGCAACCAAAACAAGTAATTTATTCGATAAGAATGACACATAGGTACTTACAAATTATGTTTCAACTATATTCACTTACAAACTTTATAGTTTAAATAATGGCATCGTCCATATAACCGAATCCGCGAGATATTATCTCAAAAATCTTTTACTGATTGGAGCACTACGAGATGTTTTAAACGATACCAGTGAGCGTCGTGACGGCACGGCACAAACTAAGCGTCGGCAGCGTCGGGCTGCGGTAACAAACCAAGACCTATCACACCGCCGCCCTGGCCTCCACTGTTGCAATAAAATAACTAGTTGAATATTTTAAATGAAACTACAACTTGAAAATTATATTACATAGTTATTTTCTTTCAAAATCACGCACTAGTGCAATAGCGTGTACTCAAAAACGGTATGGTGTTTAAGAATACTTAATGAAAATATAAAGGACGTAATTTTTTTTTCTCAAACACAAAGTAGAAGCATATTAAAACCAAGCAGTCTTTTTATTAAGAAAGTAGAATATACAATTTAAAACTATTAGGTGATTGTGACTATGGGTGTCACATTACTGGGCCGTGCATTGGAACTCTACAAATGTGACATTTCAGAACCACTCATTCAACTTCCCGGCATGATATGAATATCAATAATAATTGTAATATAGAAAGTAGGAACTTTATTCTTTTTTAATTACTTCATTCCATTCAATTGATATAAATATTCTGGGTGTAAAGGCCCAAATAATTTTGGGAAGGAAATTTACGTGAAGTGTTCGATCACTTTATCAACAGTATGCATGGAGTTTAAGCTTGTGATTCATTATTAGTGTTGATTATTTATGGGTTTTCTACTATTTTAAAAAACTATGAGATAATATTTGATAAAACTATATAAAAATAACGGATGGAGCTGAGTTAACTAACATCGTGTATAGACGTATTGCTCCCGAAAAAAGTGCTAAAAAAAGCGGTAAAAACCCCGTTAAACTCGATACAGTTCAAGCCACCAATAAATCAAGAAATTTTGCGTGAAGTGAAATGCCATAATAGAAAAACATAATATATAATATAATGCAAGCTGTGCACCATAAGGTTATCTTCTTAGTGAAGGGCAATGGGCTGGTTTCTAACGAGTGGAAGTAGTGTAGGTATTATACAGAAGAAAGAGGAAAAATGACAATGTAGGCAACTGATGACAAAATAAGTTTTATTTAAGTTCTGTTCATTGGTTTATTAATCCTTGTAACATGGTCCATACATTGGGCTAATTTATGATTACAAAAATGTGTCTCAGGTCAAGGGAGTCGGCGTCTGCTTGATAGATCTCTTTTTTATTTTGCAGAATTTACTTTTTATTTTGGCTTACCTTGGAGGATCGGTATACAGGGTGTTTCAAATGTTTTCTTGGGACTCTTCCTTGCACTCCCACTGTAAATGGATATTTACCTGTGGAACGGTTAAAAATAGAAGCTTCTTGTGGCAAGCTAACGTATATCTTGGCAGACAAACGAAGTGGAAGCACTGATGCAGGACGTTGAAACGAGAACAGATTTCTGGAAAACATGGAACCACATCTGGAGGCAAGCGGGCAGGAGGAGGTGCACACTGCCAGACTCAGAAACATGGGAAAGAAAATATAACAAAAAATAAGGAGATGATGATAGATGGAAACTTAAAAGAAGCATGGAAATTTAACAGAAGCATCTCACGAACACCTGCAATTCCCGTTCTATATTCCTACCCCATGCGTCATGTGGCTCTTGCTGCTTGCAACAAACATGTTCCATGTCCAATTCGGCGAATGACCGGCCCGCCGGGATACAAAATCATCCAGACTGGATATCCGGAAGTGGCAGCAAATCCTACCCAGACTGGATGTTCGGAAGTGGCAGCAATGCCTACCAAACGCTGACTAATCAATCAATTAACTGTATATAAACATCTGATATTTCAAAGCATCGATTGCCACCAGAACAAATTATATCGGCTTAATATTTTTCAAGAAATCCAAAAATCCACTTCTCTGTTTAAACAAAGAAAAGACGACAGGACCGGATTTGATTAAATTTCTTTTAGGTCATATTAACGTTAATACCCTCTAATTGGCACCACAACGAAGCCGATATCATTTTTTATTCGCGAGGTATCGTGCAGGAAAAAAATTCCGTATGTACATAATGTTTGTAAAATTAATTCATTGTGTGCAGTGGCATTTAACGCAATAAATATAAACATATTGTGGTTGTATATAGATTGACAGTTAGTAACGCGATGCTGTAAACGTACTGTTCACCAGTCAGTTATATTTTAAGTTAATATTGTAGTGCTAGCCAGTATTTCAATTAACATCTGCAAGGCATCAAAACTGTACAAGAGTACAGCTAAATGTTTAAGGTATCAATGAGTACTCGTTATAAAGTTTGTTTTAATAATCTCACACCGATAATGAATTTTTATTTGTTGGAAGAATTAGGGTAGCAATTCTTGAAAAGGTATTCAAGTTTATTGAAAATATAATACATTTGTTTGGTAACATGCAGTAAAATAACTGAGTCCAGATAAATAATATAGCAGTCGAGATTGCTATTGGGTCTTATCAACCTTAAACTAGTTGACAGCTTATCATGGCTATGATGGTTGGTGGTGTCATGAGATTGAATTTGGAAAGCGTACATAGTGAAGTCAAATTTACTTTATAATGTAAGAAACCAAAACATCGTGCGTGAAGTATACTTGCAATAATGTAAACACAATAGAACATAATCTCTAAACTCACAATTTCGCCACCATTTATTTTATTTATTTTACTTCCACATCCACGTAGTGCTAGAAGCCAAGGCGTCAAAATTTTGTATAATATTTTCCATCCCCCCACCTCTCCCCACTCCATTATTAAAGGGGTTGATCAAATAAAATTGAGATATTTACTTGAAATTTGGTATACGTATATATTATAATGACATCTGGAACTAGATTATATTTTGGGATTATTCCGTTGAAAGGTTGGGGGTTAAATATGGGTGAATAGGGGAAAATAAGTAAAGCAAACTGGTAAGTACAGAAATTTGGGATTTGGTGTATATGCTAGAAGATAAGGCCTCAGTTTTTTTATATAATATTTCCCATCCCTCTACCACCCCACACCCTTACTAAAAGAGTTGATAAAGTTAAACTGAGATTTTCACTTGAAATTTTGTACACGTATATATTATAAAGACATCTGAAACTAGATTACATTTTGACAAGATTTCGTTGAAGGAATGAAGGCTAAGTATAGGTAAATAGGGAAAAATGAGTAAAGCAAGCTGATAAGAGTACAGAAACTTAGGATTTGGTGTATATACTAGAAACCAAGGCCTCAAATTTCTTTCTGATATTTTTCAATCCCCCACCCACTCCATTATTAAAGGGATTGATAACATAAAATTGAGATATTCACTTGAAAGTTAGTACATGTATAATGTATGTATTGTAATTACATCTAATTGAGATGATTCCGTTGAAAGGGTGGAAGGTGGGGAGGATTATCACTAAGGGAAAATGGAAAATAAGTAGAGCAAGCTAGAAACTTCATTTTTAACGTATGTGGTAAAAACCAAAGCCTCACATTTTTCTATGACATCTGCCCCGAATATTATTAAAATTTTATTATAAATGATTTCCACATACTGGAGTGCAAGCATAGTCAAGATGTTTGCTTTAAAGCAACTTGGATGGAAAATATGGATGTTGAAGTAGTGATTCCTTGGGCAGCGGTTTTTTAAGGTTTTTTAAGGGGTACAGGGTACCCCAACAGGCCATTCAATACCCAATAATAGGGTTGCACAACAAAATAATTATTGTAGGTCTGTGTGCATTTAATAATACAAATAACTGGTAAAAGAGATTTTGTTTAGATATACCGAGAGATCAGAAGCAAAACAAAATATGTATATCTTAAATTAAATACTTACAATAATTCAAATTATTGTTTACATTCAGTTTTTAATTAATTCGCGATACGTAACGTAGAGTAATCTTTCTTCTTTAAACTATAAAATGAATTGTTGAAAAGGTCAATGTGAATTAAACAATCATTAAAATTATTTTGTAGCAAGGAATTAGTAGCTTTCATGCAGAGTTAATGTAACAAATTAAAATATAAAATAGATGTCCAGATCTTGAGAAATAGTGACTTATGTCAAAGAATGTTTTAACAAGAATGTAAGGAGAGTTAAGGTTATTATTGTCTTATTTATATAAGAATATTAAGAATAGGCCAGAACCTATAACCACCCTAGATCATAATTTGTTTATTACTTCCACATCCACGTAGTGGATTGGAAGTATAGTAATCGCAAAAAAAATTTCAAAAATTTTTATTCGTGAAATAGGTTTAGAATGTCATGAAACGTCGAGATTTTAAATTTGAGCGAAAAAAAAAATTTCTGTCTGTCGGTCTGTCTGTCTGTAACTTTTTTTTTGTCCGCACGTTTCCCCGGAACGGTTTAAGATATTGACTTAAAATTTTGTACACGTATATATTATAACGAGATCTGGAACTGGATTGTTTTTTGAGGATATCCGGTGAAGGGTTGGGGGTTAAATAGGGGTAAATAGGGGAAAATAAGTAAAGCAAGCTTGTAAGAGTACAGAAACTTGAAATTCGGTGTATGTACTAGAAGTTAAGGCCTCAGATTTTTTCATAATATTTTTCAACCCCCCACCACCCCTACCCCATTAATGGGGTTGATAAAATAAAGTTGAGATATTCTTTTGAAATTTCGTACACGTATGTATTATAACGACGTCTGGAATTAGATAATATTTTGAGATGTTTCCGTTGAAGGGTTGGGGGTTAATTTGGGGTAAATAAGGGAACATAAGTAAAACAAGTTGGTGAGACTACAGAAACTTGAAATTAGATGTATGTACTAGAAACCAAAGCGTCAGATTTTTTTATAATATTTTTCAACCCTCACCACCCCTACTCCAATATGAAAAGGGTTGATAAAATAAAATTGAGATATTCATTTGAAATTGGGTACAAGTATGTATTATAAGGACATTTGGAACTAGATTATATTCTGAGATGATTCCGTTGAAGGGTTGGGGGTTAAATAGGGGTAAATAGGGGAAAATAAGTAAAGCAAGCTGGTAAGACTACAGAAACTTCAAATTCGGTGTATGTACTAGAAGCCAAGATATCAGATTATTTATAATAATTTTCAACCCCCACCACCCCTACTTCATTATTAAAAGGGTTGATAAGATAAAATTGAGATATTCATTTGAAAGTTGGTATGAATTGTAACGACATCTGGAACTAGATTATACTTTGAGATAATTCCGTTGAAGCGTTAGAGGTTATTTAGGGGTAAATAGGGGGAAATAAGTAAAGCAAGCTGGTATGACTACAGAAACTTGAAATTCGGTGTATGTACTAGAGGCAAAGGCCTCACATTTTTTAATAATATTTCAGCCCCCTACCACCCCTACTACCTTATTAAAAGGGTTGATAAAATAAAATTGAGATATTCATTTGAAAGTTGGTACCTCTGGAACTAGATTATACTTTGAGTTAATTCCATTGGAGGGTTGGGGGTTATTTAGGGGTAAATAGGGGGAAATAAGTAAAACAAGCTGGCATGAGTACAGAAACTTGAAATTCGGTGTATGTACTAGAAGCCAAGGCCTCAGATTTTTTAATAATATATTTCAGCCCCCCACCACCCCTACTTCATTATTCAAGGGGTTGATAAAATAAAATTGAGATATTCACATGAAATTTAGTACGCATATGTATTATAACGACATCTGGAACTAGATTATATTTTAAGATGATTCCGTTGAAGGGTTGGGGGTTAAATAGGGGTATGTAGGGGAAAATAAGTAAAGCAAGCTGGTAAAAGTACAGAAATTTGGGATTTGGTATATATACTAGAGGCGAAGGTCTCACGTTTTTTTATTAGTATTTTCCATCTCCCCACCACCCCCACTCCCTTATTAAAAGAGTTGATAAAATTGAATTTAAATTTTCACTTGAAATTTGGTACATTTATGTATTATAACTATAGCTGTAACTAGATTATATTTTGACATGATTGCGTTGAAGGAGTGGGGGTTAAATAGGGGTAAATAGGGGAAAATAAGTAAAGCAAGCTGGTAAGACTACAGAAACTTGAAAATCGGTGTATGTACTAGAAGCCAAGGTCTCAGATTATTTATAATATTTTTCAACCCCACTTCATTATTAAAAGGGTTGATCAAATAAAATTGAGATATTCCTTTGAAATTTGGTACACGTATGAATTATAACGACATCTGGAACTAGATTATACTTTGAGATGATTCCGTTGAAGGATTGGGGGTTATTTAGGGGTAAATAGGGGGAAATAAGTAATGCAAGTTGGTATGAGTACAGAAACTTGAAATTCGGTGTATGTACTAGAAGCCAAGGCCTCAGATTTTTTTAATAATATATTTCAGCCCCCCACTACTCCTACTCCATTATTCAAGGGGTTGATAAAATAAAATTGAGATATTCACATAAAATTTAGTACTCATATGTGTTATAACGACATCTGGAACTAGATTATATTTTGGGATGATTCCGTTGAAGGGTTGGGGGTTAAATAGAGGTATATAAGGGATAATAAATAAAACAAGCTGATAAAAGTACAGAAATTTGTGATTTGGTGTATATACTAGAAGCGAAGGTCTCAGGTTTTTTTATTAGTATTTTCCATCCCCCCACCACCCCCACTCCCTTATTAAAAGAGTTGATAAAATTAAATTTAAATTTTCACTTGAAATTTGGTACATTTATGTATTATAACTGTGCCTGAAACTAGTTTATATTTTGACATGATTGCGTTGAAAGAGTGGGGGTAAGTAGAGGTAAATAGGGAAAAATAAGTAAAGCAAGCTGGTGAGAGTACTGCAACTTGAAATTCGGTGTATGTCCTAGAAGCCAAGGCCTCAGATTTTTAATATTTTTCAACCCTTCCACTACCCTTACTACATTATTAAAGGGGTTGATTGAAAATTGAGATATTCACTTGTAATTTGGTAGACGTATCTATTATAACGACATCTGGAACTAAATTATATTTTGGGATGATTCCGTAGAAGGGAATAAGTAAATCAAGCTGGTAAGCGTACAGAAATTTGGGATTCGGTGTATATACTAGAAACCAAGGCCCCAGATTTCTTTCTAATATTTTCCAAACTCCACCACCTCCGCTTCATTATTAATGGGATTGATAACATCAAATTGAGATATTCACTTGAAAGTTAGTACACGTATGTATTGTAGTGACATCTGATTGAGATGACTCCATTGAAGGAATCGGAGGTGGTAGGTTGTGAATAGTGGAAAATAAGTAGGGTAAACTAGAAACTTCATTTTTAGCGTATATGGTAGAAACCAACTCCTTGAACTTTTCTATTACATCTGCCCCGCATATTATTAAAATTCTATGACCAATAATTTCCACATACTAGAGTGCAAATATAGTCAAGATGTTTCCTTTAAAGTGACTTGGGTGAAGAATCTGGATGTGGAAGTAGTGATTCCTTAGGCAGCGGTTTTTTTTAATGTAATGGACGGATTTCGTTAGATTCATAGTACACCCAACTAGCAAGCAAGCAAAATAGACCAACCGCATAGGCAGAATAATTATACGAGGTCAAGAATTACCTAATTTCGTTTTAATCACTTACTATAAAGTAATAATAGCCTGAAATTCGTTGCTTAGGTTGTAAAGCACTTGTTTTTTACTCAGAAGATGTGTTCACTGATCTTGTAAGTAACTCTGCCGACTTAGAAATTACCTAAAATCTACCTCAAAAATACCCTCAAAGTTTATAGATACATTAAGTTATTTTGAAAGTCAAATTAACATAAAGTTTACCTAAAAACTGTCTTCAGAGTCCATAGGTCTATTTAAAGACATTCAGCAAGGTAAGAATTTACCACAAATTGATTTCAAAAATTACTTCTTAGTCATACACATAATAAGTCATTTAACAGGTTGCAAATTACTTAATTCTAACCATTCAAAATTCAAAAAAATCGGTAAAGGTCTTTACACAGAACTTCCCTCGTTATTTGTGCATGGAGATCACTCTAAAAAATTAATAATTACGAAATGACATTGAGAATAATAATCGGAATATGAAACGTGGAAATTTTAAATTTGAGCAAACCAAATTTTTCGTCTATTCTATAGTAGTGATAAATAGATTAAAAATGTTTTCAAATTTTTAAAAAAATTTTTCAAAAACATTTTTAAATTTGTTTGAATAGTTTTAGAATGCCATGGAAACGTGGATAGTTTAAATCTGAACAAAGAAAAAAAATTCTTAAAAACTTAGTGGTAAAATTTTTTTAAAATAGTAAACAAAATTTCTAATTTTTCTTTTAAATAGATTTAGAACGCTATGAAACGTGGAAATTTTAAATTTGAAGAAATAAAAAAATCCGTCTATTTTAGGGGTAAAAAAAATTTCAAAAATGTTGGTAAAAAAAAATTCAAAAAATTTTCAAATTTTTTTTTCTGAATCAGGCTTAGAATGCCATGAAACGTGGAAATTTTAAATTTGAAGAAAAAAAAAATTATCATTTTAGTAGAAAAATTTTTTTCAAAAATATTTAAAAAAATTTAATTTTTTTTAATAGTTTTAGAATGCCATGAAACGTAGAAATTTTAAATTTGAGCAAAAAAAAATTTTTTCATTTTGGTAAAAAAATTTTCAAAAATGTTGGTGAAAAAAATGTCCAAAAATTTTTTTTTTCAGAAATAGGTAGGTTTAGCGTGTCATGAAACGTGGAAATTTTAAATTTGAACAAAAAAATTTTTTTTTTATCTTGGTAAAAATTTTTTCAAAAATGGTGAAAAAAATTTTCTTAGCGCGTCATGAAACGTGGAAATTTTAAATTTGAGCGAAAAAAAATTTTTTTCACTATTTATTCCGTTTAGACGGTCCACCCTGTATATTTTCCAGTGAAATTTCTACCATTTCTGCGCTGACAGTAGCGTCAACTACCTGCCAAATTTCACTGCTCTCCGTCAAGTAGTTTTTTAGTAAATGCACCAACAGACAGACAAACAGACAGACAGACAGACTGACGGAATTGAGAAACCTATATTTTCGCAATCTACGTGTTCTGAAACGTCAGAATCCGTAAAAATCTCAGAGGGTGATTTTTTCTCGAATACAATACTTCCCTTCGGTATGCGAGGGAAGTAAAAAGGCGAAGTAATATTTTAGAAAACATCTGTCAAAATAATTACCATTCAGTAACCATAGAGTCAAAATTACCATGGGTATTGACCTGTTGGAAATAACGACAATAGACAAAGTCGAAATTACCAGTAAAAATATACCAAAAAGCATTTTGGCCTTGTTTAGTCTTCAAATGCGAGCTAAACCACAAACTTCATCAGTTAGGCACTAGGTATCGGTTGTTGTAGAGTGACGCCATGTTACAGTAAACATTAAAAACAAAATATGGAGAATAAAAATAGATTCAGGCCTTACCAATATTCCACAAATTATTATAGGGTTATAAAGAAAATAGGAGGAAATAATAATGACAAGACACTCAAGAGAAGATGTCAAGTGACAAATACAAAATCTGATGTGATAACTGTGGCATCTGGGACTACTTTTATTAAAAACAATAATCAATTAACTGAAATCAATCAAACAGATTTTTGTGATAACTATGTATTTCATGATGATAACTATAGTGTATTTTATAACACCGCGACAATTTTAAAATACGCCATTATAAAACAATCACCACTAGGTCACGAAAATTACTAAACTGGGACATTGGACCTAATAATGAACAGTGTAGAGCAAATTGACCTATTTTATCGCTTACTTTAAAGTCTATATTTTTTAAATAGGAAATATGGACCTCAAAATCGAAAATATTGGTTATATCGCCTTCGGTCTAAGAAAACTTGTTTTATAGGTTTATATCCGAGGACAATTAGACTTTCAAGTTTAACATGTAAAAGACTCCATATTTAACTTGAAAAATATTCGTTCGCCATTTTGAAAGATAATGGCACACTGTTTTGAAGTTGATATTTAAATTGATTGTTTAGCAAAATATACTTGCAGTTACTTCGATAAATCATATTTTGATTTCCAGAAATCAGTTGGACGTATTGTTAGTACCACAGTTTTAGAAGATTTAAAAAAACAACATTTTTTATTTTTATTTCATTTGTACTTATTTATTTTAAGAGCGCACACTTTTTTAGAAGTACTATAGTTATATTTACAGTAAATTTTAATCCGCAATTAATTTTCTTCCAAACACGGTGAGAGATACCATTCCAAATATAATTTGATTAAATCCACTATTAAATCCACTCATGTGTCCCCTACCAATAGTATATTTCTATCATCGATAAACCATGTACAACTTATAACGTAAAACATGGGCGTCATGTCATGTTGGTCATTCTGTAGTTATTAACCAACCTGCAATTCTAGTTCACCTTCTCTTAATTGTTTTTGTAGTATGGGTAAATAGCTATTATTTAAGTAATAAATAAAGAGTAATTACGTTAAAATTACCACAACTTGACTTACTGACAGGGTTATGTTACCTTTAAATGTCTTTGATATCTTGAACAAAATGTCCTAGCTTGCCTAATTTTTACTTCAGATTTACTTTAATTTTGTTCCCCATATTGGTAAACTTGTGGTTACTTTTATGTAAAAATGCCTATCACCAAATTAGTCAAACCGAAATTCTGACCTATTAGTAGGACGAATTAACGTAAACTTGACAATAAATGTTGGTCGGGCAGGTATCTGTTAAAACTTTTCAATTCAAACCTCTTGACGTTGTGATTCATGCAATAATCTAGTTTAACTTTCTTTGCTACATAGGATGTTCGACAGCCTCGCTGCATCTATCGTGGCTGATTATTAGGTACACGCCTCCCAAAGCTTTTTATCATTATCTGTTTGGTGGCATCAGCTCAACGATTTGGAGGTCATCCTATTCGTCTCTTGCCATTTGGTTTTCCTCTTTCCGGTTAATGTGATTAAAAAAGGGGAAACGGCAAAATACGATGCAGGAGAGTCGCTTTGGAGACGCATTGGGCTATCAAAAAAATTCATGATAAGTCTCCAGATAGAATGCAGCTCTGTCTGACGCCTTTGACAACTTTATGTTGTGTTGTGTTGTTACCTCTCACGATAGCAGAGTTTCTTCATACAGACGGCGAATGATAGAAACCGTATATCTGGATATTTCTATCTCCTATAATGCAGCTCATTATACGACTATTTCATATTATCAAAAGCCTTACAGTAGTCCATGAAACAAAGGTCCTCAGTCACATAATATTCCCTAGCCTTCTCGATGACTTGACGTAAATTTAGTATTTGTTCTCTAGTAGTTAATAGACTACTTTCCAAGAAGAAATTTGACAAGACAGGTAATGCTAAAGTCTGAATTGAGGAACATGTATTAATAGTGTTTAAAAATGAATTATTATTTGTTTGCTTATAATTGTATTGAAACATTCTTTATAGGATTTTGCAAACAGCAAAATCCTATAAAGAATGTTTCAATGTATTAATAGTATTTCTGGTTATCATAGATATCTCTCGCGTCGTTATTATTTAGTGATATGAAGATTGAGGTTCTCCAATCATCGAGCCAGGTTCCTATGTCCTATATTTTTAGCGTATTCTGTGAAAGATACTCAATCTATCTACATCAACTAACTTAAGAGCTTCAGTCGTGATAGTCTCGACCCCAGCTGTTTTGCCAACTTTTAGTTTTATATGGCTGTTTCCACTTATGATCTAAGTATTAGAGGTTCGTATTCGTGATCGTGCCATCAGTTGCCCTTGTTTTACAACAAGAGAAAGTAGAAATCCCGAAATAGCGCCACCGTTCCCCTAATTAAGAAAATGTTGGTCTCTTTTCAAAAATGATTGAAAATCAACTAATATGAAATTTATCATTCTCGTGTTAGTACGGGAGCCCTCGACCAGAATTTTTAGCCTCATCGCAACATGAGAATTCCAAACTTTTTTGGACAGTTTATGCCTAAATCAAGAAAAAGTCCTTTATGATGAAAGTTTTCAATGTTGCTAAACGGTCGTGAAACAGTAATGGACATGTAAAAAAAATGGGCTAAAATTGTTATTGCGTCACGTCCGTTTCCTGGTTTTTGCGTTGAAGTAGGATGTACGGAACTTTATAAAAAATTAAACGGTAATTTGCCGCCTTGTGCATGCGGCGAGTGAACAGAAAATTGGAAAATTTCCTAATAAATCTTAAAGTGGAATTTTTTTTTTTCGTGCCAAACAATCATGAAAAAATAAAAACGGACGATTTGATCGTTGCACGTAAGAGTGAGTGAACTTGTGATTGTATTATTGGTACTCATAAATTGTCGGTACAAATATTTTTTTAAATGTAAATTTTAAATATTGATTGATTCATTTGCCAGCGTAAGGTGGGCATTGCTGCCAATTCCGGGCATCCATGGAGGTTCGTTCCAATACGCAGCTTGGTTGTCCGTCGAACACGCCCAACGGACGGCCAAACCGCGTGCCGGAACCAAATCTCGGATGTTTTATATACCACCGAACCGGCTGCATACGCCGGGCAGGACCTTGGACATGCTTGTTGTCAGCAGCGAGAGCCGCATGACGCATGGGGTAGGAATATAGGATGGGAAGTGTAGGTGTTTGCGAAATACTTCTTTTCAGTTTCCATGCTTCTTTTATATTTCTATCTATCGTCATCTTCTTATTTTTCTTCTTCTACGTTTTCTTTTACTTCTGTTTCTGAATCTGGCAGCTTTCATTTTTTTGTTCTTTTTTTGGTTTGTTTTTATTTATTAACCATTCCACATGCAAATATTTATTTACAGTGGAGTTGCTGAGAAGGGCCCTATCTCGCGGTAACAATATTTTTTTGCACGTTATGAGAAAAAAGAGGTCCGAAGGGATAGCTTGCTCACCTTGTATGTCGTTTGTTTAAGACAATCGGTTTCAATTTCCGCCTTCCAAATTAGTAATAAAATATTATGTTTAGAATTAATAAATCGAGCTGATGAAAATTAAGATGGTAAAGATCAGATAGAAAGATAGAATAGAATAATATCAATTAAATCAGATGAAATAAAATAAATTAATTTATGTCTTATCTGTCTTTCTGCAGCGTTTTGTGATTGCCGTTTTATTTTATTTCCTTTCCTTTTCTCTCATGGCTTCAGTTGATTTTGTCCACTGTATACAATTACTGTAGGTCACAACACAGCTATATTGCTTTGTAAACATATGGGTATACGTAGGAACACTGCACTTTACTTCAGCTTGTTTGCTTTATTTGATTTAATATTGTTAGAAAATCTTGTAATTATTAATTTCCTGTGAACTCTGTTTTTCTATTGAGGTGCTTCATTTCGCGCAAAATTTCTTAATCTACCGGTGATTCCATTATTAAAGGGGTTGATGAAACAGAATTGAGATATTCACTTGAAATTTGGTAGATGCATGTATTATAACGACATCTGGAACTAGATTATATTTTGAGATGATTTCGTTGAGGGATTGGGGGATAGGAGTAAATAGGGGAAAATAAGTAATTCAAGCTGGTTAGAGAAATTTGGAATTTGGTTATATACTAGAAACCAAGGCCTGAGATTTATTTCTAATATTTTTCAAACCCCACCACCTCCGCTCCATTATTAATCGGATTGATAACATAAAATTGAGATATCCACTTGAAAGTTAGTACAAATATGTATTGTAATGACATATGATTGAAATAATTCCATTGAAGGGGTGGGAGGTGGTAGGTTGTAAATAGGGGAAAATAAGTAGGGTAAACAAGAAACTTAATTTTTAACGTACATGGTAGAAACCAACGCCTCAAACTTTTCTATGAGATCTGCCCAAATATTATTAAAATTCTATGACGAATAATTTCCAAATATTAGAGTGCGAATTTAGTCAAGATGTTTCCTTTCATGTCACTTGGATGAAAAATCTGGATGTAGAAGTAGTGATTCCTTAGGCAGCGGTTTTTTTCTCTCGAAAGAAATTTTGTATTAATCAATTTAGTAGTATTATACAATCCCGTGGTATTAAAAAATATGTTGGTCATGTAACATCAATTCCTGCCCCTGAGTGGAATAGGAACGATGAAACTACCCGGTTCTCATTTATTTTTTGGAGGCTGGGTCGTGGTTCGAAAATTAATAAAAATTTAGTTTTGTTAGGCGCCAATAGCCAATTGCTCGATACCTATGCCTTACTGGTTTTCAAAATGTAATACTGTGGCTATTCAGTGGCCTTATTGTTTACATAGGTATCATGAGTTTTTAGAGAATTTATTATGAAAAACACAAAGTAAGAAAAATAAGTTGTATATTAAAATTTTAAAGACAAAACTGGAAATGGTAAATATTTGATATAAATTTAGATATTTTATTAACAAAAAATTGAATTTAGAGGGTAGCTACCTTCCTTACATAAATTATATGTAGGAGTAAGAATGTTATAAGGCTGACGGCCGATGATAAGTTAAAGATAAAAATTTACATTTGCTGAAGGCTAAAAATTATATGTTAAATAAAAATTCCACAAGAAGTTGAGCGTGTTGATGTTCAAATGAGAATGACACTCTCACCACAAATCCTGTTTACGAGCTGCCAGAGCGCCTCGTCCCACTCAAATCTTCTCTTCCCCTTCCTCTGTTTGCTTCGTTTACTGATAAAAGTTGAAACTTAGATTGATTCCCATATAGTCGCTATTCAAGCTCCATATTCAGTGACATGTGTGGATATGGACAAACAAATTTCCTCCTGGGCTAACAAGGTTATCCTCACAGGACCATCACCATCAAGCTGGTCACTTAAATTGACACCCAAAGCTTATTATTGGCTGGTCATTACCACCTCTTCAAGCTGGCACTTAATAGCTCATCAGGCTGGTACTTAATACCTCACACCTAAAAGAGTCCATCGTGTTACTCTACCTTGCATTTACCTGTTTGAAAAGGCACTCTGGGTGCGTTAATACCCCACGTAATGCTTTAAGACCTTAACGTTTCTTCTAAAAATGCCCTACCAAATTCCAAGATATTTTTATAACCTTACAAAATTTAAAAAAAACGCGTTCTACTATTGCCCAAACCTATATTTAAATCGCGTTTAAAACTTTAATTTCACAATTAATTCCCCTTAACAATAAGCCACAGAATTAAATGTAATTCCTTGTCCAACATAGATTCTAGCTACTGACGCTGTTTTTTATGGCACGCGTGCATCTTTACCCAAGCGCTTCAAAAATTAACCTATTAAATATCCCTTAACATCGGGTTGAATGCTGGCAATTTTACAAATTAAATACATATACATTAATCAATAAATGTCAGTGATTATAATTTAGTAGATATTGGTTTATTTAATTACCTATCTCCAGGAATTTGAGGCTTTAAATCTGCGGTAAATCAGCACAGACACGTCTTGTTCTTGGCTTCAAGAATCGGAAATGCCTAATTTATTGTCTCCTTAAAATAGCTATCAATCGTTGCCAACCGCAAAATGATAAAAAGTGTTTACTTAAAATTCTGTTTTTATTATCAAATCTACTTAATTATTGCACTATTTTACTTCCCATTAATATTTCTTATTTGTTACTAAATTTCTATTGCTTCAAATTATTAATTAAAGTTTATTGTTTAATTTTTACCAATACTATCTAGATTTCTAACTAGTAAGAGCCGGTGGTTTGCTGGTAGAATAACAGATGGCGCTCGGTGTATATTTTAAAGTTAATTCAAGTTTACTCGTTAAGAATCGGTTGGGTTTGCTTGTAAAGTACAGATGGCGCTCGGTGTATATTTTAAAGATAGATTTTCGAGTGGGGATGAGGACTTCGGCAGCTCTAGGTTTCTGTGAACAAAAAGTTAACAAATTTAAAGTATCTGCTATTATAGTGGTTTTAAGAACCCCATAATTAAATTATATATATTCTGTAGCGTCCTGGAACTTTAGGACGGTACAGTCAAAGATGGTCACGGAATTAAAAACTGATCTCTTAGCTTATGTCATCCATTTGTAACATTTATGTGAGTAATTTTTTTATTGTCAAAATACGACTTCTCTTTCTTTTCTAATCGTAAAATCGATTTTGGAACCAAACTTACGGCTTTCACCAAAGGACATAAAGCCTACATAATTGAAGCCCATTTTCGAACTGGAGTGCTAGTTAATGGAATTTGCAAACATAGTCAATGTATGGACGACATTCAGAAGCACTTGTCTCAGACTTAACCGTAATGCCAAAGAATTTGTATGCATGTGTTACTAATTGTGCTGCTTTTAGTTGGGGTGCGGTCAAGAGCACACGTGTTTATTAATACTCCTGGGGAAAACACGAAAAGAACCTGTTAAAACTACAGTAAACTCGATAAATTTAAGTCAGTGGTAGATTTAAAAAATTCTGCGTAAAATGAGGTGTAGTGGAGGTGGAGCAAAGCACGCATCGAATTAATAATAATAATTGAAAATTAATGAAACGCTTTTGCTAGTCCCTAAAAATAAAAGTAAACAGAAACAGTGTCTGTATTAGGCCACTATAGCTGAAAGGTCGTAAAGTTTATACTACCAGCGACCCGTCCCTTCTTCAAGTGTATGGAAAGCAACATGGGCAATATAAACAGCCAGCCAGCCAGATATGAATGAGGGCAGATCAATTTTTATTTGTTTGTCTATTGTAGCATCAGCATTGGTTTATTTATTTATCACTTTATTAAAATTTATATAAGAAATTGAGATTAAAATTGAAAAGGTATTAAACATAATATATAAGTGATGAAATGGAAAACTGCCCGGAACTGAAAGGCGGAAATTGAAACCGATTGTTTCACATAATCGGGAGCAATGCCCATCTTACGCGGACAAATTCATCAATCAATATGTTACTAATTGTGCTGCTGTGTTAAGCAAAACTGCCTGAGTAACTCATAAGAAATATGCTAGTAGGCCAGCCGTTCGTGCAAAAGAAGATGTTAATGACATTGTTCAATGTAAGGAACAAGAGCCTGTAAACTATTTGAAACATCTCTCAGGAAATTGGACTTTTTTATACAACATGCCAAACGATTGTAAAGAAAGACCTGGGTATGTATTTACATAAGATGTAATCATAGCAATCCCTTTTACCAACAGACTACCCCAGACATCTTATGTACTATCAGTTTGTCAATGGTTTCATGAAATAAGGACCTGCTAAACTTGGCTCTTTTTCTGATAAAGCGTGGTTTCATAGATATTCAAAATATGGGGATGTGGAACACTTATAGTCCACATACTTATGTTGAATTTCCACTACATCCTCAAGAATTTGGTGTTTGGATGACAGTTACTCGCAGAGATATAATTCGGCCCATTTTCTTCAATTTCACCGGCAAAGCTCATAGGTACAGAAACAACATATTATCTGTATTTGTTCAACAACCCTACACAATGATGAACCTCAGCACGGTCAATTTCAACAGGACAGAGCAATAGCAGATACGACAAGAGAAGAAAGTGTAACTTCTCTGCGCGAGTTTTTTGGTAACGGGCTGATAAGTTTACGCAGACGAGTTGAGTTCCCCTAAGTTCACCTTGTTTGGTCATTTTGGACTAATTTTGTTACTCCTTATTTGAAGAAATAGGATTTTAAGAACTGCTGTGTCTAATTCTCAAGAACTTGTAACAAGTTTTTTCCGTAACTTGTTGTCAATTACTTAACTAATTGCCAAATATTTTTTAATTCAGCACCCGTACTACATAATTTTGAATTGTTCGCGGTAAAACGACAACGCGAAGTCACCACTGAGCATGTGCGAGTGGAATATCAAGGGGAGGTGTAGCTAACAGCAATTGAAAACTGACACTTTCCGTCTCGACGTCGCTGAGGTGAGATTGTTCTAATTTTTACTTAAAAGACTTGGAGTTATTAGAGCCATCCTATAAGATTTTGTTGAAAGCTTTACTTTTATTATTGAATTATTATTGCATTAGAGTAACAACCTAGTTATTTTGAATTTATATTGAATTTTAAGCTGGCATTTAGTTAAATTATTAATAGTATATTTGAGGTTAACCTCGTGGTTCTTAAAACCACTTGTTAGTGGATTGCCCCAGCAGTAGTTTATTTAACTATCATTTTGGGACAGTTGCTGCTGGTTATTTTATGTTTAGGTACTATATTAATAATTTTTGCCAGTAGTATATATTATATAGTTACATATTATATATTTCTTGTATTTAGGGCCACTCTAAAATTCTTGATTGGATAATCTCATTTCACGACTAGTATACTAATTATTGAATTTATTAAAATATGAGACGTAAAGTCAATTTATCTGAATTAATTTTATCATAGTACAGGAGAGCATCTCCAAAATTTTATATTTTCTTATTTAATTTTTTCTTGTGTTCTTTAATATCTATTTCTTTCATGCCGCTTTAAACATTTCGTCATAATGTATAGCAATTTTGTTGATTCAGAGCCCCAGGGCCAACATTTTTTGATAATCTAGTATTAGAGTTTTTTTTATAGGTCCTCGATCATTTTCTTAAATTGATGCTTAAATTTTACCAATTCTAATTTTTTTGTGTGTAGTTTTTATAAAATTCGTAACCTTGGCCAATTTTTTTATTCTTTTCAATAAGTTGTAAAGTTAATTAATAATTTATTTAAAGTCGTTTTAAATTTAAATAATTAGTTTTTTTCCTTTGTGTAATTTAACTCAATTTGCATCAACTGGTTCCTGATTTACCACTGTTTTCATGTAATAACTGGATCGACCAACTCTGGATCAAGCACATGGTAGTTTTGCTAGTGGCTGGACGAGAATTATAATTAGCTGAATATTTCCAACTTCGTTTCATCCTGGAACTTCCTCGTTGACCCGGACGAACAATATAAGTCCTTTATCCCAGGTACCTGTGGCCATCTCCAGGAATTGACACTCTGGAACTCCGCACTCGTCCAAAGTTACATAAGCAATTACCTACCATCATACCTTTTCTTGGTCTGAAGAAACAATGTAATCCAGTTGGTCTTTTCAATTTAACAATTTTCCTTTTCAAATCAATTTTTTTGTTTTTCTTTTAACAAAATGTCATTGTCACTCTAAGCATTTATTTTTCTTATGTTATAGTAAATTTTAGAAAATTTTTCATTCATTAACACATTGTATATATTTTGTAAATTTAAACTATTTGTTGTTAATACTTTTTTTTTTATTTTGATTTTCATTGTTTCATCATTAAGCAGTTGCAGGAATATCAGTTGTATGAATACGCTGGCGCTCTTTTTCTTTGTTTATTTTTATTTTGTAACATTCAGATACATAAATAATTCTTCTCGCCACAGAGTGACCCTCGACTAACCCTGAGCTAACCGGTTGCTACTCTTTCATAGCTTCCTCAGCACCCAACTGAGAAGCTGTGGTTGCAAACTTTAACAACGAATTATTGAAGAATGTGCAACCATATTGTTGTTAATGTTGTAGTACACTTTTCGTAGCATGAAGAACTTGCGCATTGAATTTAGCGGGGACAGTTTCAACAGTTAATTTAAATTCTCTTTATTAATAAAAACGCGAATAATCGATGACATGTGAAAAAATACTTTACTTTCTTTTCATTCACTAATTTATTGTAACATATACGTTACTAAAGTTTCAGTATCAACGTGCATTTTCTAACGTTGCGTTGATTCAGATGAATTAATTTCAATTAATGCAATGCAATGTTTGAAAACCACTACTAGTGGAGTAGAACTAATACTTCTAAGTAATTGTAACTGTCTAATTGTCTACTATAGCATTTTCTTTAGTGGAACTTGTTGAAAACATTTCAAGAAATGTAAGAAAATGTTTTGGATTAAATCCGTGAAGTGGAAAGCTTGTCTTTAAACAAAGGAATGTTCAAAACCGTGTTTTTTTCGCAGTTTTTCTTAAATATCTCTAGTTGTATAACCCGTATCGCAATAAAGAAAGAGAAACAAATTATTCACAATGAATTTGTGAAGAAAACTAGATTTGTCCGAAACTTTTTGGTCAATATGCCGCAAAGTCGCAAAACAGCAAGATATTTTAGAGAGGCTATTTTTAAACGACTAACTGGAACAATAATACAAATATTTTAACTTAATTTATAGAGCCAAACAATCAGCCAAGTTTCAAATTAAAATGTTTATATTAACGCCTAAAAATTATTTGCAAATTCAAAAATTGAACCATCTACTCTTTAGGGGCACCAAATCGTACAGCAAAGATTTTTATTTCGGAATATAAATTTTTTTTATGTACTTTTCGATGATCTTAACGTAAATGAATTTTAGGTTTTTCAGAATCAATTTTATTTACTTTCTCCAATTTTTCTTTAAAACAAAGCATTTTACTCATTAATATTTTGCTCTCAAAAAATTATTAGTATATGTCAAAAGCATATAGAAATACGAACATTTAAAAAAATATGTTTTTATCTACACCAATTGGAAACCGAGTTATGACATTTTGCGCGTTATGGCCATTTATAAGCGAACTAAGAGACATGACTTGAAATTTGCAGCGAATATTTCCTAATACTTAAACACTTTGTTTAACATGTTACAATATTTTTAGTTACATGAATTGTTGGAAAATTATCGAGTTGAATGGGCTCGATAGTGTCGAACAAAACGAAAATATTGCGCACGGCCTACTTCCATACTTTAAGACTCGATTATTTTTACGGCATAATTAAAACCTGCTTCTTGACACTTCAATTTCATCGTACCACGATATCCCTTTTCTTTTAAATAATTGAGCTTTCTTATAGATATTAGTTTTACAACCAAATATTAATGTAAACTATTTATTTCAATAATACTGTGAAAGAGATATATAAGAATAACTGCAAAATAACACGATTTTGAACATTCTTTGGTTTAAGCAAAAGCTTTCCACCACATGGATTTAATTCACAACCTTTTCCTACACTTCTTGTAATGCTTACTACAAGCTCCAGAAAAAAACTTCTATAGTAAGACAATTCATTTTAAGGCAACTTAGACCCTTAATTTTATTCCATTATAAGTACGTGAATCTGGAAGTATAATAGTAATCCAATCATTCATGTTTTCTATTTACATCCATGCAATAGAAAATAAACTGTAATGAATAGTAAGTATATAATTCTTTGCAACTAATCCCAAAGTTATATTCAAAGAATTATCTGAATTTGATACAGATAATAGTTTTTAAAGGCAGTATCAAAAATTACAATTCACACCCCAACCAGCATTGTGAGCCTGAATTATAGGTTCTATAAATAGACTTCTGCCACGAAAGCTC
Organism: Stenurella melanura; assembly: GCA_963583905.1. Classification (NCBI taxonomy): domain Eukaryota; kingdom Metazoa; phylum Arthropoda; class Insecta; order Coleoptera; family Cerambycidae; genus Stenurella; species Stenurella melanura. Next base: position 78,464,221 of record OY757310.1, on the reverse strand, counting down.
TCGGTTCTAAATTGGTATTTGAAAAATCGATCAATTAATGTTATGTTTTATAAATCATTTTATACTATACCCCACTTTAGTAGACAATTGTTTTCAAACATATTAATATTTAAAGAAGCACGTTGTGGTGTATTTAGAGTTAAATATACAATAGTAGAAATCAGTTTCAAACTAGGACTAGCAGTGCTGGATTATGACTTTTTTCGCCCATAGGCAACTATATTATAGCGCCCCCCCTACTGCTACAAAACTTTTAAAATGTTATAAAAAGTGTTTATTTATAATATAAAATAATACAGTATAAACAAACAATATACAGTCAACACAAACAAACAACAAAGAAAATATTAAATGGAAAAAGCTAAACAAGTAGATATAATAGTTATTTATGATTAAATGTTAAAAATGATATTTTATTTTGTGAGTGGGGACAAAACAATGAAAACAAATATTGTCTGTAATTGTTTATTTGTGGCATATTCAGATTTTCTTACTTTTTATTGGGTATTTTGCCACTGAAAAATATTTTCAAAAATTTTATGAAAAAGCCTCTGCGCCAAACGGATCAGACAGAGGTTGGTTCTTGAGTACTTGACTGTTTCAAAAAGTCTCACACCTAAAAATATATAAACTAGAACAATGTTATAAACTAAAAACTGAAAATCAAAGCTATAGGTAGTTAACGTTTCGGAAGAGAATCTACTTCCGTTCTCAAAACTTTTTTGGCCGTCAACCATGACAGTTCTTTGTTTATGTATTTCCATAGTCACGTGAGACATTAAATTATATTTATCTTATTTTTACTTACTTCGTCTCTAAGGATGGGCAACCAATAGATTTTTGTACTAGTTGGTTGCCCATCCTTAGAGACGAAGTAAGTAAAAATAAGATAAATATAATTTAATATCTCGCGTGACTATGGAAATACATAAACAAAGAACTGTCATGGTTGACGGCCAAAAAAGTTTTGAGAACGGAAGTAGATTCTCTTCCGAAACGTTAACTACCTATAGCTTTGATTTTCAGTTTTTAGTTTATAACATTGTTCTAGTTTATATATTTTTAGGTGTGAGACTTTTTGAAACAGTCAAGTACTCAAGAACTAACCTCTGTCTGATCCGTTTGGCGCAGAGGGTTTTTCATTAAATTTTTTAAATATTTTTCAGTGGCAAAATACCCAATAAAAAGTAAGAAAATGAAAACAAATGTTTTGTAAATGAACATCATGTTTACCGCTTGTATCATACATAACTATTATGTACGTTTTCTGGATTTCTTACTGGCGAAACCATTTATAATATCAGTAATAAAAAGTTACAGACGACAGATGCAAAAATTTTTTTCGCTCATATTTAAAATCTCGGCATTTCATGACATTCTAAACCTATTTTAACACGATTTTTTTTTTTTTTCGATTATTATACTTCCACCCCACTATGTGGATGTAGAAGTAATTATAAACGCACTAGCTAAGTCATGATGATTGAAGTGCCGCGTGCAATAACTCGCTGTTCGCTGTTCGATGAGCGTTCGCAACCTACGGAAATCTTGAGAAATCACCGAAAAATATTTCGGAAAAAAATGTTCATCATGTTTACATGAATCGCCAATAGTCAGCTGGATGTGAACAAAAACGATCGATTTTGGGCTCAAACGATTCCCTAGAGTCTAGCTTTGCCATAGGATTGCAGGAAATGCAGAAAAACATTCCGTGTTTACAGTTATTTTAATGTAAACAAATAGCCGAAAAATTACACGATTTCTGTGTTTCTCAGGAAAAAAGTATTGAGGGAATGTCAAGACAGGAATGTCAACACACTGTATTGGAAACAACCATTTCATAGATACTGATAACGTAAATTTACTTCCTTCGGAAAGAAAGGGTAAACGTTTAGATCTGCTAGAACAACTAGAAATCAAAAAATCTTTCACGTACAACCCTTGTACCACGAACGACCAGCAAAATTTCTTGAATACCCCTATAATAAACAAATTGATAAGAAGTATTCATTGATTTTTATAATCAGTTTAGGTCCACTCCAAACTTTGCCATAATTAAGGATTTTAAATTAAGTCTTAAATAGATTAAGATATAAATACTTTTAGGTATAAATTAGAATAAGCACATCGGAAACTTTAGTATTCACTATGTAATACTCTTGATAAAGGCCTAATAAGTCGAAACATATGTAGAGTATTTATAATATATAGATTGAATCATCTAAGAGCAGTGTTTAATTTATAATTAACAATTATTTTCAAGATGTTTCACAAGGTACCTACCACAAGTTCAGTTCAGTGTAGTATTGAGGGAGTTTCAACTTTCGACAAATGTCAATCTACAGTATTGTTATATTGTGTTTAAGGATCATTTCTACAAAGTTTCACACAGACCGATGAAAAATTGTGATAGAGCGTGTTGAAAAAAAAGTCGAACGACGCGGATTGAAATAAACGCCGGGTACGCTTCTATTTAAGGTGGTCCGGTATTTGACCTATATCTGTGACCAAATCTACCAAACAGAAAGGAAATGATAATAGCTTTTAAGCAAATTTTTATTTTTTGCTGATAATTTTCAAGTATGAAAATGTGTTGTTTTTTTGCCGGCGCCCCGCAAGCCGTCGGCGCCCCTAAGCAGCTGCCTATATTGCCTTATGGATAATCCGGCTCTGAGGACTAGTAGTACTAGTAGTATTGTACGTATTGAGACAGTCTTAGATATTTTCTTATATTATTATATTTTATCGCAAATTATTGTGGGGGCGGTAAACAATAGCATTTTATGAAAACGCATACTTTATTAAATTACAAGGATTTATGAAACTACATTTTATCTGTGATTAGATGAGGAAAAAAGCTATCTAAAGCACTTAGTGCCTTAGAATAACTCTAAAAGCATGGCTAACTGTCAGCACTCTTAATGCGTGTTCTACCAAAGAAATTTTAATACATAAAGAACTTACCAATGTTAAATATAGTTATAAATAATATTTTACTTCATTAATGAAAGCAAGTCTAATGAATGTAACTGACGGAGAGCTGGCTACCAAAATTAAAAATGATAAGGTGCAGTGAAAAATTTTATATAAAAACCTTCCTTTTTAGCTTAAAAGTACATAGCTCTACAGCCAGAAGTCGCTCCCGGGGAGGGAAGCGTGGGCGGACGGTCAAACGCGTTAATTTTTAATCAAAATGAAATCTTTGAGTGCAGCTCTGAGATTTTGTGTGGTTACAGTTCTTAACTGTAGAAATTGCGTAATATTATTGCCAGAAGTCTATAAGTCGGTAAAGTTGTAAAAAATTTGTTCAAATTTCAATGTCAAGGTGCAGTTCTGGCACAAGCGTCTAGAGAGACCGAAATGCGAAAGCTTCGACACGCCCAACACGTGATATCATTAGTTTGACTATTTCTTGTTTGCTCTAGCGTTTACTCCCAGCGAGATGGTTAGCGCATAGGTTACGCTTTAGCTTATGGCGCGAGGGGTCATCTAACCAAAACTTCTTTCTATCACATACTTTTCACCACAATATTTTTATTCTGTACCTATCCTCTTTCTCTTTCTTATTGTTTGTCACCTGTTTGTATTTTTGTAAATTTTTATTTTGTCCTTTTATTGTAAAATTCCCTTTTGGCCAAGAAACTTTATAAAAATTCAAACTACTTTTAAAACTCAATTTTCCTTTCTCCTAATCACAACTTCCCAACGGCGAATAGACTGTTGAGGCAAAATTGCCTCGAACGGGCCTTTTCCATTGAGTTTATTCCCGTCTCAGCAACCAAAATTAAATCAGTGTTTTTATCCAAATTTTTTCAGTGTTTTCTTAGTTTCAGTGTTCTTAAATTTAAGTTTTAAATATGTAAAATTTAAATGACGATTTTAAGCTGCCACAGGCGGCAGGAGTTTTGTCTATTTTACTTAATTTTATTAAGCCGAACCGGTCGCGATCCGCCCAACCGCACTAACACTACGGCGGTGTGCGACGTGGTTGTACGGTTGACTCCGGGTCACGATCCGGGGAGGCAATGTTTTATACGATTTTAATATTGAATAAATTTGTTATGTATGTATGTATGGGCGAGGGGTCCCGGGTTCAAATTCATATGTCCGCACAATTTTTGTTTAAATTCTCAATTAATATATTTTTTTACAATTTTTTTTCTGATTTCTTTAGGTTTTCCTTCTTTTTATATAATAATTTCATTCTTTCGTGTGATTTCTTTGGGTTAGGTAAGTAGGTTTTTATTTTGATATTTAATTGCTAATAATTATTAGCGCCGCAGGCAGTATTAGCGTCGCAGAGAAAAAAATGGGTGGTGCGGGGGCTACCCCCCGCCTTTTTTCCACAAAATAACAGGAAATATTTCAATTTCTCCACTTGCACGAATTTATTACACATTTACAAGGTAATGCGCATGCTCGAAGCTTTCGCATTTCGGTCTCTCTAGACTCTTGTCAGTTCTGGCGATTTCGTTTTTATATTATTTGTCTTAAATAAGCTCTACATAAATTACCAGACGGTGGCTAGGTACATAAAAAAATGATAAATCGCCAGATGTAGCTGAAGCGGTAAAACATTTTTTTTTATTTAAAATAATTTTATGCAATTTTGGGAATTTGTCTTTGTATTATTTAAACTTTTAACGAATTATAAATAAATTGCGAGTGGACTAAACAAAGGATAAGTATAAATAACATAGAAGTATGAATAATTACATTAAGTAGAAACTCGTTTTTATTATATATTACTTCTAAAATAGTTTATTCTCACTACAGGGTAAAAGTAGAATTTCTATTAACATTTACAATCTGACTGATCATGTACATCCTCGTCGCTGGTATCGTCAATATCTGTTTCATCATCTAAAACATAAATTATCATTTTTATAAAACCTCTTATACAAAGAAACATACGTATCATAATATTTTTTCCTTCTTCAATTCTTTGGGACTTCCTGCCACATGTATGTTTTCTTTTTAAGCGGTGCTCGGGAATCTACAAAATATCACAATTAACCAGTATGTTACTGGTAAATAACCTCTACGCCTGTGACTTTTACGTCAAAGGATCAGTTAAAGGTTGCTTTTTTTTTAAATAAACAACACAAATAAATATAAAAACTTGAAATTAAATATTTCACCGACGTTTCGGAAATCTATTCTGTTTCCTTTTTCAAGGTTTTTTTTTTAATCTTTTTTTCTGTGTATGATAAACACACAGCTCTAAGAATGTTTATTATATTCAATATCCATAGATACTTACTATTTGTATAGAACTGTTGATATAGTTAACAGTTTTTTTAGTTTTTATACAATGTTAAATTTGTGAAGTTCTTCTTTTAACATTGGGAACCAAGTTGTACAGACATCTACGGAACAATTCGACACGCATCTATCCTCATTCAATAATATTATCGTGGATTCTTTAATTTGTCTTTTTTTGCTATCTGCCTCTTTTGTTAATTAAAATGTTAAAAGAAGAACTTGTACAAACCCAACATTGTGTAAAAACTAAAAAAACTTTTAACTATATCAACAGTTCTATGTAAATAGTATCTATATATGAATATTGAATATAACGAACATTCTTAGAGCTGTGTATTTATCATACGCAGCAAAGAAAAAGAAAAAAAAACCTTGAAAAAGGAAACAGAATAGATTTCCCCTAGCACCGCTTAAAAAGAAAACATACATGGGGCAGGAAGTCTCAAATAATTGAACAAGGAAAAAAAATAAGATAATGCCACAAATAACATTTAAACAATATATGTATCATGTAATAGTTGAATACTTTACCTTCAGATTCTTCGTTATGTAGTATAATATATTTAATTGTTGACGGTGAAAATAAATTATAATAAGAAATATCAGTCAAAAAGTTCAAAACAAATTAAAAATGTACACCTGTACAGGATTCGAACCGAGAAATCCGCCGTGAAAGTCATCGTTTAACGTAATGTGCGAGGTCGGGTGGACTTGAAATTTCAGTTAGACTCGTCGGAAAAAGCAAAATATGAAATTTTTGAATGTTCGTAACTAAATAAATACATCAGCAGGAAGGCTTCCTAACGTCAATATCGAAAGATCAAAATGGCCATCGTGAAATCGAAAATTCGAGTCGACAGAAGTGAACGAAAAATAGCATTTTTGACATTTCGCTAATTCGAATAGGGAGATTTTAGGCCTCTTAATCTACAACTCGCACAGATTTCCCTCCCCGGGAGCAACTTCTGACTGCAGCTTGTCGGCTAGTAATGAGGGATTTTACATAAAAATTTTCACAGCACCCTATCAATTTTAATTTTCATAGCCAGCTCTTAGACTATAATGATCAAATAATTTTTGATAATAGTAAGTTTAATGAAAGCATTACTTTCACTTTTACATTCACCGCTAGAGATGAAGTTAGTAGAATTTTAAATAATATAAAGACAAGAGCGTATGGTGCTGACAGCATATCATCCATTATGTGAGAATACTGTAGCCTATCTATCGATCCTTTAATTACTCATAATTAATTGTTGCATCAAACAAAATTGTTTTCCCCATGCGTGAATAATTGCTATTGAAACACCTTCACCAAAAAATGGCAAACTAATTTCTTTCCCTGACCTTAGAATTATTAGTATCTTTATCACATTATCTAAATTCTTTAAAAATGTTTCATGTGGTCTCACTATTTTATTTCTGATAAGTTATAGTCTAAGAGTTGTTGACAAAGGCGTAAGTGGACGGCCAAATATGGTAGTATTTAAGGAAAAAACGTAATAAGGTATAAAGCTGAAAATTGGTAGAAACATTATTTTTATTAATATGATGAAGGGAATGAATTGGCAAAAATGTTAGTGGAAGATAATGGGTTGGCAGAAGGCTTCAAAGATGTAAAAAAAATTATGATAAATACATGATAAGGTGAAAGATATTGACAAGCAGATACCAACAACCATTCTCCTTAAAAATTGACATGTTTTGCCATCCATCTGCACCTCTGTCTTCCAAATTGATTTCTAAATTAGTCTTGTAGCGAGTCACGTTAAAATTTTGTCACCAGCTCTCAGTCTATTATTACCCAATTCTCAATGTGGATTTGGAAAAGGGTAAAATAATGCTATTGGCTTATGTTATTGATGATTGAAGTAATCATGGTTCATGTTCCAAAGTTGAATATTTCGATTTTGATAATTACTTCCACTTCCACATAGGACATATCAAACTGTAACTGTGTGTAAAGTTCAAGCAAGCGCTGATGACATTCAGATATACTTTCGTTTTGATGGTTGAGTTAAATTTATGTTTAAGCAGTTAATTACTTTTGTAAAAATATACAGTCTTCAACTTTACTTATACTCATTTTCCCATCATCAGTGTAAACACTCCAAATTTTATATAGCAATTGACAGTGGCAATCTAGAGTTCTTATATAAACAGAAAAAATAATTATGGTTCTAAATTGGACCCCCGAGGTACACTTGAATTTCTTATAATTTAATACTACTTAGCTAATAGATAGGTGAGGTTGTTTTTATCAGTCAATGTCACATAATTATTTCACACTTATTCATAGAAATTGTCTTGGTTTTGCATGAAGCATCTTTATGAATGGCTTTATGTCTTTCTGATGAGCTCCAGAATAAGGGCGAAAAACGTTTCAAAGGCTAAGCATTTCCAAGAAACAGAATGATAGATTTCATGAAAATGTAATATATTAGAATAAAAAAATTATAAGACAAGGTAGATAAATAAATTCATTTTAGGCCTTTGTTCTCATTTTTAACTGAATCTTCATGATCGTGGGGGGTTATGTTGATGCTAGTTTAATCTGCATGACCGTAGGGGACTGTGTGGATGCTAGTGTTAGAATGAGAATTATCAAGTAAGAAAGTAGACAAATTCATTTTAGGATTTTAATTTGCTAGCATAACCAGAATTCAGGATATCGAAATAATGCAAAGATTTCATTAACATTTTTACACAAAATTTTTCTTTTAACTGTAGATAGTTATTTTTTCTGCTGTTTGCAACATCCTTTAAAGAATACGTTTCAATGTTAATATAAGTTTGTTATCACATTTCATATTAAATACCCTTCCTTGTAAGTAGGACGCAAGAACTTTGAAAGTACAGTTTGTCAACAGCTTTTTTAAAATCTGTGTCAATAATATAACTATACAATATAGCTTATTTAGAACATCTTGCCTTTCTAGATAATATTATGTATAATAAATATAGCTTGCTTTTATATGAAGAATTTTATTTTATCTACACGTTTTACGAAATTTAAGTTCAGGATGTTGTGAAAAGAATTTCAGTGGAAGCATTCCATTCCAACCCTTAATAAATATTTCTGTCGCTTATAATGTACTTTATTTAATAAGAGATATGATTCTGATAGAAAACTGAACCGGAATACTTCGGAAAATATCCAAGCTGTAGGATGATATTAATAATTCCATTAAGCAGATCTGGGTGTTGTAAAAATTCAGTCTTAATTGAGACTGAGCTTAAAGAGGATAAGGAGGACTATAAAAATGATTGTAATGTAATGATATCGTTTATTGAGCACCGTTCGGATAAAGTTTTTAGTAAAAGATTAATAAGTAACTACTTGTGAGAGTTACTAATTCAGTATCTGGTAAATACGTTTAATTCGGACTCCACTATAAACTGTAGGGCCTCGTTTCTCTTTGCCTTGCACAAAATCATTCTGGATTTTCAAGGAGTTACCTCGGTGACTTGAGAAGCGGTTAAGAAAAGAAAAGAAAAAAAAAGAAAAAAAAAAGATTATTTAATAATAATATAATAAATATTTATTATTGCCATGAGAAAGTGGGACAAAGCTGAATTTTATCATAGACACTCTCCCAAAATTTGGGAAATGCATTCTATGCTGTTATGTTGATACAAGTGGCTAGCTAGATAAATCGGTCAATTTTAGCCATGCTTATATATGTATAGGGTAATTGAAGATTTTAGATAGGTACCTAAATACTTGGATATTCAGAAAACATATTTAAACCAATTTTATACTCTGACATTTTTTTATTAGTCATCCCGATGCTTACATAATTACAAACGACAACCTGTTTTTATTTCTAGAAATGAAGCAAACATGAAGCTGCATAATATGATGCTAAAAGTTAAATAGTTCGTTGCAAAAAATGACCGGTCTTTACTTTTTGCTTTCTCCTTGTCAGTAGATGCAGGGGAGGGGAGTCATGTGACGATAAATTTCACATCGATCCTTTGTTGAGACTTTTTGCTTTCAGTATGATATACAGGGTGTTTCATGGGGAAATATACATACTTCCAGGGGCAGTAGAGAACCACTTGGATATTCAGGAACGGCCGTTGAAATTTTCTTGTCATTTTTAATTTCTGAGATACAGGGTGATAAACTGATTTTGGTCTAAATTTATTTTGGCCAGAACGTCATTATTATTGATCGGATTTTGTTTAAATTTTAGACACTTTATACACTTATCACGGTTGATACAATTGTTCTTATAATTTTTTTTTAAATTGCAGTGCCGGACTTCTTTGATTTGATTTTTCCGATTGTTGCAAGAATGATCACTCTGTAATATTTTTTAACATTCAGGTGCCAACTATAAAAGTCCATATATGACTAAACATAAGCATGTAATTAGATTTTTTGTCGCACCTTTGTTGATTTATTTACAAGAGATTGAATTTAGTAAAAAGAGGAATTTGAAGAAAAACAGCTTTGTTTGCTTACATTAATTGTCCACATAATTAAAAATGGTCAATTTAAACTTGGTAAATAATGTTCAATGTTGACAAAAACTTTAAAACCAAAGTTTTTTTTATTCCAAAGAAAGTGTAGCTAGGTACATGTTATAACAGGAATCATTAAGCATTAAACGTTTTCTTTTTATTATTACATAATTATTAGTAGGCCTTGATAGTTTGACATTTCATGTTTGTTGTCATGAACAGTAGAACTAGAGTACTTGGTTAACTTAGTCTGCAAATAGTCATGCCTTATAAATTTACAAATGAGGAATATAGCGATATTATTTTTGTTTATGGATTTTGTGATGGTAATGGTAGCCGCAGAGGAATACGATATTTGTTTTCCTTACAAAAGAACACAAATTCGTCAGAGCACGGCAGTTTTTCATCATCAAAACGCCGAGGATCAAGAAAATATCATTAATATTGTTCAAGAACACTCTGAAGTAATTACCCGATGAACAAGTGTCCAAATAGGAGTTCCTCATGTGCGGGTTTGGAGGACTCTAACTGAAGAAAGATTACATCCGTATCATATTCAGCAAGTGCAAAGGCTTCAACAGGGTGACGTTGTAAACAGGTTAGAATTTTGCCAGCGCCTTATTGATCACAGACCGACTAGATATCGAAGTTTATTTACAGACTAGGCCCAACACGGTATGGCGTATTTAATTCAAGAAATTCGCATAACTGGGCCGAAAACAATCATCATGCTATAAGAGAAGCCCATTCTCAACATAAGTTCTCGGTAAATGTTAGGTGTGGTATGAGTAACAACAGCTTAATTGGCCCACATGTTCTTCCAGCAAGACTTACTACAGATGTCTATTTTGATTTCTTTCAAAATATTTTACCTGGTTTTATGCAAGGTATTAATGTAAGAGAACAACACTTCCAGCATGACGGCGCTCCTCCTCATTTTAATTTTGAGATTAGAAGACATTTGGATAATGAGTATCCAAACAGGTGGATTGGACGTGCTAGATCACCAGATTTCAACCCCGTCGATTATTTTCTATGGGGATAGCTCAAAATTGAAATCTACAGTGTCTCAAGAAATATTAGAGATCAGATATTTCAGCGAATTTTCCTCTGTAGTGACCAAATTAGAAACAATCCTGCGCAAATTAGAAAATCTATTGACAATTTAAATAAACGCCAACAAAAATGTATGAAAGCTGGAGGTCCTCATTTTGAACATTTGCTCTAAGTATTTGTAATATTTTTAAACAATTTTTGTAAATAATTAATGTGACCATTTTTAATTATTTGGACAATTAATGTAAGCAAATAAAGCTGTTTTTCTTCAAATTCTCCTTTTTGCCAAATTCAATCTTTTAAAAAAAGTCAACAAAGGTGCGACAAAAAATCATATTATGTGTTTATGTTTGATGATGTATGGACATTTATAATTGGCACCTGAGTGTTAAAAAAATATTATGGGGTGATAATTACTTCCATATCCACGTAGTGGATTGGAAGTATAGTAATCGCAAAAAAATTTTCAAAAATTTTTATTCGTGAAATAGGTTTAGAATGTCATGAAACGTCGAGATTTTAAATTTGAGCAAAAAAAAATTTTCTGTCTGTCTGTAACTTTTTTTTTTGTCCGCACGTTTTCTCCGGAACGGTTTAAGATATTAACTTGAAATTTTGTACACATATATATTATAACGAGATCTGGAACTGGATTATTTTTTGAGGATATCCGGTGAAGGGTTGGGGGTTAAATAGGGGTAAATAGGGGAAAATAAGTAAAGCAAGCTTGTAAGAGTACAGAAACTTGAAATTCGGTGTATGTACTAGAAGTTAAGGCCTCAGAATTTTTAATAATATATTTCAGCCCCCCACCACCCCTACTCCATTATTCAAGGGGTTGATAAAATAAAATTGAGATATTCACATGAAATTTAGTACGCATATGTATTATAACGACATCTGGAACTAGATTATATTTTGAGACGATTCCGTTGAAGGGTTGGGGGTTAAATAGGGGTATATAGGAGAAAATAAGTAAAGCAAGCTGGTAAAAGTACAGAAATTTAGGATTTGGTGTATATACTAGAAGCGAAGGTCTCAGGTTTTTTAATTAGTATTTTCCATCTCCCCACCACCCCCCACTCCCTTATTAAAAGAGTAGATAAAATTAAATTTAAATTTTCACTTGAAATTTGGTACATTCATGTATTATAGCTATAGCTGAAACTGGATTATGATTTGACATGATTGCGTTGAAGGAGTGGGGGTTAAATAGGGGTAAATAGGGGAAAATAAGTAAAGCAAGCTGGTAAGACTACAGAAACTTGAAATTTGGTGTATGTACTAGAAGCCAAGGTCTCAGATTATTTATAATATTTTTCAACCCCCACTACCCCTACTTCATTATTAAAAGGGTTGATAAAATAAAATTGAGATATTCATTTGAAATTTGGTACACGTATGAATTATAACGACATCTGGAACTATATTATACTTTGAGATGATTCCGTTGAAGGGCTGGGGGTTATTTAGGGATAAATATGGGGAAATAAGTAAAGCAAGCTGGTATGACTACAGAAACTTGAAATTTGGTGTATGTACTAGAGGCAAAGGACTCAGATTTTTTAATAATATATTTCAGCCCCCCACCACCCCTACTCCACTTTTAAAAGGGTGGATAAAATAAAATTGAGATATTCATTTCAAAGTTGGTACACGTACGAATTATAACGACATCTGGAACTAGATTATACTTTGAGATGATTCCGTTGAAGGGTTGGGGGTTAAATAGAAGTATATAAGGGAAAATAAGTAAAGCAAGCTGGTAAAAGCACAAAAAATTGTGATTTGGTGTATATACTAGAAGCAAAGGTCTCAGGTTTTTTATTAGTATTTTCCATCCCCCCCCCCACTTCCTTATTAAAAGAGTTGATAAAATTAAATTTAAATTTTCACTTGAAATTTGGTACATTTATGTATTATAGCTATATCTGAAACTAGATTATATTTTGACAATATTGCGTTGAAGGAGTGGGGGTAAGTAGAGGTAAATAGGGAAAAATAAGTAAAGCAAGTTGGTATGAGTACAGAAACTTGAAATTCGGTGTATGTCCTAGAAGCCAAGACCTCAGATTTTTTAATAATATTTTTCAACCCTTCCACTATCCTTACTACATTAAAGGGGTTGATTGAATATTGAAATATTCACTTGTAATTTGGTAGACGTATGTATTATAACGACATCTGGAACTAGATTACATTTTGGGATGATTCCGTAGAAGGGAATAAGTAAATCAAGCTGGTAAAAGTACAGAAATTTGGGATTCGGTGTATATACTAGAAACCAAGGCCCCAGATTTATTTCTAATATTTTCCAAACTCCACCACCTCCGCTTCATTATTAATGGGATTGATAACATCAAATTGAGATATTCACTTGAAAGTTAGTACACGTATGTATTGTAGTGACATCTGATTGAGATGACTCCATTGAAGGAGTCGGAGGTGGTAGGTTGTGAATAATGGAAAATAAGTAGGGTAAACTAGAAACTTCATTTTTAGCGTATATGATAGAAACCACCTCCTCAAACTTTTCTATTACATCTGCCCCGAATATTATTAAAATTCTATGACCAATAATTTCCACATACTAGAGTGCAAATATAGTCAAGATGTTTCCTTTAAAGTGACTTGGATGAAGAATCTGGATGTGGAAGTAGTGATTCCTTAGGTAGCGGTTTTTTTACAGGAATCGGAAAAATCTAATTAAAAAAGTCCGGCACTGGAATTATAAAAAATTGTAATAGCAATCTATCAACTGTGATAAGTGTGTAATGTTTCTAAAATTTAAACAAAGTCCATGTTTGCATGTCTGCAAGACTGATCTAATTTTAACATTCCTGTATTTAATTTTATTTTGTATAAGAAAAAGAAAGCTAGTGATTTAACAACAATAATTTTTAATAAAAATGTGTTTCATCAACTGGAGCATATTTTGCCAAGGTAAGGCACAGTGGGTCAAAATTCTTAAAAGCTGGCCAAAATTGCAAATTACCAACTTCTCAGAAGATTCCCAAACAAGTTTTACCAGGAAAGAGAAACCTCCAAAACACACAATACAAAGGGCTTTATGGTGGTAGGTAGGCAAATTTACCCTGTACAGATAGAAGAGTTCGGCAGTTCTTAACCTGCTTGCGGCGTGTTCAGTCCGCTACTTTAAGACAAGTTAACTTTCGCTGTGTCCTGAGTGAAGTTGAAAGAAGTTATCAAAGAAATTTAAGATGGAACGTCTTCCTCTGGGTAAGTACAACACAGTATTACATGTTTCTTAAAATAACCTCTCACTTTTAATTTATCAAACGTGCATTAAAAGTACTTAATGCCGACGCTTTTAAAATTCCCGAGAAGCAAAAGTTTCTGTTGAGCTACAAATTGAAACCAGCTATACCCCCTGTGTTTTTGACATCAATTGATCAGTCATGGAAGCTAGTATCTGCACACAAAAAATGGCTTTTAGTACGTGCTATTCCGGGAACTTCGATTTTTTTTATAGATATGTTACGATTTTGAGGCGTATAGGTTTAAGCAGTGAGTAAACATATATTTTAAAACAAGAAATTTGCAATTACGTGTTGTTATGTAATTAAATAATAATAATAACCCTAAAGTAATAGGAATAATATTAATACCCTTGAACAATTATTTTATTATTTCCAGCAAAATAAGAAGCGGACGTATTATTATAATAATTTTAGTAATGAATTAATTGCTTTTTACAGAAAATAAAGCCATCAGCATCAGAACGGAGCTATTCCAAATTTGGCATGAAAAACCTGGAAGCGAAAACCAAATTCATAATAATCAACACGTGCAAACAGTAGTTTTGAGTCGTTTTGGAAGACGATGTCAAGTTAATTCAAATAGATTTAAGCCGATTTTACAGCAAACGGTGGAACGAAGCTAAACGAAATAAAGAATACTTTTTGAAAAAGAACAAGACGTGGTTAGACCAAACAATTAGTTTGAAAGTGTCTGGTTGTGAAATTGATATTGGGAAAACCCTCCACTTCAAATGCTGGTCGGCCGGCAAACACCACAGGAAAGCACCTCCGAAACCACAACTTCTGATGACGAACGACATCGATTCGGACAGTAGTGATTAGATAGACAAGTGTGTATTTTTGATAGGTCTTACTTTATTTATTATTTCTGTACAAATATCCATAATAAATTTAACTTTTGAATGCATTTTATTTCTTTTTATTCCACAACGTTAACGATATTAAATTCAGAGACACGGCCCAGCTTCGGGAGCCATTTCTCCCAAACAAAAGCCACCAGAAATTGAGAAAAATTCAAAAGTATATAAAATCGAAGGAGAAATCGAAAGGCGTAAACCGGAAGTCGATGAGGTCCTCCTTTTCCAAAATATGGCCGCTCAAAGTCACCGGATGGTTACTCTCCGCTCCCCGAGACCATAACTCGAGAACGCAACGAGATACGGAGCTGTGATTTGCACCATTCAATTTGTCTCGCCTTTTCAGGTTTTTGCACTTTCATTTCTTATAATCCAAAGAATATACGCGATTTCGACGCCTCTTCATATAAATCGCTGTAACTTTTTCTAGACAAAATTGACCCCGTTTTTTGCGCTTGATTTCTTGCAAGTCAAATTTGCAATACGATAATGTGGAGCACGATATTTTTCGGTGATTTTTAAGCGAGATATTGGCCGCTAAAGTGAAAAGTCCGAGGAGTTCACTTCTCGAACGACACGGTCTACCCTCGAGGACCATTTCTTCCAAACCAGAGCTCCCAGGGGCTCGATGGCACATTTAACTACTGAAAATCGAACGAAAAATCGAATGGCGCAAACCAGAAGCCGATGAGGTCCTTCGTTTCCGAAATACGACCGCTCAAAATCACCGGATGGTAGAAATGAAAGTTTTTCACCACTTCCCTCGAAAATGAAACGAGATACGAAGCCGCCATTCGATTTGTCTCGCTTTCCTACGTAACTTCGACTTTTTTTAGATTTTTGCGGGTATTTTCATTTTGTTCTCGTGTAAACCCTATTTTGCCCGGTTTTCGTGTAGTTTCCTGGCTCTGAAAAGTTCTGGGGTGATGGGTCAATTCTGACCTCGGATTTGGAATCAGCGGCCAAAAATACATGGGAGTACATAGGTGGGTGTTCTGTACCAAAGCGTTATTTTTGTGTGCCGGTGTTATTTACAACTGCGAAGCTTCCTTATCAAAGTAAAAATACTCTTACAAACGCGTTTTAGTAGCTTCCTTATAAATTTTAAAATAGCGCTCTGACATACGAACCCAGCTAATAAGTAACAGATATGTTTACAAATCCTTAGAGGGAATACATTTCACTAAATTAAGGATCAATCAAGCGTATAAACAACTACAAGTAGATAAATTCAGAGAGTGTGTACTATACTAGTCTGATATACAAACTCAGCAAGGGCTTTTATTACGTAAAGTCGTTTTCACCTAGTAATAAGCCGCTTTAATCCTGGTATAAACACAATTTACTTTATGTGCCCTAAATATTATAAAATGTTTGTAAAGTTTATTTTTCTAGTAATCAACGCTTCACCTTAGTAAAAAGGATCGGCTTATGCCTATTTGATTCAAGCAAATAGATTATAAATAGAGGAGAAAGTCACTGCAAAAAGGAACATTTTTCTACAGAAATTTGTTTTACAACACAAGAGACTCAAATATTGAATAAAAAGTGTTTATATGTCTATATGTATGTAGATGTGTTCATGGAGATTAGGGTGATCCAAAAAAAGTCGTCTTCTTCTTTTACAGGATCTTTAAAATGTCAAAAAAATACCTCATCTTCTTCAGTCATTTTTATACAAGTTTAAAGATCACCCAACCTTCTGTTGCACTTTTACTGCAGTTTTTTCCATCTTGTCCCTCGTGATGTCGTGAAAGAACAAGAATCGACCCCCTAAAAATCATGTTCGGTGTTTCTTTTTCCGAGGAACACGATCCCGTTACTAATTTTTATAAGTATAGGTTTTCAATCGAGAAAATTTGAAATAACTGAAATATTCACCAAATTTTAATTTTCTATTCCTTTCAGCCCTAGGCTTTGTGGTCGTTTATTTGTTAATGAAAATGAATAAATATGTAAAAATTGTAAATTGCAATATTTTAAGCAAATAAGTAAACCTTTATATGTTATAATAATTATATGTTATAATTATAAAAAAATTATGTTATACTAACTTGAGGAGGATGTCATGTATATTAAAATACAACTCAGTGTTATTTATTCCGCATGCAATTAATTGAAACACATAATAACAATACAGAAATATAAAATATAATGTAAAATTATTCCAGTACAAAATAGTAACGTCCAAAGAAAAATCTAATAATAGAATATCCACTTACCTTTCTATACATTATAAAATTCATTGTTCAAAATTTAAATTTGATCGGAGTATATTTAGAAAATGTAGTATTTTTATTCATTTACTTTTCGTTAGTCCGATATACCCTAAATAAACATCGGTTTAATTTTAAACATAATATACAAATACAAATATTGTGTCGACTGATCCTTTACACCATCGAGGAATGTTTCATTTAGAATTTTGAAAGCAAGACCAAAATAAATATTCTGGAGTTTCCGCTAAAATGTATCAAACAGGCGAATGCTTTTACTGGTTTTCAATTATCGTTAGATACTTGAGATTATTTATAGACCAGTAGGCAGAGATTTTTAGGTGCATTTTTGAGCTGCGAGCAATGTTTTCATTGATTCCTATGTATTTTTTGCCGCTAAACACGATTATCGCTATGCGTAATTCGTAAGACGTGTGCTTATTTTTTGAATTAACATTTTTTTTAAAAGACGACTAATAGGAATATTTTACATTTAATACGAAAATTCGTTTTAAATGTAATGAATAAATATTCAATACATATAGATAGCAATATGCGTTGAATTAGATTTCGCTTATCTCAAGATCTGAGTTTCACGCCAGAGAAACCATCATAGTTGATTTGTCTACGTGAGTGTTGCATTCTCTATTAACACACAAAATAATTTATAATATGCCGGATAAATATTTTAACACGTGATTGATCTAACACTATCCAGTGACCAACATCCATTATTTAATATGGCTACAATATAGTATTCTAGCACACATGTAGAATTGTAGAGTGACACATCGTTGCTGATAATATCCATTTGAAAATTAATATTTAATTGCTTGGCATACAAATAATGTAAACGTTTTCATTTATGTCCAGACAAAAAGCCAAAGAACTGTCAGAAAGATTCAGAGATTGGCCCTTACCACCACTGCAGTCAGCAATTTAACTGGGTGGAGTATGTTGCCAGACATCGGAAGGGACCGCATATGAAAACAGCAGCTATTGATACGCCGTTTTACAAATACTATTAAATTGATGTAATAACTTTCTTGTTTTTTTGCTGTCAGTTTATTGATTTATTGACATGTATTTTTATAGCTAAAGAGTGAAATCATAGTAGAATTAAAGAAAGACCAAACTAGAAATAGGAAATTTAGAATGTAGTTTCTTTAACTAGTATAATAATTGATAAAAAAAATAATAAAAATGCTCAAAAGTATAAAGAAATAACAAATGCCAATGTTTACCCTAGAGAATTTATTAAAAGTACAATCATATTGCTGAAATAACACATAAAATGTAAATTGCGGCAGCTCAATCACAGCAACTCTCAGAGTTTGAAGTAAAATGAAATAATCGTTTTAAAATCACAAAATCAGATACAGATTAGATCAAATTTTAATTTCGATTCATCTGCTGCATAAGAATCCAAATTTAGCGCCTGAACATGCTGAAAAAGAAAAAAATATCATTAATATTTAAGTAGATTAAATTATGCATTAAGATTTTGTTAAAACTAGATTAAATAGACTAAGAATTGAGCAGCAAAGACTACAGAACAAGCTGCTAGTGAGAAAAAGCAAAAAAAGTTATATAAAACCCAAGTACGACAAAACTGAGTGCCACGACAGTGTTTGCAGTAAGTTAAAAAGGACAAAACGGACTGAAATGAGATTTACTTTGAAATGAGCAGGAGGACATCAGAAAAACGCTTCAAACATTAATATTCACCATAACAGTTCACCAAAAATATTAAAATAATGAAACTTTGGAAAATCAAGATGAAAATTTATCAGGCAAACTGAATTTCAGGATAGATATCAGAGACCGGCATTAAGGAGAAACAGCATAGTTTTTTGGACGAATAACAGTGTCTGGGAACTAAGAAAAGCAGGCTAGAAAAATAAATAGTTTCTTGGTCCTAGGATCAAACCTGGAAAGATAAGAAGAGAGTGAAATCAACAACGAGTTGGAGTCGGCGGTTTTTCAAAACGGTGCTGAAAAGAAAAAGAAATTTAATGGGAAAATGAATATAGGTAATCTAAGAAGGAAGGAGAAGTTTAATAATCGAATTATACAAAAAGTATAACTTACCTGGTAATATTTAACAAAGCAAGCAGTTTTCTGCAAAATATCAGGAAATAATCAAGGAAGTCACTGATATTCAACACAAATTTAAAACAATTAATAGGAACAGCTTTTGATAAATTCAATAGTAAGAGTCAGAAAAGTTACCTAAAAACAACAATAAATTTGAGTGACAAACAGTGTTTAGTAAGATTTTCCATGTGTAAATATAACTATAACTTTGATCAAATTATAATTAGATATAAGTAATTAGCTGGAAACAGGAAATTAGGGACATAGAAATAAGTTGTTAACATTTACAATTATATCTAACTAAATATTTCGAAAATAAACTTTTATAAAAATATGAAATTAAATTCATTTCATTCACAAGCACATATAATAGATTGGGAACTAACAATGCAGCACTGAATTGACAAAAGTGGCAATACAGATGCATAACAAAATCCGCTACCTAAGGAATCACTACTTCCACATCCAGATTTTCCATCCTTTAGAGGAACACATTTTGACTATAATTGCACTCTAGTATGTGGGAATAATTGATCATAGAATTTGAATAATACTTGAGGCAAGATGTCATAAAAAGATTTGAGGTGTTGGTTTTTAGCATATACGCTAAAAATGAACTTTCTGGATTCTTACTAGCTTGCTCTAGTCATTTTTCCCAGCTACTCCCCCCCACCCTTAACGGAATCACCTCAATCAGATGTCATTATAATATATACGTATACCAGATATCAAGTGAATATGGCAATTTTATTTTACCAACCCTTTTAATAATGGAGTGGAGGTGGTGGGGCGTTTGAAATATGTGATAAAGTAATATGACACCCTGGCTCCTAGTATATACACCAAATCTCAAGTTTCTGTACTCTTACCCGCTTGCTTTGCTCATTTTTCCGTATATACCTATACTTACCCCCCTGTTATGTTTTTATTTATATATTGAGACTTAATAAATAAACAGCAATACACACAATATTTTATTTAAAGAATTAACTAAACTATCAACTGGTAACTTAAAATAACATGACTCTTCACAACCTTGACCATGTCTCTTTTCTTGACTGTCTATCAGTACTGCCACCTATAAATCTTATTACTAAAAAACTAGGCAATATTGCCAACTGCAATATTACTACACCCCCCACCCCACCCCAACCCTTCAAGGGAATCATCTCAAAATAAAATATAATTCCAGGTGTCGTTATAATACATGCGTGTGCCAAATTTCACGTGAATATCTCAATTTAATTTTATCGTCCCCTTTAATAATGGAGTGGGGGTAGCGGAGGGGCTCAAAAATATTATAAAAAAGTATGAGGCTTAGACTTCTAATATTTACAACAAACCCAAGTTTCTCTGTTTCTCTGTTTTTTATTTTATTTATTTACCCCTTCTTACCCTCGAACTTTCACCGGAATCATCACAAAATAGAATCTAATTGCAGATGTGGTTATAGTACATGCATGTGCCAAATTTCAAGTTAGTATCTCAATTTTATTTTATCAACCCCTGGAGTTGAAAAATATTATAAAAAATCTGAGGAATTGACTTCTAGTATATACACCAAATCTCAAGTTTCTGTACTCTTACCAGCTTGCTTTACGCATTTTCTCTTATTTATCTCTATTTACTCCCCAACCTTTCACCGCATATGTTCAAAATACAATCCAGTTCGTACGTGCGTACAAAAAAGTTACAGACAGACCGACCGACAGACAGAAAATTTTATTTCGCTCAAATTTAGAATCTCGACGTTTCATGACATTCTAAACCTATTTCAACAAAGAAAAAATTTAAAAATTTTTCTACGATTACTATGCTTCCAATCCACTACGTGGATGTGGAAGTAACAACAGTTTTTCATTTCTAAAGAGGCATTAAAATATTGAAATATAGAATATAAGAAAAAATTACAAGCAAGGTTTTAAAATCAACCGACAACGAACCCTGAGATGAGAGCTCGACTGAGATAAGCAAAGTAAAAAGAGGTTAAGTTTACAAGAGATCGCAGTCTTACACCAATTCCTAAGAGTTGAGTAAATATAAAACAAGGTAAGCAAAGGCAATTTGTTATATTTATCAAATTGGAGAATTGTAATGAATATAATATCATATTGTTTATTTTCTTAGTGGTTTTATTTTCAAACGACTATTTAAAAAAAGTGAGAAATTTAAAAGTTTCTAGAATATATTTGTTATTCTATTATGGATAAAATTAATGATGAGAAAGTAATTGCGAAAATAACTAAAAGAAACATTATGTGTCTTTCTGTGTGTGACAACTTTAATAATAATAATACTCTGTCTATCTAACTTCATGTCTCAGAGTAAAGAAAGATAGAGAAAACTAGAACGTTAGCTTAAGTTTAATCTTTGTGCGCCTCGTGATATTTTTGTCACGCCAAATGCTCAAGTCGTAAGTTGCTAGCTAATCTTGCCATTCATATTCTTCGCCGAGTCTCATGCTCAAAGTTTTCGTGGTTGTTCACAATAGCTCCAGGGTAAATCATTTTGTTTACTACTACATAATCATCATGTCAGCTTGAAACTAGAACCAAATTAAAGTTTAAACATTTTTATATTAGAAAAAAGATGTGTATAATGTCTGTGCCTGTTCGAACTACCTGGCACAAAACTTTCTGATGCCTCGGCACAATTTTTTTTTATTATTGTTATTTTTTTTATTAATTACTGTACCTATCAAGTAGCAGTTTCAAACTACAACCAAATTAAAGTTTAAACATGTTTATGTTAGAAGAAACATGTGTGCCACGTCTGTACTTGTTCGAACTACCTGGCACAAAACTTTCTATTTCTCAAAGTCGGTATACAGAGATAGCTTCACCCGTTTTTGTTGTTAAAAAAGTTTGTCATTGTTCCATTTTAACTGCCCGCTGAAACTTACTTAACTTAGTACGTAATATCTACCAAACATAGTCTACCTTTGTTATATCGTTCAATATATTGTGCATCATCATCTTTTGAGGTAAATTAACTTATTTATTATTCATTTAATCCTAAAGGCTCCTTCTGTGCTAGATATTTTTTCTCGATGACCATGTGAATATTTGTGAAATCTAATTTTGGTTTCTTTTTTTGTTTTCGATAACGAAATAGTTCTGCCAGATTTTTTTTATACGTAATCATTTATTTTTACGCAATCACTTTTTTATCTACAGTCTATTATTTATTCGCCATTGAATATTTCATTAAAGTACGGAAGATAAATCTTTGTGAATGATTGGACTTTAACAATTAATAAAAATCAATTTTAAATTTAATTCTTCCAAAATTAAATGTTCAGTAATCCCAAGGAATAGTCAGGTTTCTGCAGGGTATTTACAATTATTTTTTTCTGGTCATACTTTCCACACCAGAAACGTGGGTGGAATAGACTCAATTACGTAGAACCATAGCAGTAGTATTTTCAAGAAAAGACACCCCGATTTCAAGTGGAGTCGTTTAATGTATAACTAAGGCGAACTATTGCGGATATCGAATATAGGTGGAAACAACTCATCCTGTTCGATTTCCGAACGTTGTGTGGCAGTAGCAACGAGGTGTACAAGCCCTAGCGAGGTTTAAAGGCACGATGAGAGTTCTGTGTTATATAAAATCATTTATCAGTATCCCACTCCATTATTAAAGGGGTTAATAAAATAAAATATTCACTTGAAATTTAGTACACATATTATATATTACAACGGAATCTGGAATTAGATTATATCCTTGAGCTTATTCCGTCAAAGGGTAAAAAGGGGTAAATAAGGATAAATCAGTAAATCGAGCTAGCGAGTGTCCAGGAACTTCTGATTTGGTGTATTTACTGGAAGCCAAGGTCCCAAATTATTTGATGTCACTCTACGACCAGCCCCGTTTCATCACTGACGAAATAAAATTAACTTATTGACTTAAAATTCAATACACGTGTGTATCATAACGAGATCTGGAACTAGATTATATTTTGAGTTTATTCCGTCCAAGGGTTGAGTGTATATAGAGGTAAATGAGTTAAGCAAGCTAGTATGGGTCCAGAAACTTGGGATGGATAATGTATACACTAGAAGCCGAGGTGCCAATTTTTTTATGACATATGGCACATCCACTTCCATATTAAAGGGGGTTACTAGATTATGCTGAGAGCTTGTTACGTTGAAGGGTTGAAAAATAAATAGGTTTAAGTAAGTAGAGCAAGCTAATAAGTGTAAGAAGTCAAAGTCTCAAATTTACTGATCACATCTGCCACCCCCACCACTGCCAGACCCTAACTTCATGATTAAAAGGATTAACAAAGTAAAATTGTAATTTAGTGTATGTACGAGATTTGTTCTTAACAATTTCTTTTTGGCATCAACCATCCCCATTGTCACCTTGGGGCAGGCGATTTCAAATAAAATATTATAATTCTGTGAGCAATTATTTCAACATACTGCAGTGCAAATATAGTATCAAGATCTTTTCGTTTAAAGAACCTTGAATGGAAAATCTGCATGTGGAAGTAAGTCCTTAGGCAGCGGTTTTTAGTGACTGATTCGAATTACCTACACGCGGATATCCATATCGACTTGATATTTCAAAAACAATCGAATAAATCAGTTACTATGATTCCATTTGAACAAATTAAGTTGACGGTTTAGAAAAATGTTATTATACTTTGAATCATTGTGGGAAAAATCCTGTAGAATTAGGTCTGACTTCGAGAGTCGTGGAAATTAGTACATGGTCTTGATTAACATTTAGAGAGAAACGACGACCAATATGACAACACGGTTTTTGCAGATTTTACTCGTGTCTACCGCAAATGTATTTTTATTGGAAAACGTAAAATAATGTGGTCACGCCGCAATATGAGTCTAAAGATTATATACTTGAATAGAAAATTAACAGTTAGATATGAATGTATAATAAAATGTTGGATGTTCTATTTAAAAAAATCTAGAATTAGTTTACTATCACATAATAATTCCACAATTTTTATCTGAGACATTTTTAAAATTTCAAACGATTTAGATTGCTTGATTGATTGATTTGCCAGCAAACATTTCTGCCGATTTCGGCATCCAATCTGGATGTTTTATATACCGCCGGACCGGCTGCATACTCTGGGTTAGATATGGGACATGCTTGTTGTCAGCTGCGAGAGCCACATGACTCATGGTGTAGGAATATAGGATTGGAAGTGTAGATGTTTGTGACGTGCTTCTTTTTATGTTTCCATGCTTCTTTTAAGTTTCCATCTATCATCATCGGATGGTGAGTGTTGTGTTTGTGGGATGCTTCTTTTAAGTTTCCATGCTTCTTTTAATTCTTCTTCTGAGTCTTCTGAGTCTTCTGTTTCTTCTGTTTCCGAGCCTAGCAGTGTGTACCTCATCCTGCCCGCTTGCATCCAGATATAGTTTCACCAGAGATCCCCGTTTTCGCTTCAACGTCCTGCGTAAGTACGTCCACCTAGTCCACTTGTCAAGACATAAATCAGCTTGCCGCGAGATGATTTTATTTATGAACCGTTCCACGGGTAGACAGCCATCTACAGTGGAAATACAAGAGTCCCTAGAGCACACTTGAAGACACCATGTATTCCAATCTCTCAAGGTAATGCAAAACAAAAATAAAATCTGCAAACGCAAAAAGGAGCCCCGAGAGAATACCTTGTATGCCGATCTGCGAAGGTAATGCAAAACACAAAAACAAAATCTGCAAATTCAAAAAAGAGATCGGGGACAACATTTGAAACGCCCTGTATATCCAGGAGACAAAAACTATTTTGAGGCAGACTGCCATTCAAAGAAGAAGTGCAAGGAAGAGCCCCATTGAACACCTGAAAACACCCTGTATACCGATCTGTCAATGTAATGCAAAATAGAGTAACAAAATCTGCAAAAATAAAAGGAAATCTGGGAAAACACCTGGGACACCCTGTATATCCAGCAGACCAGCCACTCCGACCTGAGAAATACCCTTGCATTCGCAAAGAAGCCCAGTACATGGACCACATTACAGCTGCCCGTCGAGACCCGCCTGTTATATGATAAACTAAATTAATAAACTAATATAAGTAATAGACTTATCTTTTTTGTCTCTTCTTCTTAATGTTGGCAGATTCCCTCTTTGTTTTGTAGTATTCCCACACTAATTTCACTCGGTGCACAGTTTTTAGGGTCTTTCCAGATGTTTGTCCCTTTTTCGAGTGGTTTATATACGCTTTTGTGATGCTATGTTGAACTAATATAATTTAATTAAATATCGCCTATATAAAATAGCCATACTCATGCTAATTTATATCAATCGATGTAGAATTATCCACGCCTTAACTCAACACAATTTCGTACCATTTCTCACCATTTTAACCGACTTTCTTCGAAATTTTGCAAGAGCTACCAAATACGCGTCTATCTCCAAACCCGATCCACTTTTAACTCTTAAAATTTCGAACGGTTTAGAAAATATTAACCGTCAACACATTATTGACTCGCTCTGTATATCTTACAAATTATAGTAGGTGGTCAGGATGTACAGTCTACACACATATATCTTATAATATAGTTCCTAGCCCTTTTCATGTTTTCACACTTAAATGTTCACTCACCTTTTTAAAAAATCGGAACTTCCCTCTTTATTTGTGCATGGAGCAAAAACGAAAGTTTCCTTCTACTCTATAATGGTGGTATTTTTTTAAAATAGGTTTAGAATGCCACGAAACGTAAAAATTTTAAATTTAAGCAAAGAAAAAAAATTGTTCCATCTATATTAGTGGTAAAAAAATTTTCAAAAATGTTGGTGAAAAAAATTTCCAGATTTTTACTTCCCTCGCATACCGAAGGGAAGTATTGTATTCGAGAAAAAATCACCCTCCGAGATTTTTTCGGATTCTGACGTTTCAGAACACGTAGATTCCGAAAATATAGGTTTTTCAATTCCGTCAGTCTGTCTGTCTGTCTGTCTGTCGGTCTGTCTGTCTGTCTGTCTGTCTGTCTGTCTGTCTGTCTGTCTGTCTGTCTGTTGGTGTATTTACTAAAAAACTACTTGACGGAGAGCAGTCAAATTTGGTAGGTAGTTAACCCTACTGTCAGCGAAGAACTGGTAGAATTTTCACTGAAAAATATACAGGGTGGACCGTCTAAACGGAATAAATAGTGAACAAAATTTTTTTTTGCTCAAATTTAAAATTTCCACGTTTCATGACGCGCTAAACCTGTTTCAGGAAAAAAAAATTTTTGAAAATTTTTTTCAAACATTTTTGAAAAAATTTTTACCAAGATGAAAAAAATTTTTTTTTGCTCAAATTTAAAATTTCCACGTTTCATGACGCGCTAAACCTATTTCAGAAAAAAAAAAAATTTGAAAATTTTTTTCAAACATTTTTGAAAAAATTTTTACCAAGATGAAAAAAATTTGTTTTTGCTCAAATTTAAAATTTCTACGTTTCATGACACGCTTAACCTATTTCAGGAAAAAAAAATTTGAAAATTTTTTTCACCAATATTTTTGAAAAAATTTTTACTACTAAAATGAATTTTTTTTTCTTTCTTCAAATTTAAAATTTTCACGTTTCATGGCATTCTAAGCCTGATTAAAAAAAAAGTTTTTTGAAATTTTATCACTAAGGTAGAATTTTTCTTTCTTTGTTCAGATTTTAACTATCCACGTTTCCATGACATTCTAAAACTATTCAAACAAATTTAAAAATGTTTTTGAAGAATTTTTTTAAAAATTTGAAAACATTTTTAATCCATTTATGTATCACTACTATAGAACGGAGGAAAAAATTTTTTTTGCTCAAATTTAAAATTTCCACGTTTCATGATATTCCAAACCAATTTCGGAAAAAAAAATTGCAACATTTTGTTACCAGTTTGGATAAAAATTTAACACCAGAATGCTCAAATTTAAATGACATTCTAACCTAGGTATTTCAGAAAAAAAATTTTGAAAATTTTTTTCACCAACATTTTTCAAAAAGTTTTTACCACTAAAATAGATCGAATTTTTTTTTATTTGCTCAAATTTAAAAATTTTCACGTTTCATAGCATTCTAAACCTATTTTAAAAATACATCATTTTTGATTTTTAAACTTTTTTTAGCACTACTATAGAACAGAAGGAAACTTTCCCTTTTGCTCTAATTTAAAATTTCTACCTTTGACATTTTAAACCTATTTCAGGAGAAAAAAATTTGAAAATTATTTTACCATCTTTTGAAAAATTTTTAAAAAATGAAATTTTTTAACCACCACTATACTTCCACTCCATTACGTGAATGTTGGATTGAAAATGTGACAGATGGCAATAACATCTGGCATATGCACCTATTATACTTTTATTGAAAAATGTACAGGGTGGTCATCCCAAGAAATAATTCAGTCATGGTGGACATTTGTAAAGGTATTTGCGCAAGCCTGCCATATGTGGCACCTGCTATTTAGTATTGAACTTTTGCTGTTGGATGAGCAATCTGTATATTTTTTGACCAAACTTATCAAGTTTTCTTTGTAATAATAGCAATAACTCTACTCCGATTATTATTCTCAATGTCATTTCGTAATTATTATTTTTTTGAGAGACTGCCATGAACGAGGGAAGTTCTGTGTAAATACCTTTACCGATTTTTTTTTTCTGAAATAGGTTTAGAATGCGAAACGTGAAAATTTGAAATTTGAGCAAAAAAACAAATTTTTTCCATATATTCTAGTGGTAAAATTTTTATCCAAAATGGTAAAAAAATTTAGCAATTTCTTTTTCCGAAATAGGTTTGGAATGTCATGAAACGTAGAAATTTTAAATTTGAGCCAAACAAAATTTTCATCTATTCTATAGTAGTGATAAATAAAAAAAAAATTAAATTAAAAAAAAAATTAAATTTGTTTGAATAGGTTTAGAAGGTCATGGAAACGTGAAAATTTGAAATTTGAACAAAGAAAAAAAATCCGTTTATTTTAGTAGTAAAATTTTTTCAAAAATGGCAGAAAAATGTTCTAATTTTTTTTTAAATAGGTTTAGAACGCTATGAAACGAGGAAATTTTAATTTTGAACAAAGAAAAAAAAATCCATCTATTTTAGTGGTGATAAATTTTTCAAAAATGTTGGTAAAAAATATTTAAAAAAATTTTTTTTTCAAATGCTGTGACGTTTCGTTCACTCGTCGCTTGAGTGACGGGGCGTGACTTTGACACTCGAGCTCTGTGCGGTTGCGATAAGCTCGGGCGCCACCTTTACAGTTTTTTCTCGTAGTGTAAAGGACCCACACTAGCCTCTTGACATAGACTGTTGCAGTAGGGCTGGGATAGCGTCAGAGGAGACACGGTACGTCCAGGGGTCTAGGGATAGTAGACTTCACACATATCAAATAAAAGGCACAGTTCAGATCCTACATACAGATATTTATTATTCCTATTATGTACAATGCTAACTAACCTATAACTGGCCTATAACTACTGCGGTTAATTCCGGGTTTAGTAACTACGAAAACACAGCAGGGTGACGGTGAACGGAGCAAGAAGGCGGTTATAAGCAGGGTACGAGTTTACAAAAACGGAGCGGTAAGCCGGAGCAACTACAGGTACAAAAGCGGACAGGACAGCGCAGATACCAGGCGGAGGAAAGCAAAAGCACATGCAAACAATAGAAAACAGAATACTCAGGAAACTTGGCTAAGACGCAGTGCCCAAGGTTAGTACACACTCCTGGTCACGGTTCCTTGCTGGCGTAATCACCCCAAAGGAGAGATTAAACCAACGAGGTTCACGGGCGCTATTTTGAGCTGGCGAATGTCTTTGTAGATTTCCGGCCGGCGGGGACTAGGTCAAAAAGCACAAAGCTTCCCCAGTACTCGCTTGTCCTCCAGCTGGCGGGGACTAGGCCAGAGGGCAAACACGAGTCCGGTTGTCAGCGGAAAATTCCCCAATCACACACTCTCCCAACTTGCACACTAGCTCACTCCTGTGGGCGGTACCCTGCTGGTTTAATCCTAACAGGACACAAGTACTTGGTCGCGGATGACACTTTGGTCTGGTAGAAGGCTTCGTGGCTTTCCGGCTGGCGGGGACTAGCCCACAAAGCTCAAAGCTTCCCAAGTACACGCTTGTCCTCCAGCTGGCGGGGACTAGGCCAGAGACCTATTGTCAACCAAAGTATCTGCACAGACACAAGGCGGAGCAAGCTAAGATTAGTGCACAAGATGGCACTTAGTCCTAGCCAAGCTGCTTATCTGCAACCTGATTTACTTACTCTCTCCTTTGTAAACGGAACTTTCCTTAACGGATAGCGGTTTCGGCGGTCGGACGGTAGTTGCGCACTTAGGAAAACACACTGTTTAGAGTATTCAAATCAATGGACAATATTTCGCTGGCTGGGCCAAGTATTCGTTAACGGGGAAGCCACTCGTGTCAGTTTTTTCATCTATTTTAGTGGTAAAAAAAAATTCAAAAATGGTGAAAAAAATTTTCAATAATTTTTTTTCTGAATTGGGTTTAGCATGTCATGAAACGTGGAAATTTTAAATCTGAGCAAAAAAAAAAATTTTTCACTATTCATTCCGTTTAGATGGTCCACCCTTTCCAGTGAAAGTTTTTTCTTCGCTGACAGTAGGGTCAACTACCTACCAAATTTGACTGTTTTTCGTCAAGTAGTTTTTTAGTGAATGCACCAACAGACAGACAGACAGACAGACTGACGGAATTGAAAAACCTATATTTTCGTAATCTATGTGATCTGAAGCGTCAGAATCCGAAAAAATCTCGGAGGGTGATTTTCTCTCTAATACAATACTTCCCTTCGGTATGCGAGGGAAGTAAAATGTGATAAATAAGAAATAATGTTTCACCCTGTACACTAAAGTATATTTTATATTAAACCATTAGTCTCTATTCAGTGTAATAAATATCAGAAATTTAAAATTTGTGATAGCTACTAATTCAGCTGGTCCTGCCAATAATTCTCCACTTAAATTATGTTTAATAAGCGTGTCAAATCTAGATACTTACGTCTCGTTAATTTAGTGTTTTCAAATAATTTGGAAAGCATCCAAAGCCATTCTTCAAAATTTATTTGTAAAATACATCATTCCGCTGGAACTACAGAGGCCATTTATTAAGCAAATTTTCAATAGCTGCCTTGGAGAATCGAGGGATTCTGTCGTCTATTCTAATATAAATTATTAAGCAACAATACATATTATCCTCTGATAATTTAATAACTATACTCTCATTGTAACGTCTTCATTCCAGAATTTTTACTCCGTCGGGGAAATACACTTTATAGACTTCATTTTAATTACCAGTAGATTAGAGATTAATGCATTTTAATTTGGTTTATGGCATCTCAGGATCATAATTCGTACGTATCTTAATTGTGAATTTTATTAATTCATGAAAACTTCCACATCATTCTTACTATCATAATGTGAATTTAAGGTAGTAATGACAGGCTAAATATTCTACTTAGTGGCGGTACACACGGGCGTAAATTCCAACGCGATGCAAATTATGCGCTTATAGTCAGGTCGCAAAGAGTGCTCAGTAGGGCAAGGGCCACGTACGTAATATTTATAATATGATTAATTCTGGCAACATTATCTCCGCACGTTTTATATATAAAGCAGTGCAGCCGCAAATATTTGTCTGTTGCATTGAAACCGTTACTATTGTAAATTCTATTTACAATCAGTGTTATAGAAAAATAAGTGTAATTGTCCGATATCGTAATATTTTTAAATCTGAAAAATGGAAGCAGTTCTGGTTGTTTGAAAGAAGTAGTAAATGTTCATACCCCTACAAATTCTCCATTGGGGTACAAAGAGAAGAAAATTATTTTGAATGTATGTCATGCATTGGAGAAACATTATCCGATGGTACAGAAATCAGGATCAACAGGTGTAGTTAATATGACTTCAAGATATATCGGCGTGTGTGAGCGGACCATTTACAGAATTTTGAGAGAAGGAAAAAATTAAGGGGATATTCAGAGCGAAACCTGGAAGAAATTAAATAATATTAGACAAATTCGAGAACAATGGAATTCGACGTGTAGTTCATACAATTTTCTATGTTAATAAAATCTCTACTCTAAAGAAAACTTTACAGAAGATACAGATATACCCAAAATGGGCAAATCGATGCTTAAAAAAGGTTTACATTATATGAACTTTGTATTTACAAATCGAAAGAGGAATAGCCTCCTACTTGAGAGAAATTTAATAGTATTCAATAGTATTCAGCAGTATTTACAAACAGAACACACAAAAAATATATCTAAATCTAAAAGTTCGAATAATGTTGCACACACAGAAAAAAAGTGGTACCATAAATTTGAAATACCTAAAAGAATTATAACATTACAGCATAATATTAATCCAATCAAAAAAAAATATTAAAATTCACGTCTTAATTTCAAAGTACCTAAAATTTAAAAAGTTGACTGGACTAATGAAAATAATTAATTGGCCAAGTCTATGAACTAAATAAACCAGCAAAAAGGAAAAATACTACGCAAAAAAATAATTAAATAAAATAGTTACCTAGGGGACAACTGGTATATATAATGCAAAAATATATTTAACCTATTAGATAGAAATAGACTATATAGTATTAGTTTCTATAAGGTTAATAAAGTATTTATGTTTTATGAGTATTATCAAAAGAAATTAAAGAACATACATATACATATACATACATATTTATATGCTAGAAAATTTACTCTTTTTACAGATAATTGCATTACATTACTTACATTATTATATTACCTTACAATTTACAGTTTATTAATATATATTATGAACATCCCTAGCGAGCAAAGAAGACTCACCTAAGCACTATACGGTGCTTGTATTGTGTTGTCCTTCTTATTTCGTTAAGGAATTTTAGGTAAAGCGGAAAAATTGACAAACAGCAATATTACATTTAGATTACTTAGTCTGTTAAATATGGTAATAGCAAAATAAAAGATATTAATGGAGAATAATAAAATAAAATAAGATACATGAAAATACATAAAAAATAAACAATTGACAATAGTGAAGAGAGACATTCCTCCTTATTGTCTAAGATGTTTATGAATTCCAACATATCTGTTACTTATTGTATACTTAGCTTATTATTTACTGAGGTAATATAGATACTTATATTTTACTTATTACATAAAATAATGCTAATAATTAGCCATAGCACATAAGAAAAATCTAATTATTATAGTAACACTATTATTTATATTACGCACTTAGTGAAATGATCATTCTCTATCGTAGATATACCTTTTTTACTTATTGACTTTACTTTGTTTCCTTAAGTTATGAGTTAACTTTCCTTTGGCACCGCTGGACGTCGATTCGCTTTTTTGTGCTATGGAATTCAGGGATGTACTTGATGTTCCGTGGTGTTCCTGGATGTGGGTTAATCCGTTTTCTGTATTTATTGCTGGCGAATTTCTTTTATGTTTATTTTGCTTAATGTCCTCATGTCTATACCGTTGACCATCTATTATAAGTGTGTTGCCTTTTATAGTAACTAGATGCTTATCTCTTAGTTCCTTTTTTTGCTGTACTAAATGATATTATTTGTTGGTGAAGAAATTATATTCGGGCAATTAGAGCTACTCGTGAAAGAGGAAAAAAAAGCTATTATTTGGATGAGACGTGGTTGAATGAAGGACATAGTGTAACGAAATTTTGGCCAGATAGGAATATAAAAAGTGTTCGTCAAAGTCATGTGGAAGATTAGTTAACAGAATTAAATATTCCAACAGGAAGAAAAATTCTCGCAAAGGTAGAACCCGGATCTGTCGTTATTATGGATAACGCCCCGTACTACAGTCGATTGCTGGAAAACTACCAAAAAATGCACTGCCAAAGGCGTAAGTAAATTCAATAGTGGTTAGAATGTAATGATATCTCACTCGTCGTGCTTCAGTTAAAGCCGAACTGCTAACCCTAGCGAAACAGCATTCTCCGATATATAAGAAATATATTGTGGATGAAATGGCTAAACCTAGAAGTATTCATGGCAGAAATATATACAGGTATGCTGCTGCGTAGCTTTTACAGTTACCAATCATATGCTTTGGAACCAACGGGAACCATATTGATAATCGGACCAATAGCGTTTCGTGCGCATATTTCAAATAATGTAGTGTATTCTTCTGTACAAAAGGAGATGATTCCACATACACAGATGCTTCATTTTGGAAATAAGGCTAAAATTTGACAAAAATTTGGAAAAATTTTAGAATGGTTTTAAATAATAATGTAAGATAATAATAATGTAAGATTGTACAGATACATTTCAACATTGATGTAGCAAATTTTCATTGTAATTTTAGTGTTTTTTTTTTACTACCGTGTAGTTATGGATATGCAAGACATTCTTTGTAAAAAATGTGGTAAAAAGGTACTTCTTTGATGCAGTATATAGGTATGTATATATTTTATATGATCTAGTTCGACGATTACTATAAAAATTAACGTATATGTATAGTTCTATATAATCAATATTTATCAAAAGGTCATGAATACTATATGAGTTTTTAGTATGATTTTATGATAAATGTCAATTTTTTAATATAAAGAATATATTTTTATATACGTTATTTGTACAACATTAATCTTTTTAGTTACAAATGCTATCGTCATAGTAAATTTTAACCAATACTTACATACACCACAGGTAATATAACTTCTAATTGTATTGACACCTTGTGAGGGTATACCAGAGAGTCACACAAGAAATCATACACTCGTCTTAATTTATACTTTTATTCTATAACAAAATAAACATACTATACTTAATAAATAAAATAAGTATTATACTGAGACTTTTTACAACATATAGAGTATATTATAGAGTATCTTGACAAGAGACGTAAGCGTCATCAATCAAATTTTCCAGAATAAAATCTAAATATTCCTACAGTTTTAGATATCCTAAATTTATGTATACTGCATACTAACTTTTCTTTGAAATTAAACGATATGCATGAATATGTTTACTTATTCTTACTTTTTGCTTTGTACGTTGTATCTTGGAGAATGATTCTTGCCAAATGTTCTATAGGTACTGCATGAGGCAGAAGGACACGGATATTCGTTGGAGAATAGTTTTCAACATTTTTTGAGATACCTACTCTGGAGTCGCTTTAAAATCTGCCCTCTTAAAATGCACTGAACAAATGCGAGCTGTAAAAAAAACAATTTTTATTTCTGACCACATTTGTGTTAAATAACAAATGCAAACTTTTATATCATAAATAGGTACATCTTTTACTAATACATATTTTGTAATTGGAAATAAGCCAATTTATTAAATAATTATTGTTTTTATAATTACCGTTTTTGAAATGATCAGGTTTTACTGGACAAATTTTTAACCGTTTTCTCGATATTCTTCATTTTTTGGGAACCGAAAGAATATCACATTTCTTTCAGTTGAAGTTCCACTCCTATTTTTGCAACTGTTTATACTGCACCCAACCATGTCTTAAGTTTATTATAAATAATCGCTTCTTTTTTAACCTCAGAAATGTCGCACCAAACCAAACACAAAAATGATATTACGCAGTTACGCGCCCCAACAACGGCTACTTTTACACCTGGTTGCAGGGGTACAATGTTGAGAGATAATATTATAAAAACTTGAAATATGTGTAATATCACAGAATATTAGGATTCTCTGTCAATGTACTGATATATCATTCCAATATGGTTACCGTTGGTTACATGCGCAGAAGAGTCAAATTCTGGTAGCTCGGACGAGCATACCTTGTATATATTTCTACCATGGAGGTATTGAGGAATTACGACTGCCGCATTACAACTGTGAACTCAACCCCATTGAGCCTATTTGGGCTGAAGTAAAGGGGCATTTTGCACGAGAAAATAGATTTTTCTGTCCTTAAACTAATCCAACAGTTTGCCATTAATGGCATCAACAGTTTTATTCGTCGAAGCGAAAATAACTCTTTCACAGAATCAGTTAGAGCTAATAGAATTTTAGAGTCAAATATTTTGAACTCAAAAGAAGCATCTCACAAATCCCTACACTTCCTATCCTATATTCCGACACCATGCGTCATGTGGCTGTCGCTGCTGGCACAAGCATGCCCTATATCCAATCCGACGTATATAGCTGGTCCGGCGGTATATAAAAATATCCAGATTGGATAACCGGAAGTGGCAGCAATACCTACCCTACGCTGGCTAATCAATCAATCAATCAGTCAAGAAAGGAGCTTCGCTCTTTGTAGTTTTTGGTAATATTAGGCGCCCTACCCTACACATACATGAAAAATATCATTTACATGCACAAAAAGCAGGCATTTTGAAAAAGAATGGTTCCCCTCGTAACTTACAAATAAAAAATTTTTCATTATTCCGATCTCAATCTGTGCACACACTGTATATGAAAAATTTAAAATTGATTATATAATTTGAATTAGCAAATAATTCAATTTTGGCAATAATAATTTCCTTCACTTGTAAAGTTCGGCGACTGGGCCAATATTTCTTAATTTTAGTTTCGAACTACAGTTCCTAGTTCTGATTTTTTCCAGTTTGGACGATGTAAAACTATTATTATTCTTAAGATAAATTTACTGCGTAGTATTTTATTGTTCGTAACACTTACAATTCGACATAATTGTTTTTTATTAACAGTTTAGAAATGTATAGAAAACATGTTTACTGTTTATTCTGTATCCAGTAAAAGTAGAAACACCTTTCAATATAGACATACTAAAAAAATGAACATATTAGAAAGGTTTCGAGTTGTAAGTACACGTAATAAAATTCCCGTATTGATTTCATAGTTACACCAAACGAAAAATTGTTAAAAAAACAGGCTCATGTTTTCATACCTTTCCTAAATGTTTTCTTGAATCTTTATAGAATATTAATGCAGAAAGGTTCTCAGGGAAAGAACTTTTTTATTTTATGCTGAATATGTCTCAAAGATTTCAACAGCTACTTTAATCTTTTTAAGTAAATTAGATCAATTTCTCTTAGAAAGTGAAGCTAGTTTCTTACCTGTTGAAATTTTTGCAAATTGATAGTGCTGATAGCCGTCAATATGTATGTTTGGGTAATTGTATGTATATATGTGCTATTTTTGGAAACACAGTGACTTCTGTTAAATTTCATAATTTTATTTCAAATTTTCAACATACATAAATTAGCAAAGAATGAGAGTTGCAGTTATCAGTGGACCATATCTACCAAATAGGGTGTCATGGAGCATGTTTTCTTGCCTGGAGTAATTGATTGTATCTATAAGTGGTTTAGTAAAGTTGCAAGTTCATAGATGTGATTTATAAGATTATTAAATGGCAGCAAAGGTTCATATAGGATATGTAAAATTACTAATAAATATTAAAACTTCAAGTTTTATAAAATGACAACAGAAGTATTTCCATCAGAGACTTGTACAACTTTTAGTAAATGTTACTATAGTTTATGTACAATTTATAGAAATTACATTTACAAGGTTATGTTATAAAATTAACAGTGTTCAGTTTATATACAAATCGGACCAGCCAAATACGAACACGGATGCAATGTGTATAGTTGACTTTCGTGCACACTGACAGGAGTCGATTTGAAATGCGGCAATTTCCGACACGCGTTGAATGCCAGCTTGTGTTCCAGTTCAGCGTAACCACATTTAGTAGAAATGTACTTTTTTGGTAATACATTTTTAGCATTTTACAGCAATTTTTAGTAAGAGAGGTATTTGGTATTACTGAATATTAGTTGCTGAGGACATCGTTCGTCAGTTCTCTAAACTTAGTGGAAAATTTTGTGGAGTATGGATCTTACGAAAGAATAATACGTGAATACGCTTTAGGTCATTAAAGTGTTTTGTAGATCTTGTTTTTAATCTTAGCTGCTTTAGCGTTTTCTTAACAACATATTCTATATGGTGTTTAAAGCTTAGCTGGTCGGTAAAGTATATTCCAAGATCTTTTACTTTGGTGGTTCACTGTTCATACTGTAATTGTATTTTATTACTATTCTTTGTTACATATCGATAATACAGAACATTATTCTATATGGAAATTGAATTTTTCTTCACTACACCATTTAACCTACAGCTATACTACCGGCACATTTACAGACTAACTTAGACAGGTGGCTGGCTTGTAATAGTGGGCCAGGCCCAACCATCGACTTCTTTCGTTTGAGGTAGTCTACCGCAAGCGCATAGCATATCTGGTTGGCTACATTCGTATACTTCTCTACATATGTTTAAGGCATATGAAAGATCTCAAAGTGTTACAGCTTACGTATAGATGGAAGAGCGGAGTATGTTAAATATTCGTAGAAAATGGTAAATCATAAATATAATGTATAACTTAAGGTAGTGATTTTCAAGAAACAGACATCCGATGGGGAAATATTTATTATTATTTTTGGTATTAACTTTTTTTCTTAGTACGTATATTTTAAAAGACTATAAGACTACCTAAATAGAACCATAGCAAGATATTATTATGAATTTTCACTCAACAATTCCGGTCATTTCCAAAATAGCTAGATTTAAATTTAAACATTATGCTAATCTTCCTATTTCGTAGTTTCAAATCTAACTATTTTGGAAACGACCTGAATTATTGAGTAAAAATTCATAGTAATGGTATTGTTATGGTTCTACTTAGGTAGTCATAGTTTTTTTAATATGCGTAGGTACTAAGAAAAAAAAATATTGCCGAAAATAATAAATATTTCCCTATCGGATGTCTCTGTCTTGGAAATCGCCACATTAAGTGTTCAACCGAGTTTGCATTTCGTTGGACGGTGCTTCATGGCGTTGGTTATGAGGAATATATAACTCCCTAGTCCCACAACAACAACAGTAATATTTACACAGCTCAGGAGTAAATTGAACTTAGAGACACTGCAACGAAACGTCAATTTTTATTTTGTTTGCAACTTTGTGTAATTTTTTCACCCTTTTTAGTGGCCTCTTATATAGTTTGTATAAAATAAAATAAAAAGTCCGTCATTGCAATTGTCGCAGCCATGTTGATTTCGTAATTTCTAATTACTAACTTTTGGCATAAGATTCAATATCAGCAACTCAACAAAATACTTTACTGCCAATTTTAATGCATTTTAAAAAATATTTCAAGATAGTTAATAACTAAATTATCAATGTTTTCGGTTGTTTTCTTGCAATTATATGCTTCCGAAAAAGATGATCATAGAAAATATCGCAAATATAGAACTTTGAAACAAAATGCTTTTTTCACTCTTGTGTGTTTACTAAAAATACTTCTGATTCTTGTACTTATTGTACATGTGACGAGTGAGTTTCGCAAAGTCAACAATTATACAAAGCATGTCTTTAAACCAACATAACTATTTCATTATTAATTAGTATTATATCATTTAAAATATACACACACATTTGTCGCAAACTTTATGCGAGAAGTTATAACTAATGAGCAGACTATTTACTTCAGTAATTTAGAAAGTGTCAAACATTCCAAATTTACAAATAAAATTGAAGTAGTAAGAAACAAATATAATTTCCTTTCACACCCTCCTAATTAACAAATATGAAATCTATTTATAACGCCGGCTGACACATCCAAGTAATTTACAAATTAAACTAGCAAAATATAACTACTAACCCCGGTTTGAATACGTAAACATACTCAAGTGTGAGGGAGTGGTTTGGAAATTTATAAAGAAGGTATCCACTTTGTTAGATTGTCGCTGGTGACGTTATTTGACGCCGGCTGCCAGTGACGTAGATATAAGTGTCGCAAGGTGTATAAAATTGGTTCCCGTTTTTCCTTAGAAATCAAATTAAATATTTGTGAAGTACATGTATTTAACATTACAGATTGTGTAAACGAAACATTCTTTATAGGATTTTGCAAACAGCGGAAAGAAAAACTATCTATGAGAACTAAAAGAAAAACTGTATGTAAAAATATTAACGAAATCTTTGCATTCTTTCAATAACCTGACTTCTGATTATGCTAACAAGTAAAAATTTCTATTTGCCATTGTTAGCATAACCAGATATCAGGTTATCGAAAGAATGCAAAGATTTCATTAATATTTTTAGATAAAGTTTTTCTTTTAGTTCTCATAGATAGTTTTTCTTTCCGCTGTTTGCAAAATCCCATAAAGAATATGTTTCATTACTATAAGCAAACAAATAATAAATGATTCACTTTTAAACATTGTGTAAACGTTTCCTTTGAATTTTGATATTTATTTTAATAAACTAAAAATACATGTTATCATAATTATTGAAAGTTTTACATTTATTAATAATTCATGTCTAAATAATAAAGGGTCGAATTAATCAACTTCCCAATAACATCTGTTTGAGTGAACAGGCGGACGGGTACCATACTTTTCGAGTTCGAGAAGTCTTGTGGCATACTTTGTCGAATAAGTTATGGACTTTTTCGTTTGCCTTTGGCCTGGAGTATTCCTCCAGTAGGACTCTTTTTCCTTTTCCCATTTCAGGATCTCCTCCATTACGTACCCCTTAAATCATCCACAAAACGGTTCGGGCCCAAAAAATGGGGCGTCCGCTAATTTATTTAATTCTATTCACTCGTGCCCTGGCAACCACATCAAGGTAACCTTATTGTTTTTTGCCAGTCGTTTCAGGGATTGTCTGCATTTCCAGACAATTTTAGACTCGAAGGTGTAAGACCTGATAGCTTTTGGCGCTGCCTGGCTATCTGAGAGTATATAGATTTTTGCCCCTCGAATGCCTTTATTTATGCATTGCTGAGCACATAGATCTACAGCATAAAGTTCTCCTTGGAAGATGGTTGGGGTCTTACCTAGGGCTCTGCATAGATTACCTGTCAGTCTGTTACATAGCTAATAGGTAATACTACGTGTAAACCTTGTCGTTACAGACAAAAGTTGTCGACTACTCCAGCTAAGTAAAGTTTTTATTACTCACTTTGACATTAGAACAAAGAACAAAGGACAACACAATACAGGGTGTCCCACTACGAAATGCGGCGATCGATATCTCGAAAAGCAGACATTGGAAAATTTTGAAAATTGTTAGTAAACTAATGTCGATAGGGGCAACTCGGCTAAAATATTTTCAAGATCGTAGCACTTCCGGTTATACCGGAAGTCGATACTGACTTGCTTATTTTAAATGCAATACTCTATATATTTTCGACTTTTTGAAATGATCATAAAATTTGACAGGTGCAATGGTTTGCAAGAACCGTTATAACTTTCTTCGTGTAGGAGGTCCTCAATTGCTCTTTGGCACGTAGAAAGAACACAAGATGAGCTAGTCTCTGCAATAAAAATAAATTCCGTAATAGTATACTATTCTATTTTTCACCTTATATTTTGTCAAATTCAAACTTCATAAACTTTTTTATTTTAAATGCATTTTTAACATCGAATTGTGTACAATTAAATTCCTTTTTTTCTAGTATAGGCATTGCAGGGGTTAAAGTTACAACTTCATGACATATTGGCGATTTTCTTAAATATACAATAATTTTTAATAAAAATTGCCATCAACTTAGCCATAATTAGAAACAGTCATTTATATCAGTAATTCTCTTATGTAGAAAGATGTCAGCACGTTTAAGTTACACCCACGGAGATTTTCTAGATTTTTTTATTATTTATGGAGAAATTAATAAAGCAATATCAAAAATATATAACACATTTGCTACTCGATACCCACAAGAACAGAAACCATTACCATACCCTCTAAAATAGATAATTTTAGAATATTTGGCTCTGTCAAGGCAGGAATTCTAAGGAGGAAGTCTTAGAGATATTAGCCGAAGAGGCAATCTTTTTAACTTACTATTTAAATGTTCCTCAAAAAATTGTAATGTTACCACTGTAACGTTTCTCATGGCAAGTAAACATTAAACTACTCATGTTCTTGAATATTTCGCTCCCTGAATACATGAGGATTCCAGATACTCCAGTAATGAGATTTTGTATCGATTAAATAATACATTTTTGGTAAATTTAGCATCATCTGTCCATATAATATTTCCCAAAAAATAATTGTCACCTTCATGTCTCATTAAAATAAATTTATCAAAATTTTCTCTAGTCAGGAAATCTGTTTCATTTAATTGTTGAACTACATAAAACAAATTCAAATTCGAATTCAAATTCAAATTCAAATTCAAATTCAAATTCAAATTCAAATTCAAATTCAAATTCAAATTCAAATTCAAATTCAAATTCAAATTCAAATTCAAATTCAAATTCAAATTCAAATTCAAATTCAAATTCAAATTCAAATTCAAATTCAAATTCAAATTCAAATTCAAATTCAAATTCAAATTCAAATTCAAATTCAAATTCAAATTCAAATTCAAATTCAAATTCAAATTCAAATTCAAATTCAAATTCAAATTCAAATTCAAATTCAAATTCAAATTCAAATTCAAATTCAAATTCAAATTCAAATTCAAATTCAAATTCAAATTCAAATTCAAATTCAAATTCAAATTCAAATTCAAATTCAAATTCAAATTCAAATTCAAATTCAAATTCAAATTCAAATTCAAATTCAAATTCAAATTCAAATTCAAATTCAAATTCAAATTCAAATTCAAATTCAAATTCAAATTCAAATTCAAATTCAAATTCAAATTCAAATTCAAATTCAAATTCAAATTCAAATTCAAATTCAAATTCAAATTCAAATTCAAATTCAAATTCAAATTCAAATTCAAATTCAAATTCAAATTCAAATTCAAATTCAAATTCAAATTCAAATTCAAATTCAAATTCAAATTCAAATTCAAATTCAAATTCAAATTCAAATTCAAATTCAAATTCAAATTCAAATTCAAATTCAAATTCAAATTCAAATTCAAATTCAAATTCAAATTCAAATTCAAATTCAAATTCAAATTCAAATTCAAACTCAAACTCAAACTCAAACTCAAACTCAAACTCAAACTCAAACTCAAACTCAAACTCAAACTCAAACTCAAACTCAAACTCAAACTCAAACTCAAAGTCAAAGTCAAAGTCAAACTCAAACTCA
This sequence comes from Stenurella melanura, assembly GCA_963583905.1. NCBI lineage: Eukaryota > Metazoa > Arthropoda > Insecta > Coleoptera > Cerambycidae > Stenurella > Stenurella melanura. The sequence goes on along the minus strand of OY757310.1, from coordinate 78,421,978 downwards.
AACTCAAACTCAAACTCAAACTCAAACTCAAACTCAAACTCAAACTCAAACTCAAACTCAAACTCAAACTCAAACTCAAACTCAAACTCAAACTCAAACTCAAACTCAAACTCAAACTCAAACTCAAACTCAAACTCAAACTCAAACTCAAACTCAAACTCAAACTCAAACTCAAACTCAAACTCAAACTCAAACTCAAACTCAAACTCAAACTCAAACTCAAACTCAAACTCAAACTCAAACTCAAACTCAAACTCAAACTCAAACTCAAAACCAAACCCAAACCCAAACCCAAACCCAAACCCAAACCCAAACCCAAACCCAAACCCAAACCCAAACCCAAACCCAAACCCAAACCCAAACCCAAACCCAAACCCAAACCCAAACCCAAACCCAAACCCAAACCCAAACCCAAACCCAAACCCAAACCCAAAGCCAAATCCAAATCCAAATCCAAATCCAAATCCAAATCCAAATCCAAATCCAAATCCAAATCCAAATCCAAATCCAAATCCAAATCCAAATCCAAATCCAAATCCAAATCCAAATCCAAATCCAAATCCAAATCCAAATCCAAATCCAAATCCAAATCCAAATCCAAATCCAAATCCAAATCCAAATCCAAATCCAAATCCAAATCCAAATCCAAATCCAAATCCAAATCCAAATCCAAATCCAAATCCAAATTCAAACTCAAACTCAAACTCAAACTCAAACTCAAATTCAAATTCAAATTCATTTATTAACAATTAGTCTATTACAATGAATAGATGTGGTCGTCAACATTAAAAAGAAAAATAACAAACATACACAGAAATAACATACATACACAGAACAGAGATTAAGCTAGAGAATGGATTTATATTTTGACAAAATTCTGTGAATTGAATTCTTGGACAATCCCGACTGTAAACCGGCTTGCCTTAATGACATAATTGGAAATGCCCGAAAATACCCCATAATTGCTATTTCTATGTTTTCGTCATCAACAATAGACTTCCTCTTTTGAATTCCTACCTTGACATAGCCAAATATTCTAAAATTATCTGTTTTAAAGTGTATGGTGATGGTTTCTGTTCTTGTGGGTATTGAGTTGAAAATGTCTTACATATTATTGATATTACTTTATTAAATTCTCCATAAATAATAAACAAATCTAAAAAGTCTCCGTGGGTGTAATTTAAACGTTCTGGCATCTTTTTACATAAGATAATGACCGACATTAATGATTGTTTCTGATTATGGCTAAGTTGATGACAATTTTTATTAAAAATTCTTGAATGTTTCAGAAAATCGTCAATATTTCAAAAAGTTGTAACTTTAACCCCTATAATGCTTATACTAGAAAAAACGGAATTTAATTGTACACAATTTGATGTTAAGAAATAAAGGATGATTCATTTGAAATAAAAAAGTTTTTAAAGTTTGAATTTGACAAAATGTAACGTGAAAAATAAAACACTTAGTATACTATTGGAATTTATTTTTATTGTGGAGACTAGCTCATTTTGTGTTCTTTCTACGTGCCAAAGAGCAATTGAGGACCTCCTACACGAACAAAGTTATAACGGTTCTTGCAAAACATTGCACCTGTCATATTTTTTATGAAATGTCAAATATGTCCGAAACTGCTGTGTTTATGTATAGAGTACATGCTTCGACTCAGAATTTCATGGTCATTTCAAAAAGTCGAAGATATATAGGGTGATTCACTTAAAATAAGCAAGTTGATGTCGACTTCCGGTATAACCGGAAGTGCCACAATGTTGAAAATATTTTAGCCGAGTTGCCCAAATCGACATTAGTTTACTACCAAATTTTCAAAATAATCCAATGTCTACTTTTCGAGATATCGATCGCTACAATTCGTCGTGGGACACCCTGTATGGTTATTTCCTACAAGAAAAAATATGATAAGAAATTATTGGGGAAAGAATGTATGTACTAATTTATTATATATTTAGGGTTACTACAGAAACCTCTACATTTTACCAACTTCTACAGAAAAGCTATTTTAATTTCTTTTGTTTAGACTACTAAAATTAATCTTTTATATTTTACATTAATGGCAGCAGTGTCATATGTGTTCTGGTATAGTGTGACAGACTGTATTTGTGAATGATGTGAATTTCAAGCCCGGCCAGAATACAGGTTCAAATGTTTATTAATTTTGTTTAATCATTTATTTACCGCCAGCCACTACTAAATTCGAACACTGGCTCGCGACATCAATAATTACCCCAACTTAGAAATTTTGCCAAACCTTTTCTAATAAGACGAAAAGGATTTTTTGATTTACCTAATATTTAATAGAGAAGAGAACTGCTTTACATCCCATGTGAGGAATGGTATATCCACTACGCAATCCTAGTCTAATATTGCATAGCTTCTGAGTACACGCTAATATTGAGGCTGTTAGAAGGTGGAACGAAGTCTATAAGTTTCCCTGGAGATTATTCTTCCAAACACTAATTTGGATTTATTCAGTCTCTATTGACAAATTAATGGTTTCAAATAATTAATTCAGACATTTTGTATATCAAGGCAATACATTCTTGAATTCTAGGCTAATATGTAAAATTCTTTACCAGCTTGACTTTAAATATTATTAAGAGAAAAACTTTTTTTTAAATTGATAAAACTCTTGATTTGACAAATGGCAATAATGTATCCATCAGAATGTTCTTCTTTGAAAAGTCTATGGTAAATTGCAGATAAAGGTAGGGAACTGTCGGAGGGAATGTACTTAATAAAAGATTACCATCACTTGAAAAATATGATATTTTCTCCCTCCTAGAAATGGTAATCGATCCACATGTGTTTATCAGAAGACAATATAAGAGAATATACCAAGCAACGTTATTTGAATTCTTTCAGAAATTTAGTTTTTTACAATAGTACAGTCTAATTAACACTATATTTATTACAAGAAGGAAAACATTGCGATATTAGTGCATTCTTCTTTATTTCATTCTAAATTAGGTGTTGTCACTATATGCTAATTAGCTTTTTCGATATTATTAAAATGAAGTACTTAATGTATTAACGCATTTCCCTGTGTTTAGGAAGCAATCCGTGATCTATTAAATTAATATTTCAACAAATAAATAACATAAAATCTGAATATTTAAACAGCTACGCGAAACACGCCATTATTGGTGGTGACACTGGTGACGTCATCAATTACATCAAACAGTAATATCGCATGTACGTAGTATATTAACATAGCATTTTAAAGACTTTTTGCACGTTTTTACCTGTGATTTAATTCTAAATGGCTAATACATGATTCGTAAGTGCTACTTCGGGAAATTTGCCGACAGTGGATGTGTTCATTATCGCGGAATTTATGAAGAAAGAGGAACCTTTCAACATAGCAGAAGTGAGGGGCTCTAAAGCTGCAACATAAGTACTAAACTTTTTGTATTCTCTTTGCATTTATCTATTATTACTTTAACGTAGTCTATTGATTCCTATATTATCATTACATATATTTGCTCAATAAAATATACATGCAAGGTTGAAATTATATAAACATAACCTATAAATGTTGCTCATAAACTTGTAATATAAACAGGGTTAGGTTATTCATTATTTTAGACCAATTCTCATGCATGATAATTAAGTTTTAAACTTTACTTACTCAACTTACTTTGAAATGATCCTCACAGCAAAAACACACTGATGCTGTTGTAGGTGGATCACGTCTAGCGGCTCTACGTCACTTTATTTTGCGTTGTTTTTGTTTTGGTACCTACTGTCACGAGAACCTTTTCAGATGCGTTCTTGGATGTATTTTTGCATCATGGAACAAAACACCACTTACTTTCCATTATAAAATGTTGTATTATAAATAGCGTGTATTTATAATACACAATCCGTGTTTATTTACCAACAATGTAACCTCTGACGTCATCAATGCGGGATACGGTGACGTACGGTTTTTCGCGGTAAAATTTAAATTCAAATTAAAAGGGCTATTCTAAGAAATAAATCGATTGCTCGGGAAAATTCAATTTTTTTTAACCATAATTAAGTATTATCTTTACAGTCAAAGAGATTTTAAAATTTGTGAAAACGCCGAATTGTTTTTCTTTGGAAGTTCTCTCAACTTGTGGAGTATGTGCTAAAGAATTTTTGTAACACCATGCAAAGTGGCAATACTTGTATAGTTCACTCCATATTTTTACGACACAAAACACTCAAAGCTGGCGACCAAGCTAATATAGGTATATGGAAACCGAGGCATGTTGAGTTTTTCTAGACTGTATTAAATAATAAATATAATGTATTACTTAATAGATAAAACATCATTACTCTCATGTAAAATATGTTCTGGCATGATTAAGATAAGAAGTAAACGAAAACACGACTCTTTTAAGTAAGATTTCTAACTCTTGTGATATAGTTACGTAAATCACCCCTAACTAAAATGTCATACCTAAGGAACAAATAAACAGAAAAGTACTTTGAATTTATCTGTAACTGTCGTGAAGAACGGACAATACGTCCACCAATGCATCAGATATTCCTATCTTGACAGTGTTAGATTAGTTAATTTACCAGAAATTACATTAAGTTTCGAAAATACGATTTTTAAATCTCTAGTGTTATTTTGTTCGTTCGAATACGCAAAAATGTGAAATACGGCTCTGTACTACCTTGTCCGCAGGGAATAGTGCTGTCTTTGATATTTGGCTGGCTGGTTTTTATTACCTTTTTCGTGTGTCTTAAACAAATGAAGAATTATACAGGGTGACCCAGAGTTAAACCTCCAAACGTTCAGGATTGATTTTTGAGGTTATAATAAGACTTGTTTCATCTATAAAGAAGCACCCCATCTGAGCTGGAGAAAAAAGGAAAAGAGAGAAAAATTCGTCTCACTTTACGGTATTTATTACAAAACGGTGAAGTATTGAAAATTCATAAAAATTGTTCGAACTGCTCACACCTACGACAGACGGAGCAGCTGCACGGCTGGTGTGATCTCCCTGGCTGCTTCAAAAGACGCTAATGATCTATAGAATTTCCAATCAATGTTTATGTTTTGATATGTATTTACTTTTTTATTTTACTAAAAATATAAAATAAAACAATAATTACACAGCCACACAATAAAAAAAAAGGTCAAGAACTTTTAACGGGACACATGTATCTTGTTTAAATGTGAATTTTTTATTATAAGCTTTCTTATGGTTATGAAACATATTCTTTATATTTCATAGGATTTTGCAAACAGATGAAAAAAACTATCTATGAGAACTAAAAGAAAAACTTTATGTAAAAAATATTAATGAAATCTTTGCATTCTTTCAATAACCTGACTTCTGGTTATGCTAGCAAATCAAAATCCTAAAACAAGTTTCTTATTTGACATTCTTATCATAATTTTAGCACCCAACATAGTCTCCGACGGCTATGCAGATTAAACTAGTATCTACATGACCCCCTACGGTATGAAGATTCAGTTACAAATGAGAACAAAGGTCTAAAATGATTTTTTTTCCTACCTTGTCTTAAAAAATGTTTCATTCTAATGGATTACATTTTCCTAAAATCTCTCATTCAGTTTATTAGAAATGCTTAGACTTAGCCGTTTTTTGCCCTTATTCTGAACTCATCAGAAAGGCACAAAGCCACTCATAACGATGCAAAACCACGGCAATATCATGAATAAGTATGAAATATTTATATTTGACATTGGCTGATAAAAAACTGCTAGCATAACCAGAAGCCATGTTATCTAAAGAATGCAAAGATGTCATTAATATTTTTTACATATAGTTTTTCTTTTAGTTCTCATAGATAAATCTTTTTTTCCGCTGTTTGCAAAATCCTATAAAGAATATGTTTCATTACTATAAGCAAACAAATAATAAATAATTCACTTTTAAACATTCATATAGTATATAGGCTCCAATACTAGTTAGCTAATAGATAGGTGAAGATATGTTGTTCTTTATCAGGCAATATTTCATACTTATTCATGAATATTTAGTTGGTTTTGTATGAAACTTCGTTATGAATGGCTTTGTACCTTTCTGATGAGCCCAGAATAAGGGCGAAAAACGTTTCAAATGCTAAGCATTTCCAAGAAATTGAATGAGAGATTTTATGAACATTAGAATAAAAAAAATCGGTAAAGGTCTTTACACAGAACTTCCCTCGTTGTTTGTGCATGGCGGTCACTCTAAAAAATTAATAATTACGAAATAACATTGAGAATAATAATCGGAATATAGTTATTGCTATTATTACAAAGAAAACTTGATAAGTTTTGGTCAAAAAAATATACAGTTTGCTCATCCAACAGCAAAAGCTCAATACTAATAAACAGGTGCCACATATGGCAGGCTTGCGCAAATACCTTTACAAATGTCCACCATGACTGAATTATTTCTTGGGATGACCACCCTGTACATTTTTCAATAAAAGTATAATAGGTGTATATGTCAGATATTATTGCCATCCGTCACATCAATCCAACATTCGCGTAATGAAGTAAAAGTATAGTGGTGGTTAAAAAATTTCATTTTTATTTTTATTTTAATTTTTCAAAAATGTTAAAAAAAAAATTTAAATTTTTTCTTCTGAAATAGGTTTAAAATGTCAAACGTAGAAATTTTAAATTTGAGCAAAAAGGAAAGTTTCCGTCTATTCTATAATAGTGGTAAAAGTTTAAGATTTAAAAATTACACATTTTTTTTAAATAGGTTTAGAATGTCATGAAACGTGAAACTTTTAAATTTGAGTAAAAAAAGTTTCCATCTATTCTAGTGTTAATTTTTTTTCCAAACTGGTAACAAAATGTTGCAAATTTTTTTTTCCGAAATTGGTTTGGAATGTCATGAAACGTGGAAATTTTAAATTTGAGCAAACCAAATTTTTCGTCTATTCTATAGTAGTGATAAATAGATTAAAAATGTTTTCAAATTTTTCTAAAAAATTTTCAAAAACTTTTTTAAATTCGTTTGAATAGTTTTAGAATGTTATGGAAACATGGATAGTTTAAATCTGAACAAAGAAAATTCTATCTTAGTGGCAAAATTTTTTTAAAATAGTAAACAAAATTTCTAATTTTTCTTTTAAATAGATTTAGAACGCTATCAACCGTGGAAATTTTAAATTTGAAGAAATAAAAAAAAATCCATGTATTTTAGTGGTAAAAAAAAATTTCAAAAATGTTGGTAAAAAAAATTTCAAAAAATGTTCAAAATTTTTTTTTTCTGAATCAGGCTTAGAATGCCATGAAACTTGGAAATTTTAAATTTGAAGAAAAACAAATTATCATTTTAGTAGAAAAAAATCGGTAAAGGTATTTACACAGAACTTCCCTCGTTATTTATGCATGGCAGTCACTCTAAAAAATTAATAATTACGAAATGACATTGAGAATAATAATCGGAATAGAGTTATTGCTATTATTACAAAGAAAACTTGATAAGTTTTGGTCAAAAAAATATACAGATTGCTCATCCAACAGCAAAAGTTCAATACTAAATAGCAGGTGCCACATATGGCAGGCTTGCGCAAATACCTTTACAAATGTCCACCATAACTGAAATATTTCTTGGGATGACCACCCTGTACATTTTTCAATAAAAGTGTAATAGGTGCATATGCCAGATATTATTGCCATCTGTCACATTTTCAATCCAACATTCACGTAATGGAGTGGAAGCATATTGGTGTTTAAAAAATTTCATTTTTTTTAAATTTTTCAAAAGATGTTGGTAAAATAATTTTCAAAATTTTTACTTCCCTCGCATACCGAAGGGAAGTATTGTATTCGAGAAAAAATCACCCTCCGAGATTTTTTCGGATTCTGACGTTTCAGAACACGTAGATTCCGAAAATATAGGTTTTTCAATTCCGTCAGTCTGTCTGTCTGTCTGTCTGTCCGTCGGTCTGTCTGTCTGTCTGTCTGTCTGTCTGTCTGTTGGTGTATTTACTAAAAAACTACTTGACGGAGAGCAGTCAAATTTGGTAGGTAGTTAACCCTACTGTCAGCGAAGAACTGGTAGAATTTTCACTGAAAAATATACAGGGTGGACCGTCTAAACGGAATAAATAGTGAAAAAAATTTTTTTTGCTCAAATTTAAAATTTCCACGTTTCATGACGCGCTAAACCTGTTTCAGGAAAAAAAAATTTTTGAAAATTTTTTTCAAACATTTTTGAAAAAATTTTTACCAAGATGAAAAAAATTTTTTTTTTGCTCAAATTTAAAATTTTCACGTTTCATGACGCGCTAAACCTATTTCAGAAAAAAAAAATTTTGAAAATTTTTTTCATTTCTACGTTTCATGACACGCTTAACCTAGTTCAGGAAAAAAAAAATTGAAAATTTTTTTCACCAATATTTTTGAAAAAATTTTTACTACTAAAATGATTTTTTTTTTCTTTCTTCAAATTTAAAATTTTCACGTTTCATGGCATTCTAAGCCTGATTAAAAGAAAAGTTTTTTGAAATTTTATCACTAAGATTGAATTTTTCTTTCTTTGTTCAGATTTTAACTATCCACGTTTCCATGACATTCTAAAACTATTCAAACAAATTTAAAAATGTTTTTGAAGAATTTTTTAAAAAATTTGAAAACATTTTTAATCCATTTATGTATCACTACTATAGAACAGACGAAAAATTTTTTTTTTGCTCAAATTTAAAATTTCCACGTTTCATGATATTCCAAACCAATTTCGGAAAAAAAAATTTGCAACATTTTGTTACCAGTTTGGAAAAAAATTTAACACCAGAATGCTCAAATTTAAATGACATTCTAAACCTAGGTATTTCAGAAAAAAAATTTTGAAAATTTTTTTCACCAACATTTTTCAAAAAGTTTTTACCACTAAAATAGATCGAATTTATTTTATTTGCTCAAATTTAAAATTTTCACGTTTCATAGCATTCTAAACCTATTTTAAAAATACAACTTTTTTTAGCACTACTATAGAACAGAAGGAAACTTTCCTTTTTGCTCTAATTTAAAATTTCTACCTTTGACATTTTAAACCTATTTCAGAAGAAAAAAATTTGAAAATTATTTTACCATCTTTTGAAAAATTTTTAAAAAATTAAATTTTTTAACCACGACTATACTTCCACTCCATTACGTGAATGTTGGAGTGAAAATGTGACAGGTGGCAATAACATCTGGCATATGCACCTATTATACTTTTATTGAAAAATGTACAGGGTGGTCATCCCAAGAAATAATTCAGTCATGGTGGACATTTGTAAAGGTATTTGCGCAAGCCTGCCATATGTGGCACCTGCTATTTAGTATTGAACTTTTGCTGTTGGATGAGCAATCTGTATATTTTTTTGACCAAAACTTATCAAGTTTTCTTTGTAATAATAGCAATAACTCTACTCCGATTATTATTCTCAATGTCATTTCGTAATTATTATTTTTTTAGAGAGACTGCCATGAACGAGGGAAGTTCTGTGTAAATACCTTTACCGATTTTTTTCAAAAATATTGGTGAAAAAAATTTTCAAATTTTTTTCTGAAATAGGTTAAGCGTGTCATGAAACGTAAAAATTTTAAATTTGAGCAAAAAAAAATTTTTTCATCTTGGTAAAAAATTTTTCAAAAATGTTTGAAAAAAATTTTCAAAAATTTTTTTTTTCTGAAATAGGTTTAGCGCGTCATGAAACGTGGAAATTTTAAATTTGAGCAAAAAAAAAATTTTTTCACTATTTATTCCGTTTAGACGGTCCACCCTGTATATTTTCCAGTGAAATTTCTACCATTTCTTCGCTGACAGTAGCGTCAACTACCTACCAAATTTGACTGCTCTCCGGTAGTAAATGCACCAACAGACAGACAGACAGACAGACAGACACACTGACGGAATTGAAAAACCTATATTTTCGTAATCTCCGTTATCTGAAACGTCAGAATCCGTAAAAATCTCGGAGGGTGATTTTTTCTCGAATACAATACTTCCCTTCGGTATGCGAGGGAAGTAAAAATTAAGACAAGGTAGGTAAATAATTCATTTTAGACCTTTGTTCTCATTTTTAACTGAATCTTCATACCTTATGGGGTCATGTAGATACTAATTTAATCTGCTTAGCCGTAGGGGACTATGTTGGATGCTAGTGTTGTAATGAGAATGTCAAATAAGAAATTGGACAAATGTATTTTAGGATTTTGATTTGCTAGCATAACCAGAAGTCAGGCTATAGAAAGAATGCAAAGATTTCATTAATATTTTGTACATATAGTTTTTCTTTTAGTTCTCATAGATAGTTTTCTTTTCCGCTGTTTGCAAAATCCTATAAGGAATATGTTTCATGTATCCTATGTATTTTGAGTCACTGAATCCAAATAATCTGAGAATAAAATAGCACCTTTCACGATTAGCTATCGACAACCTCAAACAAACTAATTTTTAAGTATTTGATGGAAAAACGTAGTTTTGTTATGGATTTTAGACCGCTGAATTCAAGAATTGAGTCAGATCAGTGATATTACTAAAAATATTAAAACATAACCTCAAAGCTACATTGCCTGAGCGGCACTTTCAGATCTAAATTGAATTAATGTGCTTCCATTGCATTGAATCCGATACGTAAATCAAATTAGTGTTGGTTTTCCATGGCATTTTCCTTTGTAAACAATTGTTCTGAAGCAAATCTCTTTTCAAAGTCCGACAGTAGTCCGTCATCACATTTCATGCCATCTTCCTTGATATCGTTGATCCATCGTTTTATTATCCTTTTGAAACCTTTCACCTTGTTCTTCACTGTAGTCTCCAAGGTTTATAGGGAAGTATTCAACATGAGAATCAATGAAATGGAGCTTCAAACTCATGAAACACTTCAATTTTTTTAAACTGTCGACTCTCGATATCTTCTATTTTCTACTCTGGACTTTTAAAATTTCCCAGGAATTGTTCAACAACATTTTTTAGAGCGAGCCACACTCTTTTCTTAGTTGAAATCATTTTAGTATACAAAAACGTTGTCTTTTAATAGCTGCTGAATTTGAGATCAATCAAATATCCCTTCTTTTAATATAGCATCGGACAATGGGCTTTTCCCTCATTTTTTTTTTATTGTGTTATTGGAAAGAGCCTATCAAAATATTGCTAAAAATGAATTTTTATTTTTTTTCTGAGCGCATAAAATACCACAAAAAAAATACAAATGTTCCGTAAATGAACAGCAGTTTGAAACGATAGCTTTCGGGCGCCAATGTGACGTCATCATAAACTGCACCAATCAGTATGAGATTAAACGGCCGTCAGAATTAGCTATGAAGGTGCATTCAAAAAGAACCTCACTTCTCTGCCTTGCTTTCCACAACCTACAATTCTATTGGTGCCTGAAGTACATTTCTGAGGAACTACCAATAGAATCTCATATTGCAAAGTGGTAACGCTTAATTGAGAACGTGCGTTTATGACGCCCATTGACAGTGCCAAGAAGTATCTGTCATAAATCACGAGAGTGCAGCCCAGCGTGTTTACTTCTTGTTTGGTGTTATAGTATTAATTTCTTTTAAAAATATGAGTAAATGTGAAGACATATTTGTAAAAGGTCCACTAAAAGAAAGAACAATATATACATACGTTAAAATGATCTTCGCAACAGAAAAATCCAGGAGCAGTATAAACAATACCTGGGAACTTTTGCAACTTTCCACCATAATTTTCGAATTTCCAAATTTGTTGGAACTCGCAAAAATAACTTCGTACTATTTTCACTATTATTTGGACACACTGGTACAAAACAAACCTTTTTAAGCGGCATTTTATAATTAGAAGAGAGCAAAATTAATTTTCGTATCGAACGTAAACAATAGAAAGTGAGGTTATCGAATAAAGTTTGAACATTTCAGTACAGCGTTGCCAAATGAAACTGGCATTATACCATATGTGAACCAAATGAACAAAAATAGAGAATATAAATCTGATATATAGATTTTAGAAACTCATACAGTCAAAAAAGTTGATACAATTTTTGCTTTTATTTAGTGTCAGAGAAACGAAGAATACGTTGTAACGAAAAAATGCGCTATTCAAAGTAGACAATTGATAACGGAAATACGATGTTCATGTAAAAAGACATACATCTGGCAATAGAGGATCCTCATTAAGAATACGACTTTTATTGGTCTAATCAGTGTGACGTCACGCATGGCGCCTTAAAACTTACGTTTCAAATTACCTGAAATAAAACTGATTTTGTAATGTAAATATTTGGTAGAACGTAAAAAATTGGAAGAAACTAAATTAAAATAAAATTATATTGCAGTTTATTATATGGCTTGATTGTAGTGAAGTAGTAAAATTCAGTCATGCGGGAAAGGCCCATTGGGGAAACTGAGACATTATATACTGAGAACATTGTCCCTCTTTATCTAGTGCTTTTACGAATTATTTCATGAGACCCAACTTGATATGAAGATGTGAAAGGAGGACTTCTGTTGGCTACGCTGATGGGTCGTTGATGACGTTTCTGGATCCTCGTTCCAGTAACATTCTCTTTGACCCAATCTTTTTTTTTATAATGATTATCACGACATCGGCTGTCCCATAAGCACAAGAAACAAGAATGCTTTGTATTTCCTGATTGCTGTTCCAGAAGTATTGATAGCCCTCACTGAGCTGGAAGGTGAATCATTCTACACATCCCGTTTCAGGGCAGCTGTCATTGCCCCCAGTACTTAATGCAGAAGCAGATATTAAAACTGAATTTTTGAGTAAATTTAATAAATGCAAATAACTGGACACCTAAGTCCGACGACTTATAAGAAATCGTAACACAAGAAGCTCGGAACTTGTGGATCACAAGACACGAGGTAAGTTTTCTTACGAAGAATATTGTGAGGAAAACTTTTTAAGGAGGAGATTGTTGTAATAAAGTATATTTTTAAAATAATGCCGGGGATTTGTTCGTTATTATGCTGTTCTGACTTGAATACTAAGTTCCGCCACTCAAGAAAAAGAAAAATTTTGAAAATATTTTAAAATATTTTTTTATTATTATAGAACACATGGGAATTTTTTTCATCATATTTAAAATTTCCACGTTTCATGACAATCTAAACTTATTTCAGAAAAAAAATTTCAAACGTAAAAATTTTTTGAAAATGTTTGTACTCTACCAAGATAAATGGTGGAACAAATTTTTTTTGTCCAAATTTAAAACTTCCATGTCTCATGACATTCCAAACCTATTTCAGAAAAAAAAATCCAAAACTTTTTGAAAATTTTTGTACCAGTTGAAAGATGGGATTTTTTTTTTGCTCTGTTTTAAATTTTACACGTTTCATGACATTCTAACCTATTTCAAATAAAAAAATGTTTCATAGTGAAAATCCCATGACGATTGTATCATGTGGGTAGGACCTGTGACTATAGACTATATAGAGTATATGATGGTATTTTTTTCTGCTCAAATTTAAAATTTCCACGTTTCATGACATTCTAAATCTATTTCATAAAAAAAAATTTTTTTAAATTTGAAAATTTAGTCAAAACTTTTTTTTTTTATTCTTTTGCTAGTATGGAATATATGATGGAAATTTTTTTGCTCAAATTTAAAATTTCCTCGTTTCATGACATTCTAAATCTATTTAAAAAAAAAGAATTTCAAAAAAGAAAAATTGTTTGGAAATTTTGTCAAAGAAAAATGTTTTGAAAATTTTTTTACTACTATGGAAAACCGCTGCCTAAGGAATCACTACTTCCACATCCAGATTCATCATCCAAATCACTTTAAAGGAAACATCTTGACTATATTTGCACTCTAGTATGTGGAAATTATTGGTCATAGAATTTTAATATTTGGGTCAGATGTCATAGAAAAGTTTGAGGAGTTGGTTTCTATCATGTACGTTAAAAATGAAGCTTCTAGTTTACCCACCCCTTCAATGCAGTCATCTCAATCAGATGTCACTACAATACATACGTGTACTAACTTTCAAGTGAATATCTCAATTTGACGTTATCAATCCCATTAATAATGAAGCGGAGGTGGTGGAGTTTGAAAAATATTAGAAAGAAATCTGAGGCCTTCGTTTCTAGTATATACACAGAATCCCACATTTCTGTACTCTTACCAGCTTGATTTACTTATTGTTAACCCCAACCCAATTTTGCCCCCATTCCTTCAATGCAATCATGTCAAAATATAATCCAGTTTTAGATATAGTTATAATACAAAAATGTACCAAATTTCAAGTGTAAATTTAAATTTAATTTTATCAACTCTTTTAATAAGGGAGTGGGGGTGGTGGGGAGATGGAAAATACTAATAAAAAAACCTGAGACCTTCGCTTCTAGTATATACATCAAATCCCAAATTTCTGTACTTTTACTAACTTGCTCTACTTATTTTCCCCTATTTAACCCCCAACCCTTCAAGCCACACTCTTTTCTTAGTTGAAATCATTTTAGTAACAAAAACGTTGTCTTTTAATAGCTGCTGAATTTGAGATCAATCAAATATCCCTTCTTTTAATATAGCATCGGACAATGGGCTTTTCCCTCATTTTTTTTTTATTGTGTTATTGGAAAGAGCCTATCAAAATATTGCTAAAAATGAATTTTTATTTTTTTTCTGAGCGCATAAAATACCACAAAAAAAATACAAATGTTCCGTAAATGAACAGCAGTTTGAAACGATAGCTTTCGGGCGCCAATGTGACGTCATCATAAACTGCACCAATCAGTATGAGATTAAACGGCCGTCAGAATTAGCTATGAAGGTGCATTCAAAAAGAACCTCACTTCTCTGCCTTGCTTTCCACAACCTACAATTCTATTGGTGCCTGAAGTACATTTCTGAGGAACTACCAATAGAATCTCATATTGCAAAGTGGTAACGCTTAATTGAGAACGTGCGTTTATGACGCCCATTGACAGTGCCAAGAAGTATCTGTCATAAATCACGAGAGTGCAGCCCAGCGTGTTTACTTCTTGTTTGGTGTTATAGTATTAATTTCTTTTAAAAATATGAGTAAATGTGAAGACATATTTGTAAAAGGTCCACTAAAAGAAAGAACAATATATACATACGTTAAAATGATCTTCGCAACAGAAAAATCCAGGAGCAGTATAAACAATACCTGGGAACTTTTGCAACTTTCCACCATAATTTTCGAATTTCCAAATTTGTTGGAACTCGCAAAAATAACTTCGTACTATTTTCACTATTATTTGGACACACTGGTACAAAACAAACCTTTTTAAGCGGCATTTTATAATTAGAAGAGAGCAAAATTAATTTTCGTATCGAACGTAAACAATAGAAAGTGAGGTTATCGAATAAAGTTTGAACATTTCAGTACAGCGTTGCCAAATGAAACTGGCATTATACCATATGTGAACCAAATGAACAAAAATAGAGAATATAAATCTGATATATAGATTTTAGAAACTCATACAGTCAAAAAAGTTGATACAATTTTTGCTTTTATTTAGTGTCAGAGAAACGAAGAATACGTTGTAACGAAAAAATGCGCTATTCAAAGTAGACAATTGATAACGGAAATACGATGTTCATGTAAAAAGACATACATCTGGCAATAGAGGATCCTCATTAAGAATACGACTTTTATTGGTCTAATCAGTGTGACGTCACGCATGGCGCCTTAAAACTTACGTTTCAAATTACCTGAAATAAAACTGATTTTGTAATGTAAATATTTGGTAGAACGTAAAAAATTGGAAGAAACTAAATTAAAATAAAATTATATTGCAGTTTATTATATGGCTTGATTGTAGTGAAGTAGTAAAATTCAGTCATGCGGGAAAGGCCCATTGGGGAAACTGAGACATTATATACTGAGAACATTGTCCCTCTTTATCTAGTGCTTTTACGAATTATTTCATGAGACCCAACTTGATATGAAGATGTGAAAGGAGGACTTCTGTTGGCTACGCTGATGGGTCGTTGATGACGTTTCTGGATCCTCGTTCCAGTAACATTCTCTTTGACCCAATCTTTTTTTTTATAATGATTATCACGACATCGGCTGTCCCATAAGCACAAGAAACAAGAATGCTTTGTATTTCCTGATTGCTGTTCCAGAAGTATTGATAGCCCTCACTGAGCTGGAAGGTGAATCATTCTACACATCCCGTTTCAGGGCAGCTGTCATTGCCCCCAGTACTTAATGCAGAAGCAGATATTAAAACTGAATTTTTGAGTAAATTTAATAAATGCAAATAACTGGACACCTAAGTCCGACGACTTATAAGAAATCGTAACACAAGAAGCTCGGAACTTGTGGATCACAAGACACGAGGTAAGTTTTCTTACGAAGAATATTGTGAGGAAAACTTTTTAAGGAGGAGATTGTTGTAATAAAGTATATTTTTAAAATAATGCCGGGGATTTGTTCGTTATTATGCTGTTCTGACTTGAATACTAAGTTCCGCCACTCAAGAAAAAGAAAAATTTTGAAAATATTTTAAAATATTTTTTTATTATTATAGAACACATGGGAATTTTTTTCATCATATTTAAAATTTCCACGTTTCATGACAATCTAAACTTATTTCAGAAAAAAAATTTCAAACGTAAAAATTTTTTGAAAATGTTTGTACTCTACCAAGATAAATGGTGGAACAAATTTTTTTTGTCCAAATTTAAAACTTCCATGTCTCATGACATTCCAAACCTATTTCAGAAAAAAAAATCCAAAACTTTTTGAAAATTTTTGTACCAGTTGAAAGATGGGATTTTTTTTTTGCTCTGTTTTAAATTTTACACGTTTCATGACATTCTAACCTATTTCAAATAAAAAAATGTTTCATAGTGAAAATCCCATGACGATTGTATCATGTGGGTAGGACCTGTGACTATAGACTATATAGAGTATATGATGGTATTTTTTTCTGCTCAAATTTAAAATTTCCACGTTTCATGACATTCTAAATCTATTTCATAAAAAAAAATTTTTTTAAATTTGAAAATTTAGTCAAAACTTTTTTTTTTAATTCTTTTGCTAGTATGGAATATATGATGGAAATTTTTTTGCTCAAATTTAAAATTTCCTCGTTTCATGACATTCTAAATCTATTTAAAAAAAAAGAATTTCAAAAAAGAAAAATTGTTTGGAAATTTTGTCAAAGAAAAATGTTTTGAAAATTTTTTTACTACTATGGAAAACCGCTGCCTAAGGAATCACTACTTCCACATCCAGATTCATCATCCAAATCACTTTAAAGGAAACATCTTGACTATATTTGCACTCTAGTATGTGGAAATTATTGGTCATAGAATTTTAATATTTGGGTCAGATGTCATAGAAAAGTTTGAGGAGTTGGTTTCTATCATGTACGTTAAAAATGAAGCTTCTAGTTTACCGTACTTATTTTCCACTATTCACAACCTACCACCTCCCACCCCTTCAATGCAGTCATCTCAATCAGATGTCACTACAATACATACGTGTACTAACTTTCAAGTGAATATCTCAATTTGACGTTATCAATCCCATTAATAATGAAGCGGAGGTGGTGGAGTTTGAAAAATATTAGAAAGAAATCTGAGGCCTTCGTTTCTAGTATATACACAGAATCCCACATTTCTGTACTCTTACCAGCTTGATTTACTTATTGTTAACCCCAACCCAATTTTGCCCCCATTCCTTCAATGCAATCATGTCAAAATATAATCCAGTTTTAGATATAGTTATAATACAAAAATGTACCAAATTTCAAGTGTAAATTTAAATTTAATTTTATCAACTCTTTTAATAAGGGAGTGGGGGTGGTGGGGAGATGGAAAATACTAATAAAAAAACCTGAGACCTTCGCTTCTAGTATATACATCAAATCCCAAATTTCTGTACTTTTACTAACTTGCTCTACTTATTTTCCCCTATTTAACCCCCAACCCTTCAACGGAATCATCTGAAAGTATAATCTAGTTCCAGATGTCGTTATAATACATACGTGTACCAAATTTCAAGTGAATATCTCAATTTTATTTTATCAACCCTTTTATTAAGGGAGTGGGGGTGGTGGGGGTTGAAAAATATTACAAAAAAATCTGACTCTTTGGCTTCTAGTACATACACCGAATTTCAAGTTTCTGTGGTATTACCAGCGTGCTTTACTTATTTTCCCCTATTTAACCCCCAACCCATCAACGGAATCATCTCAAAATATAATCTAGTTCCAGATGTCGTTATAATACATATTTGTACCAAATTTCAAATGAATATCTCAATTTTATTTCATCAACCCTTTTCATATTGAAGTAGGGGTGGTGGGGGTTGAAAAATATTATAAAAAAAATCTGACGCTTTGGCTTCTAGTACATATACCGAATTTCAAGTTTCTGTAGTATTACCAGCTTGCTTTACTTATTTTCCCCTATTTACCCCTATTTAACCCCCAACCCTTCGAGGGAATCATCTCAAATTATAATCTAGTTCCAGATGTCGTTATAGCACATACGTGTACCAAATTTCAAATGAATATCTCAATTTTATTTTATCAACCCTTTTCATATTGGAGTAGGGGTGTGGTGGGGGTTGAAAAATATTATAAAAAAAATCTGACGCTTTGGCTTCTAGTACATACACCGTATGTCAAGTTTCTGTACTCTTACCAACTTGTTTTACTTATATTCCCATATTTACCCCAAATTAACCCCCAACCCTTCAACGGAATCATCTCAAAATATAATCTAATTCCAGACGTCGTTATAATACATACGTGTACGAAATTTCAAATGAATATCTCAACTTTAATTTATCAACCCCATTAATGGGGTTGGGGTGGTGGGGGGTTGAAAAATATTATAAAAAAATATGAGTCCTTAACTTCTAGTACATACACCGAATTTCAAGTTTCTGTATTTTTACAAGCTTGCTTTACTTATTTTCCCCTATTTACCCCTATTTAACCCCCAACCCTTCACCGGATATCCTCAAAAAACAATCCAGTTCCAGATCTCATTATAATATATACGTGTACAAAATTTCAAATCAATATCTTAAACCGTTCCGGAGAAAACGTGCGGACAAAAAAAAAGTTACAGACAGACAGACAGACCGACAGACAGAAATTTTTGTTTCGCTCAAATTTAAAATCTCGACGTTTCATGACATTTTAAACCTATTTCACGAATAAAAATTTTTGAATTTTTTTTTGCGATTACTATACTTCCAATCCACTACGTGGATGTGGAAGTAATATATGATGGAAAAAAATTTTTGCTCAAAACTTAAAATGTCCACGTTTCTAAACATATTTCAGAAATAAATAATTAAAAAGAAAAAGTTTTTTTTGAAAATGATTTTACTATACTAGAACTATACCTAGAACAGACGTTGGAAATTTATTTTTGCCCAAATTTAAAATTTGCACGTTTCATGACATTCTAAACCTATTTCAGAAAAAAATGCTTTTGAAAATTTTTAAAATTTCTTTAAAAATGTTTGACCACTACCATCCGGTATAAATAAAGAGGGAAGTGCTGTAACTTTACCGATTTTTTTTGGTTGGGTGTGTTTCTAATTTTTTAATGCCTGAATATATCCTACTAGTTAATTGTTTAGACATAACCATATCACCGAGAGCCCATCTTGTCTGCCTCTCCACTCCCTTATGAACTATCTGACCTGGTCACTTATTGGTAAAGTTTTTAAATATACGTTATTTATTTACTTTCATGTGTCTACACTTTACCATTAATGAAAAATTGAAAACTTTCAATAAATGTGATCACTTTGCCTCAATATACAAATCATATAAAATAACAAATTTTTAATGATATTTTCTCAAAATAACATATTTATGAAGGTATAAAAAAAGTATTTTATTAGTATCGCTTATTTTCCTTTTAAATGCAAATTCAAAATAAATAAATGCAAATAATTAAATCTTCAAATAAACCTCACAATTGAAGTAAACTTAAAAAATAGTAATTAACAACCTACGCTCATGGTGCCGGTAAATTAATAAGAACACTGCTCGTTAACTTATGTTTCGGCTCAGTCATATTCTGTCTTAGTTTATCTTACCGGCCTGCACATGTTTCGAAAGTACTAATGATGCTCCCATCGTAAACATATTACCCATCTTGTAAATATTTTAAGTGTTTATTTTCAGAAGTTAGGCTACCGACCCCGTCAAACTTTAATTTTCTACTACCTTTCACAGAAGTATCTGATATGGTGTATCAAATATCTGTTATTTTTAAAATATATATTAAGACATATAAAAGCCATTCGTTATATCCTTTAGATATTTGACAAATAAGGCCTGTTTAGAAATTAAACTTAACTCCCTAGTAATATGCTTGATTATTTTCTAAATATCGGTTCGGAATTTTTTGTCAACTTTTAATATTCTTTTAAACTATTAAATAATTTTTTATTGAAATAATTACTAGAAAAGATTTAGAGCATTATCGAAAAGTGCTTACCAAAAACCCTTTTTAATTAATTTTATTACGTAGTACACAAAAATTTAACATCGCCCTCACATAAAAACCGCTGCCTAAGGAATCACCACTTCCACATCCAGATTTCTCTTCCAAGTCTCTTTAAACGAAAGCATTTTGATATTAAAATTGCACTCTAGTATGTGGAAATAATGGGGGTGAGGGTAGTTGATGCCAAACATTTTTTTGAGAACTTTAGCTGTCATACACCCTAAATCATAATTAAATTTTGTTTACCCCTTTAGTAATGGAGTGATGTGGGTGGCAGATTTCATAAAAATCTAAGGCCTTGATTTCTAGCATATACAACAAATTTCAAGAGTCTGGACCCTTACTAGTTTGCATTATTTATTAAGCCCTATTTATACCTATTTCACTGCCAATCCTTCAACGGAATAAACTCAAAATATAATTTAGTTTCAGATCTCGCTATAGTACATAAATGTACCAAATTTCATGTCAATATCTTAAACCGCTCCAGGGAAAACGTCCGTACAAAAAAATTATAGACATGCCGACAGACCGACAGACTATTGACATGCCATTCTGAACCTGTTTCAACAAAGAAAAGACATTGAAATTTGTCTTATGATTACTATACTTTCTATCCATTATGTAGATGTGGGAGGAAAAGTAAGTTCACAAAATAAATATTACCCTCCCGGACTACAAAATAATTTTATACAAGCATGTTGTAGGGTAAAGTGTAAAATATTTTTGTTTTCAGGTGTTACGGTCATGAAAAATGGATTGTTTTAGGGTATTTATTATCAGGCATGTAACCGTCATAGCAACAAAATATTGGATATTTTATGCTTTTTCGGCAATATCTTGAAAACTAAGCGAAATAAGCAAAAATGTGTACATTCCTTTTTAGTAGAGCATATAATTCCCTAAAATAAAATTTATAACGAAAAACTGGTAAACATTACACTCTTTGCTGATTTATTACACTTTTCATACTAGAGTAAACATCATTTGTGGAGTCAAGGAGTCAGACGAATATGTTACAGATGAGGATCGCATCTCCCCCCCCCCCGTTATCGAGGGTGCTGAACACGGATATGAGGGTAAAAAAGTTTTTATTCATGTCAACCCCTTCAAATGATCAAAAACCACCGCTTTTATCGGTTTTCGTGCACGGACGCGCGACAGCTAGGGTTTTAATGCGTATTTCTACAGATTTGATCGGGACATGATAAAGGGCGAAGATTAATGTCAAAGACATGACCGTGACCACCCTTGGGAGTTGAATCTACCCTCGAAGGGGGTGGAAAATGATAAAAGATATCTATGCTCCTTGAAACTATTACCCCCCGTTTTCGAGGATGCTAATGACGTATCAAATACTTTTAGGTAACTTCGATCCTTCCTACCCCTCAAATTACGAAAACTTACTCCTTTCGCGTGTATACTTTCATTAATGTTTGGCAATACTTACTTAAAGGGGAATAGATGGAAATTTAATAACAGTCAAACGATACGGGAAAGGTGACGGCCAGGGAAGTTTGGAGCAACTCTTAAGGGTGAATTCTACCATCCCAGATTATGGAAAGTGATTTTACTCTTCTTTTCAGTTTATTCCCTAACGGAAACGAATCAAAAGCCGCGGATTTTCTTAATACTCCCAAAGCTTCGTTCTGATTCCACTTGTATAATATTTCGAGGCACTCCACTCCAAATGAGCATTGTCGAGCATTAATGGATGCACTTGAAAGGGGTATCTTTAATCCGTTTACGGAGGTAGGAAGAGCCAAACTCATCGGGTAGTAATGTGTAAACTGAAAATAATAGTAACATCGCTTTCCCACCCCCTGGCCGGGTAGATTCCACCCTTGATAGTTACCCCAAACTTCCCTGGGTGTCAACCTTTCGTATAGTTTGACTACTCTTAAATTACAATGCATTCCCTTTTAAGTATTTCCGAGCACTAATGAAAGTATACACGCTAATGGGGTGGATTTTGGTCATTTGAGGGGATAGGAAGGATTGAAGTCGCTTAAAAGTATTTTATTCGTCATTAGCATCCTCGAAAACGGGGGTGAAAGTTTCAAGTTCATTTTCCCACCCCCTGCGAGGGTAGATTCAACCCTCAAGGGTGGTCAGGGTCATGTTTCTGGCATAAGTCTTCGCTCTTTATCGTGTATCGGTCAAATCTTCAGAATATCGCGTTAAAACCCTTGCTGTCGGGCGTCCGTGCACGAGAAATGATAAAGGGGGTGGTTTTTGGCGGTTTAAAGAGGTTGCCCTGAATAAAAACTTTTTTTACCCTCATATTCGCTTTCAGCGGCCTTGAAAATGGGGGAGGAAGTGGTCTCGTTGCGTTCCTTATTTGTAACAAAGTCGGACCAAAATTCCGACTCATTCACTCCCCTAATACTTTTCGCTGGCTTGTTGAAGTTCTTATGTAATTGCTGCGCATTCTGTAGAATACTCCTCACAGTTTTTTTGTAACTAATGTTAGTTTCAATATTGTTTTTACATAATGTAAGAAATAAGATTATTTTAGTTTAAATAATTAATGGCTTTCTTATTTACCGATCGCTTTTGTTAAAATATAACGGGACTCTTCCTCTAGACAATGCTAATTTACTGTCCAAATTTTAGACTATTCTTTCCTGCGTTATCGTGTTTACAGGAAACCTGATAGACGAAGAGACAGACGGACGGACAGACAGATGGACGGGCATTTTGAATATTATTCTGAATTTGATTAATAACTCAGTGATATGAAATGTTTTTCTCTGCGAGCGATATTTACACTTTTAGAAACGTGCCCATCAAATGGAATATATTCTTCGTTTTCATATTTATGAAGAGTGTAATAAAACATTACAGTTGATAGTTAAGTTTGTACCGATCACCAAAGTCTTAAAAATGGGATGTATAAACTTGTTTTTGCTATTGTCGTTTATTTAAAAAGAAATTAACAATCTGAATCCACTTCATTAAATCTTTCACCTAATTTATCGAAATTTCGTATTCGACCGTCAGTATCGCGATATGCAGAACTTGTCCACGATCCTCTTTCGATTTAAATGTCATACAACCCTCCAACTTAAAGAAGCCCAGCAAAACCAAACATGTTTCTTTAGGTTTTATCTATCTCTGCAACCATTCTATTTTTATCGACTAATTTCACCATAACTAAAAAAATATCGATAAAATGCTCAAGGAAGCAGTAGAACGCAAATTTATTCGATATCATTCCAACGGTGTTAGTTACATCGATCTGCATGCAGGCGTACCAAAAATTATTCATAAAACATCACAAGAAGCAAAGGGATACAAGCCGATCCGACTTGACTTCAATCGACCAGTTTTCATCGAGTAATATCGCGAATCACAGTAATTTAAAAAAGTATGTACAAAAACAGTTATACTCCTCGATTGCTGGAAATAAAATGGCGACTGTATGTATAAACCATACAAGCGGTAAGTAATTCTACTTCAAACATGTTTTGTCTTAAAATATCTATTACATTACGAGTTGCTCTTTAAATACGTCGATTTATTCTTGTAAAAGTATATTTTAAGCCTCGTTGGTCTTAACATAATTTTTAAAACTTGTAGGTTTATCTTAAAATCGATTTTAAACCATTTGAGCACATAACACAACTGCTTTAAAACCTATCGAATTTATAATGCTCGGATAATATAACCTAAGAAGCCGGGTTGCGAAAAAGTTATTTTCACTACAACTTGCCATTATTATAAATTCACCCACAGGCACTTCATACACAAACAAAATGCCGACGAATATGTATTTTATATAAAAAAATAAATAATATTATAAAAAAATTAAAACAGTATAGTATATATCTTATCACAGCTTTAAAACTACCTATTTTAAAACTTTATAGTCTGGGCAAAGGTAAACCAAATCCTTGTTTGTTTAAGACTGATTTATTACAGATGTTTGTTAGTTTCATTAAAACTCTAGCAGGCAGTTCGTTTTATAGAGGTTCGGCATAAAACTTAGTGATTATAAAGCATATTAGATTTATAGCCCAACATTAACAACCACCTCAAATTAATTTCATAAAACAATGATAAAAACCACAACATTTGCTTTAATCTCTATAAAATTTGATCGTCTTAAGTTGAGCTTAACAGCTATGAAGTTCTATTGAAGGCTTCACAAATACCTTGATAAATCAATCATAAGCCAATGAAGCCTAAAATTTAATTTAGTTTTAATGTAAGTTCTTGAATGCTTTTTAAATCATTCTTTAAGACAAATCTGTCTTTAAGTGCATTTGGCATTTAATAAATCTGGCATAAATCAGTGGTTTATGAAGTGGCCATCATAAAACACTGAAAAAACCTAAGTAAATCTGAAAAGCATTTAAATTGTTACTTGGGAAGAAGTCGATAGAATATCGTATTTAAAAATGAATTATTATTTGTTTGCTTATAATTGTATTGAAACATATTCTTTATAGGATTTTGCAAACAGCAGAAAAAATAACTATCTATAACTAAAAGAAAAATTTTGTGTAAAAATATTAATGAAATGTTTGTATTCTTTCGATAACCTGAATTCTGGTTATGCTAGTAAATTAAAATCCTAAAATGAATTTGTCTAATTTCTTATTTGACAGTTCTCAATCTAACACTAGCATCCACACAGTCCCCTACGGCCATGCAGATTAAACCAGTATCTAGGTAACCCCCTACGATTATGACGATTCAGTTAAAAATGAGAACAAAGGCCTAAAATGAATTTATTTATGTACCTTGTCTTAAAAAAAATTTCATTCTAATGGATTACATTTTCATGAAATCTATCATTCTGTTTCTTGGAAATGCTTAGCCTTAGCCTTATTCTGGAACTCATCAGAAAGACATATATGAGCGGCTTTATGACCTTCTGATGAGCTTCAGAATAAGGGCGAAAAACGTTCCAAGAAACAGAATGATAGATTTCATGAAAAGTAATCCACTAGAAGGAAAATTTTTTTATGACAAGGTAGATAAATACATTCATTTTAGGCCTTTGTTCTCATTTTTAACTGAATCTTCATAATCGTAGGGGGTTACGTAGATACTAGTTTAATCTGCATGGCCGTTGGGGACTATGTGGATGCTGGTGTTAGAATGAGAATTGTCAAATAAGAAATTAGACAAATTCATTTTAGGATTTTAATTTGCTAGCATAACCAGAATTCAGGTTATCGAAAGAATGCAAAGATTTCATTAGTATTTTTACACAAAATGTTTCTTTTAGTTATAGATAGTTATTTTTTCTGCTGTTTGCAAAATCCTGTAAGGAATATGTTTCAATAGAATATCATGGAAATCAATGCAACATAAATTGAACCAATTTGACCTATTCCCATTGATTCCTATCGACAAACATCAGCATTTACAAAATAATCAGTAAACCACAATAGAAAACCGTGGAATACAAACTGACCATTTTCTTCTTATTAAAAACGTCATGGCATACGTTTTGAGGTTCAAGCAATGTTCTAGTTTGCCTCCCTTTGCTGTATAGCATATCGAAAATTTTAAATAAAACAGCGTAGAAAGAAGAGTAATACATACCAACTCAATATAACCTCTACCGACCTATTTTCATCGACTCACATCCGAGAACAATATAATTAGAAAATTATCTATTAAACACTATAAAAGGCAGAAACATAAGTTTCTGCATATCTAACCCCAATTAATTGAATTACATCGATGAAGATGATCGTGCAGATGTACCAAAAATTATTGTTCACAGTGTTGAAGATAGGGGAAAAAACAGACACAAGCCGATGTGAATATAATCTAAATACAGATGTCGTTATAATACATATGATGTATCAAATTTCAAGTGAAAATCTCAATTTTATTGTATCAACCCTTTTAATAATGAATTGGGGGTGGTTAAAGGAATTAAAAAATATTGCAAAGAAATCTGAGGCCTTAATTTCCAGTATAGCAAGTCCCAAGTATCTGTACTCTTACCAGCTTGCTTTACTATTTTCCCATATTCACCTCTATTAAACCCCCAACGCTTCAAGGGAATTATCTCTAAATGTCATCTAATTCCAGGTGTCGTTATAATATACACGTCTACCAAATTTCAAGTGAATACCTCAATTTTGTTTTATCAACCCCTTTAAAATAGAGTGAGGGTGGTAGGAGAGTTGGAAAATGTTATAAAAAAATCTGAGCACTTGTCTTCTAGTATGCACACCAAATTCCAACTTTATGTACTCTTGTCGGCTTGCTTTACTTATTTTCCTTCTTTAACCCCCAACCCTTCAACGGAAATATCTCATTTTGTAATCAGTTCCATTTTTTCCCATTCCATTTTAATAGTTTATTTATTGTTAAATATTTACATATCATTAAGCTTAGTAATATAGTATTTCAAGTGTACATTGTGAAAAACATCATTTTATAATGTATAGTAATATAAATACATAAAAATGATGGGGCCAGTTGGTATGGCTAGGGACCTCTATATAAAAGATTATCGAAATTGTAATTGCTATCAAACATTTCTTTTGCATTTATGTTTGTTATCTTTAATTTTTTACTCTGGGTATTAAGATAAGAGCTTATTAGTATGGTGTCAGAGGTGCAGAACAAAAATATTCTTTTTGGTCATGTAGGAAAAATTAATTGTAAAAACTGCTTAATAAGATTGTCATGTATATAAAAATTGATGTTCACGAGATGATGCTATATATTTTAGAGAATATTAGTTGTATGTAGTATCGGCAGGTCAGGGGGCATGTGATGTTTGTGGGAGGATTGTTTGTGTGTTTTGTGTGTTTGTGTGAGTCTTGTCTTGTCGGGGGTTAGTTAGTGTCACCGTCTATCGTTATAGACAGGTAGTCGTTGATATATGAGGGTGTGTCTGTGAGTTGGATTATGATGTGATCTAATACTTATCAGGTCCGTCGTCAGGGCCGATAACTGTATTTTACTGACGAAGAACTCTTGCGGGGTTTCGTCAATAAAGTCACGACTCATCGAGACATCCGTAACCCGATGTAACTCAGCTATCGGCGTGTACCGGTCTGCGTTTGTCAGTAGTCGTATGAGTTTATTCTGTGTTACTTGTATCCTCTTACATTATGTGGCGGAGATGTTGTTCCACGCAGGACACGCGTAGGTCAATAGTGACCTAAATACAACCTTATATAGCGTTAATTTGTTTTCGGTAGACAACTTACCCCGCCGATTTATAAGAGGATACAATGTACTTAGTCCTGTTTATTGTCTGGGTCACATGAGGAGCGAAACATAACCTTTTATCTAAGGTTACCCCTAGGTACTTTACCGATTTTCGCTCCTCAGTTGTCTGTCCGTCTATTTTTATTTTGTTAAAAGTCTTTATGTTTGTGTATTTTCTGTTGAAGTTAATTGTCTGCGTCTTATTGTTATTAATCTTTATTTTCCATTTTTGGAAGAAGGATTGAAGGATTTGCAGGTGATACCTTACTTTTTGTGTTGTAGTTTGTGCATAAAATGATTGTGCTACATGCACGGTATCCTCTGCATATAGGAGGATATTAGAATTTGGATAGGATGGGGCGTCATGGGTATATAGGTTGTAAAGGAGAGGGGAGAGGATCTCCCCCTGGGGGACACCTGCCGATAAGAGTATTTTAGAGGAATATACGTTATTAACGCATACTGTTATATTTCGTCCCCTGATAACAAGGCGACTATGTAACTGGGCAACTTCAGGATGCTGTCAAGTTTATACAGCAACCCGTTATGCCAGACGGTGTCGTATTCTTTCTCTATGTCGAAGGACAGCAAAACTGAACACTCTTTTTTGGTGTACCACCTTGCATAGGGCGTGTGTAGTACTATAGCCCTTTCTAAAGCCAAATTGAATAATCAGTTCCAGAAATATTACAAAAAAAAAATCAGGCCTCCACTTCTGGTATGTACACTAAATCTCAAATTTTCACACTTTTACCAGCTTGCCTTATATATTTTCTCCTAGTTACCCCCAACCCTTCACCGGATAAGTTCAAAAAACAATCCAGTTACAGATCTCATAATAGTACAAACGTGTTTCAATATCTTAAACCGGCTGTAAAATAAGTAAAGACTTAAAAAGTAAAAATAAAATTATGTGAGAAAAATATTGAAACCATTTTTTTAAAGTGCTAAGAAGTAAAAAATAATTATATTAAATTCATTCATCTGGAAACCGAAAGCTTTAGGAACGGTCATATAACACTATTGCACAGTTACTTTGCTCAATTGACCGTCCCCAGAACTTTTAGTTTCCAGATGTATAAATTTAAAAAACACGTTTTTTTAAATAAAAGCTTATTCTTTTATTTTTTTTTACATAATTTTTACTTCCCTCGCATACCGAAGGGAAGTATTGTATTCGAGAAAAAATCACCCTCCGAGATTTTTTCGGATTCTGACGTTTCAGAACACGTAGATTCCGAAAATATAGGTTTTTCAATTCCGTCAGTCTGTCTGTCTGTCTGTCTGTCTGTTGGTGCATTTACTAAAAAAACTACTTGACGGAGAGCAGTCAAATTTGGTAGGTAGTTGACGCTACTGTCAGCGAAGAACTGGTAGAATTTTCACTGAAAAATATACAGGGTGGACCGTCTAAACGGAATAAATACTGAAATTTAAAATTTCCACGTTTCATGACGCGCTAAACCTATTTCTGAAAACAAAAATTTTAAAAAATTTTTTCAATCATTTTTGAAAAAAATTTTACCACTAAAATATAGGAAGAAAAAATTTATTTTTTTTTTCAAATTTAAAATTTTCACGTTTCATGGCATTCTAAACGTATTTCAAAAAAAAAAAAATTTTGAAAATTTTTTTACCAACATTTTTGAAAAAAATTTTACCACTAAAATAGGTGGAATTTTTTTTTGTTGAAATTTAAAATTTCCACGTTTCCATGGCATTCTAAACGTATGAAACAAATTTAGAAATTTTTCTGAAAAATTTTCTTGAAAAAATGTATGTATTCATCACTAAGTCTTACTATAGAATAAAAGAAAATATTTTTTTCTCAAATTTATGATTTCCACGCTTTATGACATTCCAAAACTACTTCGGAAGAAAAAAAATTGTAACATTTTTTTACGATTTTGGAAAAAAAAATTACCACTAGAATAGTTGGAAAAATTTTTTTGCTCAAATTTCAAATATACCCGTTTCATGACATTCTAAACCTAACTTTTTAACCAACATTTTGGAAAAATTTCAAAAAAATTGTTTTTTTTCTTTGTTCAAATTTAAAATTTCAACGTTTCCATGGCATTCTAAACCTATTCAAACAAATTTTTTTTAAAAATGATAAAATTTATTTCACTGCTTACTATAGAATAGATTAAAAAAAATTGTTTAAATTTAAAATTTCCACGTTTCATGACATTCCAAACCTATTTCGGAAAAAATAAATTGCATCATTTTTTACCATTTTGGAAAAAAAATACCATTAGAATAGATGGAAAAATTTGCTTTTGCTGAAATTTAAAATTGTCACGTTTCATGACATTCTAAACGTATTTCAGAAAAAAAAATTGAAAATTATTTTCACACATTTTAAAAAAAAATTTACCACTAAAACAGATGGAAAATTATTTTTCTTTACTCAAATGTAAAATTTCCGTGTTTCATGACATTCTGAACCTATTGCAGAAGAAAAAAATCGGTAAAGTTATTTACACAGAACTTCCCTCGTTATTTGTGCATGGTGGTCACTCTAAAAAATTATTAATTACGAAATGAATTGAGAATACAGATCGGAATATAGTTATTGCTATTATTACAAAAAAAACCTGATAACTTTTGGCCAAAAAAATATACAGAGTGCTCATCCAACAGCAAAAGTTCAATACTAAATAACAGGTGCCAAATATGGAAGGCTTGCGCAAATACCTTTACATATGTCCACCATGACTGAATTATTTCTTGGGATGCCATTATTCAATAAAAGTATGTAATAGGTGCATATGCCAAATATTATTGCCATCTGTCACATGTTCAATTCCACATTCACGTAATGGAGTGGAAGTATAGTGGTGGTTAAAAAATATAAAAAAATTTCAAAACTTTTTTTTTGAATGGGTTTAGAATGTCACGAAAGGCGAAAATTTTAAATTTGAGCAAAAAAAAATTTTTCGCTCTATTCCAGTGTTTAATTTTTTTCCAAAATGGTGAAAGGACGTGGCAAATTTTTTTTTTCCGAAATAGGTTTTAAATGTCATGAAACGTGGAAATTTTAAATTTGAAAAAAAATATTTCGGCTATTCTATAATAGTGATAAATAGATTACCTAAACACGTTTTCAATTTTTTTGTTAAATTTTTCAAAAACATTTTTAAATTTGTTTGAATAATTTTAGGATGCCATGGAAACATGGAAATTTTAAATCTGAACAAAGAAAAAAAATTCCATCCATTTTAGTGGTAAAATTTGTTTCGACATTTTTAAAAAATTTTCAATTTTTTTTTTTTTTAAATAGATTTAGAGCGCTATGAAACGTGGAAATTTAAAATTTTAAGAAAAAAAATCCCATCTACTTTAGTGGTAAAAATTTTTTCAAAAATGGTAAAAAATTTTCAAAATTTTTTTTTTTCAAAATAGGTTTAGAATGCCATGAAACATGGAAATTTTAAATTTGAACAAAGAAAAAAATTTTTTTTAGTGGTAAAAATTTTTTCAAAAATGTTGGTGAAAAAAATTTTCAAATTTTTTTTTTTTCAAAATAGGTTTAGAATGCCATGAAACGTGGAAATTTTAAATTTGAACAAAGAAAAAAATTTTTTTTACTGGTAAAAATTTTTTCAAAAATGGTGAAAAAAATTTCCAAAATTTTTTTTCCCGAAATAGGATTAGCGCGTCATGAAACGTGGAAATTTTAAATTTGAGCGAAAAAAATTTTTTTCACTATTTATTCCGTTTAGACGGTCCACCCTGTATATTTTCCAGTGAAATTTCTACCAGTTCTTCGCTGACAGTAAGGTCAACTACCTACCAAATTTGACTGCTCTCCGTCAACTAGTTTTTTAGTAAATGCACCAACAGACAGACAGACAGACAGACAGACAGACCGACAGACAGACAGACAGACAGACAGACGGAATTGAAAAACCTATATTTTCGTAATCTACGTGATCTGAAACGTCAGAATCCGAAAAAATCTCGGAGGGTGATTTTTTCTCGAATACAATACTTCCCTTCGGTATGCGAGGGAAGTAAAAGACTGAAAATTTTTAACCAACAGTTTTGAAAAATTTCAAAAAAAAATGAAATTTTTAACCACCACTATACTTCCACTTCACTGCGTGAAAGTGGAACTGGAAATGTGTCTAATGGCAATAATATTTGGCATATGCTATTATACTTATTGGAAAATATACAGGGTGGTCATCCCAAGAAATAATTCATGGTAGACCTGTTATTTAGTATTGAACTTTTGCTGTTGGATGAGCACAATTTTTTTGACCAAAAGTTATCAGGACTTCTTTGTAATAATTGCAATAACTATATTTCCATTATTATTCTCAATGTCATTTCATATTTAATAATTTTTTAGTGACCACCATGCACAAATAACGAGGGAAGTTCTGTGTAAATACCTTTACCGATTTTTTTATTATTATTTTACACTTGAATAGATGCTATATATCTAAGTACAGTCATATGTTTAGTATAAGTATTTAAGCGCATGCATGTTTTTCTCTCATTTTCGTTCTGTGCTTTGTAATTTATTACATTGATTTACTTCTTAAGAATAGAAGCAATGAAATTATTATAATATAACTGAATACCTAAATATGAAAAAGTATATAAACTGGATATTTACTTGACATATAAGCTGTCATCTTTATCGAGTTGATGACATGCATCGGAAATCTCCTTCCGTCCACTGGATAGATATTCTATTGCTATCGTAACGCAATAAAAAATGCCTCAATAGCATTACAATTTGACGAATTCATCTCCACTTCACCCTTGCCACACCAGCAAACTCTCTTTGACCACGTTATAAATTTAACTCTGACAAATGATAAATCACATGTATCTCGATGTTAGTTTAGCACGTATTGTTTACCTATCCTTTGAGATTTTTATCTACATTATAAATTACCATGTAATTAACATAGTATAGTCGGATATTTACGCAACACTGCCTCTTCCTTAGCATATCTGTTTATTTTACTTCCACATCCACGTAGTGGATTGGAAGTATAGTAATCGCAAAAAAATTTTAAAATTTTTTTATTCGTGAAATAGGTTTAGAATGTCATGAAACGTCGAGATTTTAAATTTGAGCGAAAAAAAAATTTCTGTCTGTCGGTCTGTCTGTCTGTCTGTCTGTCTGTCTGTCTGTCTGTCTGTAACTTTTTTTGTCCGCACGTTTTCTCCGGAACGGTTTAAGATATTGACTTGAAATTTTGTACACGTATATATTATAACGAGATCTGAAACTGGATTGTTTTTTGGGGATATCCGGTGAAGGGTTGGGGGTTAAATAGGGGTAAATAGGGGAAAATAAGTAAAGGAAGATTGTAAGAGTACAGAAACTTGAAATTCGGTGTATGTACTAGAAGTTAAGGCCTCGTATTTTTTTATAATATTTTTCAACCCCCCCACCACCCCTACCCCATTAATGGGGTTGATAAAATAAAGTTGAGACATTCATTTGAAATTTCGTACACATATGTATTATAACGACGTCTGGAATTAGATTATATTTTGAGATGATTCCGTTGAAGGGTTGGGGGTTAATTTGGGGGAAATAGGGGAATATAAGTAAAACAAGTTGGTAAGAGTACAGAAACTTGAAATTCGGTGTATGTACTAGAAGTCAAAGCGTCAGATTTTTTTGTATTATTTTTCAACCCCTACTCCAATATGAAAAGGGTTGATAAAATAAAATTGAGATATTCATTTGAAATTTGGTATACGTATGTATTATAACGACATCTGGAACTAGATTATAATTTGAGATGATTCCGTTGAAGGGTTGAGGGTTAAATAGGGGTAAATAGGGGAAAATAAGTAAAGCAAGCTGGCAATACTACAGAAACTTGAAATTCGGTGTATGTACTAGAAGCCAAGGCGTCAGATTTTTTTATAATATTTTTCAACCCCCATCACCCCTACTCCAATATGAAAAGGGTTGATAAAATAAAATTGAGATATTCATTTGAAATTTGGTACACGTATGTATAATAACGACATCTGGAACTAGGTTATATTTTGAGATGATTCCGTTGAAGGGTTGGAGGTTAAATAGGGGCAAATGGGGGAAAATAAGTAAAGCAAGCTGGTAAGACTACAGAAACTTGAAATTCGGTGTATGTACTAGAAGCCAAGGTCTCACATTATTTATAATATTTTTCAACCCCCACCACCCCTACTTCATTATTAAAAGGGTTGATAAAATAAAATTGAGATATTCATTTGAAATTTGGTATACGTATGAATTATAACGACATCTGGAACTAGATTATACTTTTTGATGATTCTGTTGAAGGGTTGGGGTTAAATAGGAGTAAATAGGGGAAAATAAGTAAAGCAAGCTGGTAAAAGTACAGAAATTTGGGATTTGGTGTATATGCTAGAAGCGAAGGTCTCAGGTTTTTTTATTAGTATTTTCCATTTCCCCACCACCCCCACTCCCTTATTAAAAGAGTTGATAAAATTAAATTTAAATTTTCACTTGAAATTTGGTACATTTATGTATTATAACTATATCTGAAACTGGATTATATTTTGACATGATTCTGTTGAAGGGTTGGGGGTTAAATAGGGGTAAATACGGGAAAATAAGTAAAGCAAGCTGGTAAGACTACAAAAACTTGAAATTAGGTGTATGTACTAGAAGCCAAGGTCTCAGATTCTTTATAATATTTTTCAACCCCCACCACCCACCTTCATTATTAAAAGGGTTGATAAAATAAAATAGGGGAAAATAGGGGGAAATAAGTAAAGCAAGCTGGTATGAGTACAGAAACTTGAAATTCGGTGTATGTACTAGAAGTCAAGGCCTCAGATTTTTCAATAATATATTTCAGCCCCCCACCACCCCTAATCCATTATTCAAGGGGTTGATAAAATGAAATTGAGATATTCACATGAAATTTAGTACGCATATGTATTATAACGACATCTGGAACTAGATTGGGGGTTGAATGGGGGTATATAAAGGAAAATAAGTAAAGCAAGCTGGTAAAAGTACAGAAATTTGGGATTTGGTATATATACTAGAAGCGAAGGTCTCAGATTTTTTATTAGTATTTTCCATCCCCCCACCACCCCCCCCACTCCCTTATTAGAAGAGTTAATAAAATTAAATTTAAATTTTCACTTGAAATTTGGTACATTTATGTATTATAACTATATCTAAAACTATTTTGACATGATTGCGTTGAAGGAGTGGGGGTAAGTAGAGGTAAATAGGGAAAAATAAGTAAAGCAAGCTGGTAAGAGTACTGCAACTTGAAATTCGGTGTATGTCCTAGAAGCTAAGGCCTCAGATTTCTTAATAATATTTTTCAACCCTTCCACTACCCTTACTACATTATTAGAGGGGTTGATAAAATAAAATTGAGATATTCACTTGTAATTTGGTAGACGTATGTATTATGACGACATCTGGAACTAGATTATATTTTGGGATGATTCCGTAGAAGGGTTGGGGTTAGCATGAGGACTAGGGGAAAATAAGTAAATCAAGCTGGTAAGAGTACAGAAATTTGGGATTCGGTGTATATACTAAAAACCAAGGCCTCAGATTTCTTTCTAATATTTTTCAAACTCCACCACCTCCACTTCATTATTAATGGGATTGATAACATCAAATGGGCCTTTTCAGCATATTTTTTTTATTGCGGAATCATAAATTTTATGAAAAATTAAAATACCCGTATTTTTTAATTTCTATTTTGATGCAGATTAGAGCCAGAAAAAAATAATTAAAATCACCTATTTACAAGTCCAATTTAAACGATTCTCCGTAACGCGCCATTAATACGTCAGCAATCCCAAGCCAATAGTGTAAAAGGCGACTCGGCAACGTTGTACAAAATCAGCATTCAATTGACGTTTGTAGGGATGGGCGATATCGCGATTTTCCAATCACTCCTTAACGGCGACTTATATTTTTCACTTCCGGTGGTTTTAAACTAACGCCATCACAATCTGCAAGCTGATATGTTTACCGTTCGCCGTAATTTGTTTGTGTGAATGTATGGCTGCAATAAGCGGCACTGGACAAGTATGAATTGAAAGTAAAACGATGTAAATTACACTTTGTATTAATATTTTATATATTCACGGTGATTTAATCACGGTGATTTAATCACCGGCAGTGACACATCGCTCATGACTAGATGTTTGACAGCTTGTTGATGTTAACATTTTGATTTTGAGGTTAGCGTAAATTGAAAGCCTCCGATTTCGATTAAAATGTCTAGCAAGCAGTGTTTTGTTCCATTCTGTGAAAATACGACCGAAAATGCCCCAGAAAAGACGACAGCTCAAATGAAAGTTTAAGGTTATCCGCTATCCGTACGCTCGGTGATCGCAGTGTTGTCGGTTTGCAAGTTCTTCTGTTGTGTCCTCGATGATGATTGGTGGGATTACGTGTGCAACCAAGGCGCGTGAAACTCGAGCGTTTGAAATACCCCGTGAAAGTTGTTGTTTTTCGCTAATTTATTTCTCAGAGATTGCTGTTCTAAGACGCCTTATTTTTAGATAAAAAATTATTTTATTTTCCCCAAATGACACCCACCATATTTAAATGTCAAAATTCGAATGTACTGTAAAGGCCCATTGAGATATTCACTAGAAAGTTAGTACACGTATGTATTGTAGTGACATCTGATTGAGATGACTGCATTGAAGAGGTGGGAGGTGGTAGGTTGTGAATAGTGGAAAATAAGTAAGGTAAACTAGAAACTTCATTTTTAACGTATATGATAGAAACCAACTCCTCAAACTTTTCTATGACAGCTGCCCCAAATATTAAAATTCTATGACCAATAATATCCACATACTAGAGTGCAAATATAGTCAAGATGTTTCCTTTAAAGTGACTTGGATAAAGAATCTGGATGTGGAAGTAGTGATTCCTTAGGCAGCGGTTTTTATTCAGTGTTTGATGGGGCTTTCCTTGGTCTTAATGTCTTCATAAAGAAATTAGTGCCGCCCTTTTTCTGATTTGCTGTTTATGTAAATTAAACAAGGGTCGTAAATTTAGTTTGATTGACGATCATCTCGTCGTCGTGCGTCGCTTTCTTTCATTAGGGACGTATTTTTAGTTGAGCTTAAACAGAATACGGTAGCAAATGTACAGTACATTAAAAAATTGGAAAAAATTACACAAATACACCATAAAGACTTGCCGAGACAACTGTTATTAAACTTTTGCATTTTTATATTCACAAATTGCATTAATATTTTCATAAATAAATAAATAATTTATTTCCCAGTCAGATTCTGTACAGAATATTGGTATGTCAGATAATTGTATAAATTAGGTAGATAAGACAAAGTAGACAAAAAGAAAAAGATGCATATACCTACATCGTGTACATATTAGAAAATATAACTCTAGAACAGAAGACAGACAAGCAAGACAACTAACATTAATACGGAAAATAAGACAGCAATAATAACAATAACAAACAAATTTTATGGTGAAGGATTTAGACAAAATATTCGGCTATGTTGTAATATGGTCGATTGAGAAAGCGTTTTACTTTGTTTTTAAAAATGGTTCTTGCTTTTATATCTTTGTATGCCTGTGGTAACTGGTTATACAACTTGATACCCATGTAATATGGACCTTTCTCGTACAATGTGGATGTGTGTTTTGGAATACATAGTGAATGGGCTTATCGGGTGTGGATATTAGAGACGTTTGTTGAGCCGTTTGTTGCGTATTTGTTTAGGTTGTCATAGACAAATAATACTGTATTGTAAATATATAGAGAATAAACTGTCATAATGCCCGACTTCCGGAAAAGTGGAGAGCAATGATCATTATAATCAGCATGATTCATGATTCTGATATTTTTTTTTTGTATTGTGAATATTCTGCTCGTTTCACTATCAGTGTCCCAAAACATTATTCCATACGATAGGCGACTCTGTACCTATGCGAAGTAAAATGCTTTACAGGATGAAAAACTTTCTGATATTTAATAAGGCAGAGCTAGCACTGCCAAGTTTTGATGCTATGGTGTTGATATGGGTTTTCCATTTGCAATATTCATTGAGGTGTACACCGAGAAATGTTGTATTTGGTTCTTGTT
Organism: Stenurella melanura; assembly: GCA_963583905.1. Taxonomy (NCBI): domain Eukaryota; kingdom Metazoa; phylum Arthropoda; class Insecta; order Coleoptera; family Cerambycidae; genus Stenurella; species Stenurella melanura. The sequence continues at coordinate 78,384,281 of OY757310.1, read as the reverse complement.
TTATGGAGGTACCATCATGTTTAACAAGAAGACTAGAACTGTTTTTATAGTTCTGATTTTTGAAGTGCATTAAATTAGTTTTAGAGGTGTTAATCATTTGAGCATTTACATTGCACCAGTTAGACATACGTTGTACAGCAGAATTTGCTAACATGACTGCTTGTTCGATATTTGTCTCTCGAATATTTATTGACACATCGTCGGCGTATTGACAGATATTAATATTAGGAAAGAAGCTAAGAACCTCTTTTAGATCGTTACGACATATCAGAAAAAGTAGAGGAGCTAGTATTGCGCCGATAATACTGCCATTACTTAAGTTTACTAAAATTCAGACAGTTATAGAAGAAAATTGAAGAATTTTTTAGTGGATGAAATAAATGAAACTGTATAAAACGAATAGAAGTTGGATACCTATTTGACCATCATTTTGCTCGAACGTCGCTCAGTTTACTTTTACATGGTTCACTGAGATTAAGTATAGTTCTCTGCATTCGTTTAATGCACATAAAAACCTCAAAGCTGTACTGTAACATATCAAATAATAAATATATTGTATTACTTAATAATAATAATAACAATAATAATAATAATAATAATGATAGTAATAATAATAATGATAATATTTATTGGTCCAGTAGATTATGTTACAGATAATATAGGACAAGTCAAAATAAGCATAAGGTACATAGAGAAAAAAAACAAATAAATATATACATAAAAATATACATACGTGCACACATATACATAATAATAATGATAACAGTGACAACAGCAGCAACAAGCAACAGCAATACTATTGACCGAATACACGTGGTATATATGGCGTGTCAAGAAAAGTAAAAGATTAGTATTGTTGAGTATTACATATAATATCTTAAAATTTGTATTTTCCATTTCCTGCATAAACTAATTTAATTGCAATGTTTATTATCGTACTTAAGATTTAATTTACCTACTTCTAAGAAGGGTCTCCTTTCAAATTAAAACTATTGTAGACAAACTTTTATTTATTGCCTGGGTTCTTACTATGGGTAATTAGGAAGGGCTAGCCTTGCAAAACTGTAAAATTAGAATTCATTATCAACACAGCAGCCTAGCTGCACACATCGTTCATTCTAACAACCATTATGTTATTTTTATTCAAGTGTTTGTAAATATATTTGTTAAGTTGAAGCTTTGCTGTTTTACATAAATCAGTCCATGGTCCTTCGAAAATTACATTAAAAACTAGTAAAATGTTTATACATTTTACACGGGGTTAAGCAACCTAATAACCCCAACATTTTGGTCCTTCGAGCCGGATAGAATGAAGTCGAACATTTGGTCTACTTCAAGATAAAAAGAAATTGATCCAAGCTGCAACAGTCCAAGAGTCCCGAGTCCAAGTCCAACGTATGTAAACGCAAGCTACAACAGTCCAAGAGTCCTAGTACAAGAATCCTGAGTCCAAGTCCAACGTTTGTAAACGCAAGCTGCAACAGTCCAAGAGTCCTAGTCCAAGTCCAACGTTTGTAAACGAACTAAGCCGCCATCATCAGATTAATCCGCCAAGGTGAGTGAATTTTCAGTCCTTATTCCTATACCTATACTAGTCCAATTTTTGGAGTCAATCTGATGGTTATAGTGTGTGCGTTATTGGTTTAATTGTTTGTTAACGTTAAGTCCACATTTTTACGAAACGAATTCACGAATTCAGTCCAATTAAATAATTATTTTAAATCCAATTAATTAATAGCATAATGGCTCAGCCTGCACAGTTAAAAGATTTGAACACTAAAAGAGGTCAGATTAAGGCAAAAATAACTAGGTTAACAAAGTTTTTCGAAGATCGCGTGTTCGGAGATAATATTAACATATTAAAGGTACGTTTACAAAAAGTAGAGAATGCGTGGGAAGAGTTCGAACAAGTCCAGTCAGAGATTGAAATCCTAACTGATAGTGATCCCAATGAATTAAAACAACGCGAAATTTTTGAGGATGAATACTCATTAATTGTTGGCAAAATTACTTCATTTATTGAGTCAGGTAGTGATAAAGAAACACTTAACATAAAAAGCGAAAGAAGTGCACATGTCAGATTACCAGTATTAGAACTTCCAAAATTTAATGGCTTATATGAAGAATGGCTTTCATTCCGCGATCGATTTCAATCGTCAATAAATAATGACGATTCTCTCAGCGATATTAATAAATTTCAATATTTGCTCTCCTGCTTAACAGGTGAAGCGGCAGAAATGATTCAATCCGTGAGATTAACAGCCGCTAATTACTCTGTCGCATGGGAAAAATTGAAAAGTCGTTACGAAGATAATCGTTTATTAGTCAAAAGTCACATAAATGCTTTATTTAATATTCCAAACATAACAAAACACTCGGCTAGTGCAATTAAGAAGGTGCTTGATATTATCGATACCAACTTAGCTTCTCTAAATTCATTAGGGGTGCAAACAGATAATTGGGATTTAATAATTATATATTTTATTACGACAAAATTTGATGTAGAAATGTTGCGAAGTTGGGAATCTTTTCAAATAAACGGGCTACCAACTCTGATCCATTTTAAAAAGTTTCTGACAAACAAATATAAATGTTTAGAGTCCATAGAATGTAATAGAACATCGTCAACAAACAATTCAAATAAAGTGTCAAAATATCCAAATAGTAATTACCCGCAAAATCATCATAAAATTCATAAATCGCTTACAGTTTCTAACATGAGAACTTACAAACCATTTTGCGCACTGTGTAAATCAAATCACTTATTATATCAGTGCCCAGATTTCTTGAAAATTAATTCAGAGTTACGTCTTCATAAAATACGCGAATTAAAATTATGTGCAAACTGCTTTAAAACTAATCACCAATCATATAATTGTCAGTCCACTGCACGATGCAAAACTTGCAATAAAAAACACCATACATTGTTACATTTTGAAAAAACAAATACAAATAATTCGACAGAGGTAATAACGAGTCCACCCGATTTAACTCCTAGTGAGGTACATCCTCAGCCATCAACGTCTGCATTCACTAGCATTCGTAACTATTCACAAGTCCTTTTATCAACTGCTATAATCCATGTATTCGACAGTAAAAACTGTATCCATGAATGTAGAGTATTGCTTGACGTTGGCTCTCAATCAAATTTTATAACGGAGGTAATGGTTAAAAAACTTAAATTAAACACTACAAGCAAAGATAATGGAACAATAATTGGCATTACGCAAAATCCAATCCATATAAACAAATCCGTTGTAGTAAAAATTAAGTCTCGCGTCAACATATATTCAACCAAACTAAATTTCTTAGTATTACCATCAATCGCAGAAAAAATTCCCAATATATCATTTTCTCCGGAAATGTTAAAAATTCCTCCGAATATAACACTTGCCGATCCCAAATTTCATTTATCCCAACCAGTAGACATGCTAATAGGAGCTGAATTGTTTTATGAACTTTTAAATATTGGGCAAATTACACTTGGAAAAAACAACCCTCATTTGCAAAAAACACATTTTGGTTGGATATTAGGAGGTCCACTGTATGATCCAGTTAATCGTAAAAATCATAAAGTCTCGTTTCTATCATTAGATTCGCTTGATGCAAAATTAACGAAATTTTGGGAAATTGAGGAATGCCAAACCATCACAAAATTATTATCGTCATCAGAATTAGAATGTGAAAATCATTTCACACATACACATCGTAGAAATGAAGAAGGCAGATTTGTGGTCAGGTTACCGTTTAAAAGTGATACAATGAAATTAGGCATGTCGAAAAACATGGCACTAAAACGACTTTATTCATTAGAGAGGAAATTTGCAATAAATCCTGATTTAAAAAGTCAATATGCAGCTTTCATGAGAGAATACATAACATTAGGTCATATGGAACCTATAAACTCTTATGATTGTTTAGAGTCCGAGATTTCTAATTCCTATTACCTACCACACCATGCGGTCATTAAAGAGTCCAGTTTAACAACAAAGTTAATTGTAGTATTTGACGGTTCTTCGAAAACTACGACAGGTGTAAGTTTAAATAATAACCTTCTAGTAGGTCCCACCATTCAAGAAGAATTATTTTCAATACTACTTAGATTTCGGTCGCACAAATATGTTTTAACCGCGGACATAGCAAAAATGTATCGTCAAATACAAGTTGATCCACTAGACCGTGATTTTCAACGAATTCTCTGGCGTGAAAATCCAATGGAAAAAATTGAAACATACAGACTAACCACGGTCACTTATGGTACGTCGTCAGCACCGTTTTTAGCTATACGATGTTTACACCAATTAGCCACTGATGAGCAAACAAATTATGCTTTAGCTCATTCAATCATCACGAGAGATTTTTATGTCGACGACCTTTTAACTGGTGCTAACACGGTTGATGAACTAACTAAAATTCGCGATGAGCTGATTATAGTTTTACTTAAAGGAGGTTTTGAGTTAAGAAAATGGTCCTCAAATAACACACAATTATTACCCAATATACAAGGTCAAAGTCAAAACATAAGCATTAATATAGATAAGAATTTCGACACAAAAACTTTGGGGTTGACGTGGAATTGCAAATTAGATTCTTTTAAATATTCCTTAAATAATGAAATACCTCATTCGCGGGTTACAAAAAGAATAATTTTATCTACCATTTCTCAAATAGTTGACCCATTAGGTTTGATTGGTCCCATTTTAATTAAGTATAAGATTATTATACAGAGACTTTGGTCATTAAAATCCAATTGGGATGAATCCATTCCATCAGAATTGCACACAATGTGGTTGCAATATATTCATGAATTACCAAAACTAAATGAGATCCAAATACAAAGACAAGTCTTATGTGACAGTCCAATTAATATAGAGATTCACGGGTTTTGTGATGCGTCAACTTCTGCATATGGTGCATGCATCTATTTAAAATCTGTAAATCTTAAAAACGAAACCTATGTCCAATTATTATGTGCCAAGTCACGAGTTGCTCCATTAAAAACAATTTCTATACCAAGATTAGAATTATGCGGAGCTCTGCTTCTGACACGTCTTTTGTCAAAGGTAATATCTTCACTTTCAAACACGACATTTAATAAAATTTATTTATGGTCCGACTCAACTATCGTTTTATCATGGTTAAATACTTGTCCATCCGAATTAAAAACCTTTATAGCTAATAGAGTTTCGGAGATCCAAAATTCGTCTAAATCCGCGATATGGAGACATATTCCCACCGAACATAATCCAGCAGATATCATTTCTCGTGGGCTCTCCCCTAACCAGTTATTAATATCAAAATTATGGTGGCACGGTCCTGTATTTTTACGGCAATCTTTGCAACAATATCCTGAATTTAAATACGCCCCTGTAAAGGATATTCCTGAAAAACGCCCTCAAATTTGTCTAACCGCGACGGTTCATAAGAATCCTGTACTTATTAAATACTCGTCGTTCTCAAAGTTGCAAAGAGTGATTGCCTACTGTTTACGATTTATACATAATTGTCGAGTCAAAGTAAATAAATCAAAGGATTACTTATCATGTTTAGAACTCAACAACGCTACCAAACGCATCATAAAACTCGTTCAATATGAATCCTTTACTAAGGAACTTACACAGTTAAAAAGAAACGGACATGTTTCAAACGAAAGTAACATGTTGACATTAAATGTTTTTCTCGATGAGAACGAATTGATTAGAGTTGGTGGACGTTTAAATAATGCACCTATTTCATACAATCAAAAACACCCAATACTTTTACCAAAAACCCATTTCGTAACTGAACTTCTCATTATTCAAGAACATGTCAAACAATTACACAGCGGTCCTCAATTAACTTTAGCATGTTTGAGACATACATATTGGATAATATCTGGTCGAAGTATAGTACGTAAAGTTTTACATAAGTGCATAACCTGTTTTCGCACAAAACCAGTTATTTCCCAACAATTAATGGGTAATCTGCCGAGAGCTAGAATTGTACCAGCTCGCCCCTTTTTGCATTGCGGCGTTGATTACGCAGGTCCAATTTTAATTAAAGACGGTTTTGGTCGAACTCCAAGGGTAATAAAGTCCTACATATCATTATTTGTATGTTTATCAACTAAGGCTATTCACTTAGAATTAGTCTGCGACTTAAGTTCTGATACTTTCTTGAGCGCGCTGAAGAGATTTATATCTCGCAGAGGTAACATATCAGACATGTATTCTGATAACGGAACAAATTTTATTGGAGCAAACAATGAGTTACACGCATTAAAAGAATTATTTGATTCTGATATTTTTAAATCGCATGTCATTAGCTCACTTGGTTCAAAAAATATTAATTGGCATTTTGTTCCTCCCGGTGCTCCTAATTTTGGCGGACTCTGGGAAGCCGGTGTAAAATCGGTAAAGTATCATTTAAAACGAATTATTGGCAATACAATGTTAAATTATGATCAGATGTACACACTATTGACTCAGATTGAAGCCTGTTTAAATTCCCGTCCCTTGATTCCTTTGTCCAATGATCCAAACGATCTATCTGCATTGACACCTGGACACTTCCTAATTGGAGATTCACTCACGGCCCCGGTTAAACCAGATTTGACGTATGTACGAGAAAACAGACTATCAAAATGGCAACGAATTCAACAGTTGTTGCAACATTTTTGGAAACGCTGGTCCAACGAGTATCTGAGCAATTTACAGTCAAGATCAAGGTCCAGATCTACTCCGCATCTCAATTTAAAAAATGGCACAATCGTTGTTTTAAAGGATGATAACTTGCCACCGTTGCATTGGCGACTAGGACGAATCGTCGAAGTTCATCCAGGAAAAGACGACAAGGTGCGCGTTATCAGTGTTAAGACGCACGCAGGAGTGTTAAAACGACCCATCTCAAAGGTGTGTGTGTTACCAATTCCAGACAACGACATAGACTCTCTATAATTTAAGTTTATATCGTATTTATCCTATTTTAGTATTTCATTAATCATGTATATCTCCATGTTTTATTTAATTTTCATTTTTATACTCTAGAATTAGTTTTGTATCTAATAACATCAAGTCATATTTATTTCGAAAGCAGATCCTTTCAAGGTGGGCGGCATGTTGAGTATTACATATAATATCTTAAAATTTGTATTTTCCATTTCCTGCATAAACTAATTTAATTGCAATGTTTATTATCGTACTTAAGATTTAATTTACCTACTTCTAAGAAGGGTCTCCTTTCAAATTAAAACTATTGTAGACAAACTTTTATTTATTGCCTGGGTTCTTACTATGGGTAATTAGGAAGGGCTAGCCTTGCAAAACTGTAAAATTAGAATTCATTATCAACACAGCAGCCTAGCTGCACACATCGTTCATTCTAACAACCATTATGTTATTTTTATTCAAGTGTTTGTAAATATATTTGTTAAGTTGAAGCTTTGCTGTTTTACATAAATCAGTCCATGGTCCTTCGAAAATTACATTAAAAACTAGTAAAATGTTTATACATTTTACACGGGGTTAAGCAACCTAATAACCCCAACAAGTATACTTGAAAGCTATTAATTAGCTTGTTCTATATATTCACGAGTACTATAAAATGCTCCTCTTATCAATAAGTTTCTTATTTTATTTTTGAACACAGGGATACTTTTTGCGTTCCTAATATCTTCTGACAAGTTATTGTAGAATGTGGTGCAATTATAAATGGGTGATTTTTTATAGGTTGATGTTGTGTGGTGTGGGATACGTAATAAATGACCATGTCTAGTATGGTGGTCATGCGTAGATGAATTAGGTATAAATAGTTGTTTATTTTGTTTAACAAAAAGAAAACATTTAAAAATGTAAATACCGGGTACAGTGAGAATTTTATGGTCTGTAAACACTTGTCTGCAACTTTCCCTGCTATCCAGATTAAAAATTAGCCTAACTAACCGTTTTTGGAAAATGAACACCCTTTGGAGTTCTTGAGCGCAACCCCAACTGGTTATGTTTAGAGACATATGCGAATACGCCATCGCATAGTAAATGTCTAGCAGCCCTGACACATTGAGACAGTCTTTCATTTGTCTGATGGCATAATATGCTTTACTTAATTTTGCACAGACACTTTCGACATGAGCGTCCCAGGTAAGTCTGTTGTCTATATAAGTGCCTAAGAATTTTACTTTTTCGCTGAAGTTAATATGTTGTGCTAGATTTACGTTATCTGGTATGCCTTTCCTTATAAAGTAATTGATTGCCATTCTTTTAGAGACATTTAGTATAAGCCGATTACGTTGGCACCAGGCGCTAAATTAATTCATAATACTACTCACTATGGATTCCATTTCTTGTGGAGTGTCAGCTGCTGCAGTGATAGTGGTGTCATACGCAAACATTGTCACCAATCCGCTAGTAATATGACCAGGTAAGTCATTTATATACATCATAAAGAGTAGGGGGCCCAGAACAGAGCCTTGGGGAATTCCTAGTTTGACATCGTGCTCCTTAGACCTGATTCCATTAACATCTATGATCATATTTCGCCCCTCCATATACGACTTAATCCAGTTCAGAATATTTACTGAAAGTTCTATATTTGACAGTTTGTTAATTAGAAATTCTGTGCATATTGTGTCAAATGCCTTCGATAGATCAAAAAGTAATGAAACGACTAGTTTACCATTGCCCAAACTCTCAAAAATATAATTTAGCATTTGACATTGGCTGTTTCGGTAGATCTATTTGCCCTAAATCCGTGTTAAGTTGTACACAATATGTTGTTGGACTCGACGTAGGTTGATAAGCGATTGCAAACAATTTTTTTTAATAATTTGGATAGTGCGTTTAGCAATGATATTTGTCTGTAGTTTTCAATGTTATCAGTATTGCCCTTTTTATGTAGTGGTACAATTAGAGCAGTCTTAAATATAATTGGAAATTTGCCCTGAAACATTGATTGGTTTATCAGATAAACCACTGGTTGAATAATGATATCAATTATATTTAGTACAGATAAAACAGACAGTTCATCGATCCCAGATGTTTTTTTATTTTTTACTTGTTTTAAGGTTTCTAGGACTTCCTGTACCGTAACAGGGTATGGGGTTTGAAAGTTTTTTTTAATCACTTTCGTGCACGGCAATGATGGATTTTCCCCTAAATGATTTAAAATGCTATCTGTGGCTGCACAGGAGAAGTGATGTGCAAATGCGGTAGCGACTTCACTAGCATTTTTTATTTCCTGTGCGTTATGAGTTAAACATATGTCTTTTTTACAAGTAGTTCTGCCTAGTTTAGAACTGATAATACTCCAGGTCTCTTTTGTTTTATTAGAAGCGGAATTAATCTTGTTATTATAAAATGTTTCTTTGGTTAGTTTATTATTAAATTTGTGTTCTTTCTTTTTAATATTATACATATTTCTTAATTCTACACTGTTGGAATTTGACAATAACCAAAAATATTTTTTAATACATAGAACATCATTATTCTCATATAAAATATAGTGTGAACCTAAAGAAACGCACAAAATTCATATCTTTGGTACATGTCATTTGTCAAAAAAATCCTCGAACAGGTCGATTTTAGTTTTGTAAATGCTACATTTTGTCACTATACCAAAATTTATGACGTCATTTATTTTTGAGTTATGACGTCAGCGTAAATTTCTTTTAAAGGAAACAGACATATTTGTTTACTGTTTTTGGTGGTATATTCCTTTAGCTTTCTGGTGATATGAAAAAAATTGATATTACCTAAGCCATTCTTTAGGAGAAAAATATTTTTTTGATTGATACCTTACATAAGTAATTGTGAGAAAAAAATCATCTCCATTTGGCATTGGCCATTGACCAAGGCGGGTGTAGACACTTTGCACATTGTTCTAAATCATCTCATGGGCAATTCGTCTCATCTCCAAGCGAATTCTGTCTTTGAATTCTTCTATGGTATCCGATCTGTTAAAATACACACTTGAGTTCAAGTAACCCCAAAAAAAGTCTAAGGGGGTAAAATCCGGTGAACGCGTGGGCCACTTAATCGAACCTCGACGACCTATCCACCTTCCAGTAAAAGTGTCATCTAAAAACTGACGCACTGCTATCCTAAAATGAGGTGGGGCTCCGTCCTGCTGAAACCAGACTTTTTCAGCAGGAATAACTTCATCTCCATTGTTCGGAAACATAACCGATAAGGCTGGCACTAACTCAACTCGCAAAAATTGTAAATATATTGCGGCCGTAAGACTTTCTTCAAAAAAGAGTTTAAAATAAACGATCACCAATCATACCTATCGACACGTTTACTTTGCCTGATCGCTGTGTATGGGCTTCTTGAGTCCAATGAGGACTTCCGCGTGACCAATACCTACACACCTACAGTTATGCCGATGTACAGTCCCCTTTAAAGAAAATGTAGCTTCATCAGAAAAAAACAATGTTCTTTAAAAAACTCTCATCGCACAAGGTCATCAACTGTTCACAAAACTGTAAGCGTCGATCTGGATTGTCCTCATTCAATTCGTGCATTACTTTTTATGGATGGTATTTTTCTTTTTTTCAATAGACGTACAACAGAAGTTTGACTCACGTTATGATTTAAAGCCAGCTGCCTTGTCGAAAGATGGAGGTTTTCCTCACTTTCTAGAAGAATATTTCATTTGGTTTCGTTGCTTGTGCAAAGGCGACCAGATCGAGGGAGGTCAGTGACACTGCTAGATTCATCATATCTAGCCACCAATCTATTTACAGTGGATCTAGAAATTTGCTTTTCGGGATACTTGGCATTGAAAACATCGCATGCTTCCTGATGAGTTCTCAGCCTATCACCATATCCAACCATCATCAAAAGTTCTACGCGTTCTCCTTCATTTAAACGTGGCATTGCATTCACTAGTTTTACACTGTCTCAGAAGTGTCACAAAACTGAGGTTCCACACGTGCCAGGAATAAAAAAGTTATCGATACTTTACACAAAAATGCCTGTATCTCTCTGTTGTTTTTTTATTATTTTCTTTGTTTCGTTTTTGTGTCAAATGTTTTCATGCTAGTTAAAACAAAAATGTAGGCAACAAGATTTATCAGTCCATAAGAAAGTGGAACATTACTCGTGAATTTGCGAAAGATAAGCTATTTTTACATAAAATGTCATTTTTCCAAAAGAATGGCTCAGGTAATATAATTTTTTTTATATCACCAGAAAGCTAAAGGAATATACCACCAAAAACAGTAAACAAAAATGCCTGTTTCCATTTAAAAAAATTATGATGGCGTCATAACTCAAAAACCAAGGACGTCATAAATTTTGGTATAGTGGCAAAATGTAGCATTTACAAAACTAAATTCGACCTGTTAGAGGATTTTTTTGAAAAATGACACATACCAAAAATATGAATTTTGTGCGTTTCTTTAGGTTCACAATGTATGTTCTGGCATGATTAAAATAAGAAATTAACGGAAAGACACATGTTTTAATTATAATTCAATTATCGTTGCCCGACTTTCTCCTATCGCAATTATATTACAGAGTGACGGTTTACAGCAGGTACCTATGTAACTCTACACTCGAACAGAGTCGAACTTAATATTATTAGTGTATCATATGGAATGTCGAATTTATCAGTGCTCCACAAATATATATTATTCCTATCTCGATACAAGCATAACAGAGTAATTTTTTTTCAAATTATCATTGTATCAAATAACTATTTATATACCAAAGATAATAGGTTCTAAATTTCTACTGCACAATAGCACAATAATTTTAAGTGCGGCTCTATGGGAGGTAACAGTTAGTTATTTATGGTCGGTTTTTATCACTTTTTTTATTTGCATTAAACGAATGGAGATAACTATACACAACCAATATTGTTTACTTTTCTTGATCAAATAGGTATTATCAATCGGCTATACACTACTGCAACTTATGCTAGTTGTAGTATTCACCGGAATATTATGATTTATAATTTAAACACGAGACTTCGAAAGAGAGTGTGTTTATTAAGCGACAGCTTACAATGTACTGATAGTTCTATATCCATATTACATAAAGGTAAACGATGATTCACTCATCAATATCTAGAGCGATAACAGTGTTTTTGCATAATACTGCAGCACGGCCATCTTGTAATTCGTCTGTCCTCGGACGATATGGTATATCTTGGTGCTGTAATGATAACATATTTATTAATTCTGTATGACTACTGTATGTATATTTTGAAATTGGCTGTGCAGTGGTATATGTACTAGGCTTGTTTTTAAAGAGGTCAGAACGCTAATATCATTAAGGCCAATCACTGCCACCCGAGGGCTGCCACCTTACTAAGAAAGCAGTGCCATCTAAGGGCAGCCATTGCCAACATGGGATAACTATAACTGCCGTCAGGCTACCATTGCCATCCAAGATCTTCATTGCCATCAAAGGGCTGCTATTGCCATCAAAGGGCTACAATTGCCATAAAAGGGCTACAATTGCCATCAAAGGGCTACAATTGCCATCAAAAGGCTACAATTGCCATCAAAGGGCTGCTATTGCCATCAAAGGGCTACAATTGCCATTAGAGGGCTGCTATTGCCATCAAAGGGCTACAATTGCCATCAGAGGGCTACAATTGCCATCAAAGGGCTACTATTGCCATCAAAGGGCTACAATTGCCATCGAAGGGCTGCAATTGCCATCAAGGGGCTGCTGTTACCATCCATATTGAACTGAACATCAAACTGTATTTCCGCAGGCGTGTTTTGCGTGACTCAGTGTTTCGTGCTATTAATGTTTGTTGAATTTTTGCCTCGTTTGCATCCCAGTTGTTTGCTGTTGTACTAGCTCCTGTAGTGGCTAGCGCAGCAAGTACAGTTCTATTAGTTCTCTCTGCTTGACTGTTACCGCTAGGCAAACCTGCCACTACTATAAATAACTTAATATTATTTTTTCTTAAGTATTAAGCTCATTAGACGTGAACGTCGACCCTGGATTCGTGATAGTCCATATAGGGTTGCCAAATGTTGTAAATATTTACTCTAATTTTACGTGTTTGCTGATGTATCAGGTACTGGGTTTAAGTGGACAAATTTTGAAAAATAATCGATCATAACGAGTAGATACTTGTTTGCACTCAACGTTTCCACAAATGGGACTAAGTGGTCAAAGGTATGATGTGGTCTGGCGTACTTGGAAATGGAGTGGAAGTAATCTGGTTTTTTTTACCTCCATTTTCTTTATGATATAGACATAGTAAACACGCGTTTATATACTTTTTACAAATCGTTTCAGAGTTTTCTCTTCACTTTCAAGCGACAATTTTTTTTTCTTTTTTGGTACGACCTACTTTCGGCCGTTTGGCGTTACCTAGAAACTTTATTCCCACATAAATCATATTCTTTAAAAATACTTTTATTATTTTCCTGGTCTCCGCTCAGAAGATTTTTTTCTTTATTTCGCTTATTGTTTTGTCCTGACTTTGGGCTTCACATATACAATCTGTTTCCTGAATTATCATAACAAAGTTTGGTTGTTCGAGTTTTTAAACATTTCTGCTCAATACATCAACATGTTGTATCTGTGAGGCAGATTTGTGCTCAATACGAAATTAAAAATTTTGCAAGAGTAACATCCATCGAGCAATTCGAGGGATAATACTTTGTTTACTCAAGGCACCCTTCACTGCATTACAGTCGGTCATAATTGTAAAATTATCCCCTGTAACGTATATCTGAATCGTTCTAACGTCTTTATAATTGCAAAAAGTTCTAATTCAAAAGAATGATATTTTTTTCTTGATCATTTTTCTGTTTGCTGAAAAATGCGACTTTCGTCAGTATAAAAAGTCAAGGGCAATTTTGGATTAAAAATAGTTAGAATGAGCTTAGATGATATTCTATTTTTTTTTTTTTTAATAATTTATTATTTCAGTGTGACCTTTTGTTTATACCCAAACAGAATCTTTTTTTTGACAAATGTGTTGTTCCGGAGTAATTATCCGAAAATATTCAACTAAATACAAAAATTTACTCAACTGATGTTGGTTCCTCGGCATGGAAAATTTTGCACTGCCCTTGTTTTAAACCACTTGGTTTGAATAGATTTTCGATAATTTCATAACCCACATAAGTGACATATTACTCATCAAAAACAAAAATTTTGTAATTTTAACATTTAACCCGTAAGATTTGATTATCTCTATGACTTCACGCAAAAGACATAAACCCTCACTTATAACGCAGAAAGGTAATAAAATAACATCCAAATACGCTTTTGTTGTTTGTCACGTAATAAGTTTGTCTTATATGAAATACATTATATCTTGACATGCCATATATAGCAAAGTATTAAAAATGGTTCATAAAATATTATTATGATTATTAATTATTATTATTATTATTATGATCACATTATAATTATTACATTATAAGAACGAAGAAATGGAAATATTTCTTTCATGAATTTTTGAAACGCAGCAGGAGTGTTAAGAAAACAAAACGGAAAACATACATATTCGTATTGCCCTTCGGCTCTTAAAGTGCAGTAATTGGTATTCATTCTGGTTATTTGGTGATATTCTGACGCTAAGCCGAGTATAGTGAAATATTTGTAACCACCTAAGTTATCGACACTTTCTTAAATAACTGGCATTGGAAATTAATTTCTTACTGTTATTTTATTTAAAGAACGATAATCAACAACGAATCTTTTTTCTTGGTTCTTTTGTCGACTGATAATGCAGGGCTGGCATAGGGTGATCTACTATCACGAATAATTTTTGCATCTAACAATTCTTTAATATTTCTCACAATTGTTTTATCTTTTTCGGCCACCCTGTATGGGTAACAGGTTTATTTGTAGTTAATTCGATCGTTGGCAAAACTGAATGAGCTTTGCCGAGATTGTTTAAATGTGGAAAGATACACCGTTCATAATCTGTTCGTTTTTTTTTGCAATGAAATTGCAACCGATAATAGTATTAGAGCATAATGAGTCATTACGTGTTATGTAATATTTTGTGTTTACCTTTACACCATCTATATCAGTAATAACCTGTACAAATTGTGCAAAGTTTATAACAATGCCTAAAAAGCCTAGATAAGGTTACAGGGTTGTCAAGATTTTCAATATTTATATTAAGATTATGTGCAAGAGAAGTTGTTAGGATTGCACAGTCACGGATAAAATCTATAAAGGCGTTAAAATTAATTCCGTTTATCTTTATTTCTTTATAGAATTTAGGAGAATTAGTCGTATCATTAATTAGCTAGATGTTTTCCAATTTTGTAGAATTTCTAATTGCTTTGTTGTTTTCTGGTTTACTATTACTTTTGTTTGAAATATTTTATAATTTTTTTTTTAAGCAAACTTTTTCAACATGACTTTTTTTTGCACAAAAATTAAAAACGTTAATTTATTTTCTGTCTACAAACACTTCGTTCATGACCATTTTACGAAAAGTTCTGCAACTTATATTTTTCTTTTCGCTTTTCAGAAGAGTCTGTTTGTAACTCTGGTTATGGGTGATATTACTGGAAGTGCTAGCAGCTACAGAATTGGCAACGTCTTGATGAGACTTGTATAATTTATTCTTTAAATAACTAGCTAAGATATTAGGATTTGTAATGTTTGTGGCCTCAACCGTCTATTTTATAATGTTATCGTTTATCACGCTTATTACCATGGAAATATTTTCGGCATTTGAAATCTTAATTTTAACTTAAATTGTCTATAATTGTTTATTTGTGGCAAAATACCCAATAAAAGTAAGAAAAATTAATTTTAACTTGTTAAGTATAGCCAAATGTTGAAAATGAAATTCATGTAAAGAACAACCCTTATTTGGTTTGTGGTTTGCCACCTGCACAAATAATTCATGAAAATGTTACGGTTACTTTGAAAGGTGGAGAGTAGATTTTTTTTTGCCCAAGTAAGCCTAGACCACTCCTCCTCACTTTGAATAAAAGTAGCGTACCACGTTTTGGTACCTTTTAACTTGTTAAGAGATTGAAAAATTATGAAACTATCGGCTCATTTATGTGTCTTGGCACTATGTTGGATGATTTCAATCCATTCGTTTACATTCATAGTTTTTGTGTCAAATTCTGGTATTGTAGAGGAAACTATGATGTTTAAGTTAGGCTGTGCATTATAGAATTGGGGGTAACGATCGCTTACAGTTTTTGATCTTCTCATCCTTTTTGTCCGTTTACGGTTTCGGCTTCTACGTTCATTGGATGTTGATGTCTGTGTCGACGATGTAGTCGTGGATAGGTAGATGACAATGTAGACGTCGATGGTAATCGATTTTTTTCTACTCCTTGAACTTCATTTTCGGGATTTAGGCATCTTGAAACAATCGAAGCACGACACTTGTTCACTGTTCAACCACTTCTGATGTAGTATTCACCGGAATATTATGATTTATAATTTAAACACGAGACTTCGAAAGAGAGTGTGTTTATTAAACGACAGCTTACAATGTACTGATAGTTCTATATCCATATTACATAAAGGTAAACGATGATTCACTCATCAATATCTAGAGCGATAACAGTGTTTTTGCATAATACTGCAGCATAGTGTAAAGATTTAGTCCAAATGTACCCCGAAATGAAAAATGCAAGATACTTCATGTATGAAAATTTACTCATATAGAAGAGGCCAAGAATATTGAATATCATGCTTCGGCAACAATTTTTATTTAGTGTCACATTGTTCAAATAATTCGCAAAGGTGAGAAGAACAGTTTTTCGTAAATAAAAGAAAACTAAGAACATTAGAGAAAAATGTTTTATATGACAAATGTAGCTAGTAAGAAGTACAAAACCCAACAGGAAATTCAAATCGATCAATTTGTTTATCTGCAAAATCGAAAAAGCCGTCAATATCGACTCTTATTTCAATTGTTAATAACTAATGATAATAACGGTTCAAAAATTTCAAAATATTGAGAAAGTGATAAAGTTTAATATGTACAACTAGGTTTATCCACCCATTGCTCTGATTTATATCGCATTACTAGATTTGTGTAGGTGTCATTTTTAAAGCTTGAAATGTGTATTTTAAGATGTTTTAAGGGGATTTACCTTAAAAATTTAATTAACTTTCTTTATTTTACGAAAATTAAAGAAACATTTTTCCTTGCTTCAAAATTCGTCAAACTAGGGGTAAAATAAACTTTTATTAAAAAAATTATTTGGCATACTTGTCCATCGGATCTTTTTATATATTACTTCAAGAGCAATATGCGAAAATCGGGTTTGAAAAACACGTGTGTTTTAAAGTCATAAACAAATGGACTAACTCATTTATTTTTAATTGTTCTTCGTTGGGACGGGGATCATTTTAGAGCTACGATTTTTCTTGGATTTAAAAAAAGAATGCTATCTATAAGCCACTTCTAAACCTATTTTCAAATACTGTAACGTGCGGAATGCGCAATAGCATCCTTCGTTACATTTTCTAAGAATTATTAGAAAAATTTTAATAATCAAACATTTTATTCTCCTATGCTCTGGTACTATAACGAACATTTCTGGACAGATGAGAGGTTGGTAGTAGCTTATGCTTACACATCAGTATATTAAACAGCGCACGCTCGATAATATTCAAATTAAATTAAATAAATAGATCAAACTGACTGAAAAATGAAGTTGAGTCGAGTATTTATAATAAAGTCGGATAGTCACATGAAACGTAGAACTATCAGTAACAATATAGATCATTTGGCTAATTAATATTTCACTAAAATAAAGAGAACTACTTTTTGGGGCGGAGCCGCATTACTGTCGGTCCGAAACATATGTCACAATACACCGCGTTAGACTAAATTCGCTCTCTTTCACTCGAGCCGTCCTTCGAGGTGGACGTAATAGAAATTTTGTAAGACCCTGACGGGGATATTGGTAGAGAGGAACCTTATAGACGTATAAGGTAATAGTTAAATAATTATATATTATTAAATACCATCTAACATTTAAACATATTGTTTTAGGTTCTTTCTTTCTTTCGTTCTTTCTTTCTTTCATTTAATTACAAATTTCATTTCAACGTCGAAGTGATCTTGATGTTACACCTTTGCTTTAAGCAAAATTATCTACGTTCTATGTTGATACAACGTTTTTATATAAGTTTCCTTGGTAACTTTATGGGATAAGAATACTACGTTTACCTTTATTATGAAATTTTCGACACAACATCTATTTAAGATTTTCTATCAAGCATACGAAAACCTGGGCGAAGGAATTATTTATGTTATTCGAGCATAGCACGCCTCTACGATTTCATAACCTTCAAAGTGGAATGGTACGACATGTGACATCTCGCTAGAGCAAAATGGAGATCATGAACCATTTAACTGCCCAACGGTTATAATCTATTATCATCGGAGGACAGGGGCATACTTGGGAATTTCCCTCATCAGGATATTATAATAAAAGATAAGTACCTTTGATTATTACCTGTAAAAGGGATTATTTTCGCATATCTAGTGCTACACATTAATTCGTAGTCACTCATATCTTAAATCCGTTGTTACAAATATTTCGTCGTAGTTATTTATATCTTAAATTCGCTGTAACAAATATTTCTTCGTAGTATCGATTTCTTGTATTCAACGTTTAACGTAATCGTAGTTGTTGGATAACATGATATTTTTTTGAATTTTGCCAGTATCGCAAATTCGCTGTGTCAAAGTACTTTTGTTTTAGATGTGTCTCAATGGTTAGACACGTCAGTTATTTGCACATAATACGCGTCGTGTGATCTGATATTTCCTAGATTTGACTCGTCAAGTCGCATCACTTATGTGGATTATTTATTTAAAGGAATTCGGATGTTCGGGGCGCGGTGAAATGTGTATTATCTTTTGTGGTTATATAACTTGGGGTGTCCCGTATTTTATTTGCTAGAGATGAGTTCTAGTATTATTTTTTTTATGGTTATATAACTTGGGGTGTCCCGTTTTTGAGTATTTGGCATTACGTAGCGGGGAGGCTATATACTGGTAGGCTCAAATAAATATCAGGTTCGAGTGAAGTAGCATATCTTTTATTAGGTTAAGTTTTATTATCTTTGTAATATATTTTGTGTCGCCATTTTAGTAAATCTAATGGTGTGTCTTTTGTGTTGCACTTTAGTATATCTAGTGCTGTAATATAGTTTGTTTGTCGGATCGTTTGCGAGATACCTTTGTATTATAGTTCGGTCTAAATCTCGTAAATGTTCATATCTTTTGTAATATGTGATTTTTAGTATTGAGGTAAAGTTACGAGATGTATCTTTTGTAATATAGTTTTTTTTATCTCGTAAACACCTCAAGTTTATCTTGCTGTTGAGCAATATGTAATATAGTGTACCTTGTAATATAGTTTACCTTGTACATATTTTGGTGATATTTTGCTATACAGTATCGCTGATGCTGTGATAGCTCATTGTTTTTGTAATATAATATTTTGTAATATAGTTCTATTGTACATATGTAACTTTTGTCTTTGGTTTATCTTTATCTTCAATTTTCCTTGATTACACTCAGTAATCAATGGCGCCCAAGCCTTGAACTCCATGCCCTTTAGCTCTCCGTATCTTTACTGTGCTAGCCAGGTTACACCAGTGACGCTAACCACGTCGCTCGTAGGGTGGCCCACACTAGAACACTTGGGCAATATTTAAACAACGAGGAAAACCTCCTTTTCTTAGCCACAATACAAAATTTGAAAATTCTTTGACAAAATGATGCAATATATTTTTTTGCTCAAATTTACAATTTCCTCCTGTCACGACATTCTAAACCTATTTCACAAAGAAAAAAAATTGAAAATTAAGAAAAATAAATTGAAAATGTTTTCAACAAAAAAAAAATTGAAACTAACTACTATAAAATAGAAGATGGAAAAAACATTTTTAAATTTCCACGTTCCATGACGTTTCAAACCTATTTCAACCACTATACCTCTACTCCACTACGTGGATATGCAACTAACAATGTGAGAGATGGCAATAATTGGCATATCGTTAACACAATTGAAATAATTAAACTATGGTGGAAATTTGTAAAGGCCTTCCACATTCGGTATCTTTTATTTAATAGTGAATTTTTGCTGTCGGATGACCACTTTGTATATTTTTTTGACCAAAAACGACCAGGTTTTCTTTGTAATAATAGTGATAACTACATTCTGATTATTGTAATACTTTTCACAAATACAAAACGAAGAGTATATTGCATTCGATCGGCACATTTCCAAAACTACGACGGCGTGTATAGACCAGGGTAAAAAACAATAATTCGTTCAATTGCCAGATTAAATCTGGCAATTGCCACATTTAATCTATCAATTGCCAGAATAAATCTCGCAATTGCCACATTTAATCTGGCAATTGCCACATTTAATCTGTCAATTGCCACATTTAATCTGTCAATTGTCAGATTTAATCTTTCAAATGCCACATTTTAGTACACCCCTAGACCTACGAGCCATCCCAAGTAGTTTTCATATATTTGATTTTCATGCATAATCGCGGTAGCTGGAGGACCGCGTAAGTCGATAAGTAAGGGAGACGCGAAGAGAGTTTTTTTTTAAGATATTTTTTTCCATTTCACTGTATCGCTTCGACGGGCATAAAACGCCATCATTTCTTTTTCCAACACGGTATCGTGCAGTTCTCCAGCTACCGCCGTTACTACGCAATGAATGTTTGAAAATTGCATGCTTGGGGTAGTTCACAACTTTAGGTGTATATGTTCGAATCCGACGCGGCAAACTAACATTTTTGTGACCTGTGCGTCCATGAATTGTCCTTGTGGAAATGATTCGAGAAATATCATAATTTCTTCACTTTCAGCACAATTTAGAAAGCAACAGAAGTGAATTGAAAAATAAATTTAAACTAAAATTACATTTTAAATTATATTTAGTATGCCTACTTATAGACCAAGACCTCAGAGCCGCCAGACCTACGTCATTTTAGCAGAGCTAGTGTGATATGTAGTTGCATATTTGCTGGCTTGAAATTGGGGGCTCGTCTACCGATAATAGGTACAAAAGGTACAAAAAAACTGACTAACCGATATTAAAGTATGATAGGTGGTTTTTACACATGTTTGACAGAATACTGTTAAAAACACTCATTATTGCCAGAAACTTTCCGTAGGCCCTAACGTCCGCCATACGCTTTAAAGCTCTAAAAACCCCAACCTAACCTAACATAACTGTGGAATCATATCTACTTCGAACTATGTAAAAAGGAAGTGACAAGTGCACTGTCCATCTGTTCTGACATGTGCAAAATGGCTGTTCAGATTTTTGTTTATCATTTGAAACTGAACGATTTATAACATAGATAAAAGATTTATATAAACCAATAGGAAACCAGTTGAAGAAGGGCAAGAAACATTTGCGCCATTTGTTTTCGCAATTTATTTTCAATTGCAAAAATGGCGCAAATGTGCCTTGCCCTTCTTGAGCGAACAAAAGCTGAACAACCGTTTTGCGCATGTCAGAACAGATTAGACAGTGCTGCTATTTTTCAAGAAGCATTGTCTAGACAACTCTTTGGTATGTCTTTGGTCTAGACATTGCACTAGTCACTGCCATGCAAAAAACGAAACAAAACAAAACAAAAAGTGTATTATGTTAGGTTAGGTTGTTTTTTTTTTTCGAGCTTTAAAGAGTCTGGCGGAAGTTAGCGCCCACGGAAAGTGTCTGGCAATAATGAATGTTAGTTTTTAAGTCAAACATGTATGAAAACCAGCTATCATACTTTAAAGTGGGTTAGTGGTGAGGTTTTTTTGTACTTTTTGTACCTGTTACCTGTAAAAGGGCCCTGCTTTCAAGCTAACAAACGTTCTTAACTAGATATCACACTATTTATTGCCAAAATATTAGCTTTACTCAAATGACGTAAGTAGGTCTGGCGGCTCTGATGGGATCTTACCCTATTAAATTTAAAGTAAGGGAAGGAAATAAAAAACATTTATTGCTATTCATTAATCATTTATATCAATCAACAAACCAAAAAGTGAATAAAAATTAATTCAACATAACATTTATTTCGTTTCTAAGGATAATGTATACATCAACCATTTTTTAGGGATCTTCGGATATGCATCCACTTATAACCATGCAACTGGCCTGATTTAGAAAGCTCATTCTCCAAAAATAAAAACACATCTTCATAATTTGAAAATTGTTTGCGTCTATACAAATTGCTCTTTCTGAGATGTCTTTTTAAGGTACTCCCACTAATATATGTCATGACGGGATTTTAAGAATGCCAAATTTTCTACCTGACGCATACCTAGCAAGAAGTACTCAAAAATGAGATTCTTTAAAGTATTCATAGCTGTCTTATAACTTCTTTTATATTATTTATCACCCTTTGTTTGTTTTGTTCTGAATCACCGAATTTGTAACTCAAGAAGGCAACGTTATCCGTCATAAGATACGCCGTCGTATAGATGTAGTCCACCATTCACTTATTATTAATTTAAGGTTGCGAAAATCGTAAATTGCCAGATTAAATGTGGCAATTGCCAGATTAAATCTGGCAATTGATAGATTAAATGTCGCAATTGACAGATTTAATCTGGCAGTTGACAAATTAAATGTGGCAATTGACAGATTTAATCTGGCAATTGAAAGAATTATTGTTTTTTACCCTGATCTATATACGCTGACGTACAAAACCGATAATATTGCTCGTAGAGAAAAAAATCTTAATATCACTGTGTTGGTGATCGAGTTCTGAACAACTTTCAAAATGTTTGTCCGTCTATCTGTCTGTCTGTCTGTCTGTCTGTCTGTCTGTCTGTCTGTCCGTCGGTCACGTTTCTTGTAAGTACGATAACTTAAGAACGAAAAGGCCGATTGTTTTGGAATTTGGACAGCAAGTTAGTGTTAGCTAGAAGAACCGGCGACAAAATTGACATCGGATTCGAGCTCAACGAGCAAGTCTTTTGACTTTAGAACACTTTGAGCTCCAAATAGTGTGATTTTTTAAATTTATCTAACTGTTTTTTGAGGTTGGAAAAAATTGTGGTGTGGTGGGGCAAAACTGACACCGGATTCGAATTCAGCAAGCCTGTGAATTGTTTTTTGAGGTTAGAAAAAAATTGTAACTTAGGGAGGCAAAACTGATACCGAATCCGGATTCAGCAAGCCAGAATGATTGGTCTGGTCAGTGGAATCGACATCTTTTTTTGTGTGTGCCTGTGTAATTTTTAAGAGGGAAATTCTGTGTAAATAATACCTTTACCGATTTTTTTCAAACGTGTAACTTTCTGCCGGACAACCACGGCTTCCGATGTGGAGGACATTTACCATGTGTAGTGTGTTCATATTTGCATATATGTTTATATTCTTGGGTATATATTCAACAGTTTTGTTATTTCAAAGAAACATCAAACCATTAACATTTCTTTTAAGTTGACTCCATATGAAACACAGCTTTGTTATGTATTTTCCTTTAAATTTAAATGATTTTGTTTTAAATGTAACGGTATTTTATAAATTCAACAATTTTATGGCGTTTTCAAGGAGAACAGGATTATACAGTTGTGAAATACATCAGCCTGCAAGCTACATGTTTAAGTATATATAGGCGAATACATACGCCAAATCTTTTGTTTAAAATTCCTGCTTCTACATAATTCTGGTAAATTTATAAGCTTTTTGTATATGATATTCGTACTCCGGAGAACCGTAAACTCATTAGCCAACTTCAAGTTTAATTTCTTACTCAGAGTCTACGGACTATTGTTGCTCAAATTCGCTCATATATTTCCGAAGTTCAGGTTCACAACAATAATTATTATCATCGTGCTAACTTACTGTTACTGACTTTTGTTCTGACTGGGACACCTTGTTTTGTAATTAGCACCTAAAATGGTTAATAGGGGACACATGCACTGGGCTCACGGCTCTCATAATTATATAATTATAGCGGAAGAGTTAAACTTATACAGTGCGGTCCATATGTTTTGAATAAATTCATTTTAAGCATAATTATAAATATTTGGGAAGAATTCTGAAACTAGTCGAATTTTAATTTAAAATTGACATTTTTTATCAAGAACATAGTACCTCCCGCAATCCCTCTGAATTATGACTACACCCTCAGTCATTCTTGCACCAAATTGTCAAAACTTTGTGATGTTGAATTAAGCATCAAAATTCCTTTCGAACAAGGTGGCGCACGGCCCCCTTTCAAATTTAAAAATTTCTAGGAGGTGATCATAATTCACAGGAGGTGAACGCGGGAGGTACTATTTTCAGGTTAAAGAAAGGCAATTTTAAATTAAAACTCGGCCTGTTTCAGTATTGTCACGTATACTCACCCCTTAGGAAACCACTCTTTAAAATCCGTAGGTTCAAAAATTATGACAAGTGTGGCGTTGTTTTGAAAGGTTTTAGTTTGCCCAAGTTATTTAAGTGTGGGCCACCCTACGAGCGAAGTGGTTAGCGTCACTGATTTAACCTGGCCAGCACAGTAAAGATACGAAGAGCAAATAGGGCAGTGAGTTCAAGGCTTGGGCGCCATGATTAACTAGTGCAATCAATGAAAAGGAAAGCTAGAAATAAACAAAAGATACATATTACGTATATACAATAGTGCTATATTACAAAATATTATATTACAAAAAAAATTAGCTATCACAGTATCAGCGATACTGTATAGCAAAATATCAAATAGAAATATATACAATATATACTATATAACAATTTGCTTAACTGCAAAGTAACTTGAGGCGTTTATGAGACAAAATAAATATATTACAGAAGATATGTCTGGTAACGTTACCTCACCACCGAAAAATCATATGGTACAACAAAATTAAGTAAACTTGAGATTCTTTACGAGAGACGAAATAACTAAATTACAAAAGACATATCTCGTCAATTATCTCAAAATTCATAAACTTCATATGCACTTGTTACAATAAAATGCAACACGACTATTACTATATTACAAAACAAAAGTGCATATACAATACTACGACGAAATATTTACAATAACGAAGCAAGATAAAAAGGTAACTACAAATCAATATATTACAATGAATTAAAAAAATATAATCTAACAAAAGATATGCAATTTCGCTTGAATCTGATTTGAGCCTACCAGTATATAGCGTCCCCGTTGGGTAATGCTAAATTCACTTTAAAACGGGACATCCCAAGTTATATAACTACAAGAAGATAATAAAAGGACTAGATCCTAGCAAATAGATACACATTTCACCGCGCCCCGAACATCCGAATTCCTTTAATAAAAATAATCCACATAAATGATGCGACTTGACGAGTAAAATCTAGGAAATTTCAGATTACAGGACGCATATTATGTGAAAATAATTTATCAATATGCCTAACTACTTAGACATATCCGAAACAAAAGTATTTGAACTAAGCGAATCTACGATACTGGTAAAACACAAATGATATCACGTTATCAAATATTAAAATGATGTTAAGCAAAGAGGTACATAACGACAATACTGTAAGTAGTAAATATGCTTATGACTGTTTACTCATAAAATAATTCCCTAGCCTAAGATTTTATAAGTTCGGGTTTACTTTGAAACTTGCCTAGTTTGGTTAGATTTGGCATTCTACGTTTTGCAAACATGTAGGCATGAATAAAAATAATTAACGATAAGTAGAAATAATCTCTTATTCATGAAGAAATAGGTAGGTATTATTTTACTATGTCCTGCTGAAGGAAATTTCTATTAACCATGCTCCTATTTCACGATGAGACAGATTTGAAGGTTGATTGACCGAAGGCCTCCATTTTACACAACTGAGATTCCTCGCCCGTCATGGCCTTGGATACTATTCGATATTCCACTGGTGACCAATTTGAGGTAAAAAAATCATGAATAAAACGTGCTCGTACAAAATGTTTATCATTAAGAATATTTAACGTAACGAAAGTATTTGTAATATAAGAAAATTTCTAAAGAGAAACTCTTGTTATACAGAATACGTTGTTCGAATCAAGAAAACGTAGTGCATGAAAATTTGTATATAGAAAAACGTAGTATCGAATTTTGCTCGTACATAGAAAAACCTGAAATAATGTTTTAAACGTTAGATGGTATTTACATAATTATTTAAACTCTCGCCTTATACGTCTATAAGGTTTCTCCATCTTAATATCCCCTTTAGAGGTTTAACAAAATTGCAATTAAGTCCATTTCGATCGAGGACTTCAAGAGAAAAAGAAAGAATTTAACCCAGCGCGGCGTATCGTTACATATTTCCCGGACCGGTAGTCACGTTGCCCCTCCCAAAAAGTAGTTCTCTTTTATTAAATTAAAGAAAGGATCTATATTTTTTTGATATTTCTGCATTTTCATGTGGCTAACAGACTTTATTATAATTATAGTTTGATCTATTTATTTAATTTGAATATTATAAACCGTGCGCCATCTATATTATCCTGAGACGTAAGCATAAGCTACTGATAGTGATCTAAAAGATTTATCGCCAGCCCCTGAAATGTCGTGAGAACCCCATATAATATATTTCTGATTACAGGTCTGCCCTCGATATTGAATCAGTATTCCATGATGAAATTCATATTTCTTTCAATTCTCTCCACTTAGACTAGTTCTTGAGCAATTTCCGGAAAATTCAGCAATATTTCGCAAAACTTATTACAGAAGCATGTTTCTCGGGAAAAAATACAAATAGAATATATTTCAATCCTATTTCTCCACCTATCGCGTACTTGAAATGGATAGAACATCAAAATTCGGTTACTCTTTCGGTATTTTTTGTTTTTGGCAACGAGAAAGCTATATTTATAAAAACTAGTAACAGGATCGTTGTGACATCCTTGGACATCATTAGTTAAAATTAAATACAACATTTTACTTCAAAGGTATATCATTTATTCATTGATGATAAGTCATTACATGTTATAAATTCCACTCTGCACATAGTTACAAAATTTTGCAGGGACAGCAGTAAACTTAAACTAATTAATATTCAAATACTTAAACTAATAAACTAAGTTCTTTGAACTTTGAGGGGACATGCGCATGTATTGTTATGATAATGAATTATACCAATACATCTCCCTCGGAGAAATTAAAAGAAAAATACATGTTGAGCTCAACGACGACATGCATTTTTTTCTTTTTATTCAGGGTGCAACTTAACCCTATTTTTGTGCGCTTCTACTAAATTATCGCGTATTTTTATAATTATGTTTGGAGTCTTCTTAACATGACTTTATCTCCTGTATTACAGTTTACAATTTTTGTATGTTTATCATAAATCGATTTTCGTTTAAGCTTAGATAAAATTAAATTGTTTTTCGCATCGCAATATGCTTGTTGCAACCGATATTTTCATTCTAAAGGGTAGTCATTAAAATTATATAGTGGATCTATACCTTTACACAGATTAGACGGCAGTCTAGTTGCTTTTCCAAAAATTAGTTCGTAGAGTGTGCATTTGGTTTCACTATGAACTGTATTTATGTAAGCAAGACACCAGTATGGCACCCACGAGCTCCAAGCATTGCTATGCTTTGAAACTTGCGTTTGCAAATATGCTCTTAAGTTTTTGTGTAAATTTTCTAGAGAACCCAGAGCCTCAGGATGACATGCTGTGGAATGCAGTTTCGTAATTTTCAAAAGTTCACATATCTCCTTGCTTAAAAGTTGTAACCAAAAGTTCAGTACCTTGATCTAACGATTGTATTCGGATGCCATAGTGCAAAATAAAATTACTACAAAAACCTTTGCCTGTATAGGCTTCTTTATTTTGTAAGGGGTAACCCTCTACAAACTTAGTTAGCTCGCATTGCAAAGTTAAAATATATCGATTGTTTTCTGAATCTACCTCGAAAGGTCCTACTAACTCTAAATAAACTTTTTGAAATCCTGAACAAGCGGTATTGTAACCGTCATGGATACTTTGTTTGTATTGGAATATTTATAGCGTTGACAATCATCACAACTCTACAAAATTGTCAATATCTTTATGGAAATCTTCTCAAAAATAATGTTAACTTTCTTCCGTGTATAGACGACACTGAAAATACTTAACTGGCCAGTTCTAATTCACTGACGCTGTAGTTTTTCTCAACTTTATTAAAAGATCGACTAGCAAATGCAACAGGTCTGTCATCGCAATTTGACAATACGGTCCCAAGAGCATTTCTAGATGCATCGGTTTTCAATTGAAAACAATTCAAGTGAAAAATTTGGATACTGTAGTACGGGTGCAATAACTAAGACTTGTTTCAATTTTTCAAAAGAAAGTTGACATTCTTGAGTCCAAACAAACTGGATATTTTTCTTAGTTAAATTGTTAAGCGGTTTTGCAATATGTGTAAAATTTTGAACACATTTTCGTAATAATTAGCAAAAGCAACAAATCTCTTCGCTTCATTAGAATCTTTAGGAATTGGAAATTTTTGATTCACTTCTATTTTTGAGAGATCATGTGATACACCTTCTGAGGGAATTGCATGTCCTAAATAGGGAATTTCTTTTTCAAAAATTCACATTTATTTAGATCTAACTTTAGATTTACTTTCCGTAGTCTTCGAAAAATGTTTGCCAAGTTTCTATTATGATTTATTAAATTATTTCCAAAGACAATTAAATAGTCTAAGTAAGCAAAGCAACATTCTGTGATGCAGGGCAACGGAAATTTATCATCCTGCATTTGTTTATTTAATTGCCCATAATCTGCAACAACTCGCCATTTTTTAATTCCGCTCTGATCAACTTTTCTTGGAACAATCAGCCAAATACCATTTTCACCTTATTTCCTTTATAATTCCCTCTTTCAACAATTTATCAATTTGTTGATGAATTTCTCTTTTTTGAGCGTGGAGTAGCCGATAAGGTTTTACATGCACAGGCTTAGCAGATGTATTTAATTGTATTTTTTATTTATAAATATTAGTGGGTGTTGGATCTCCTAATTGAAACACGTCAGAGTATTTAACGCAATTTTATTCTGCATTCAAATGATCTACTTTAATTATATTTAATAATTGATTCGCTCTATGGACTAAAATATATTTCTTAGTTTTAAATTCAATTAAATTTTAATTCTCTAATTTTTCTACTTTAGGTCTAAATTTTTTACGACTTCTTCATCTCAAATACTCTCGACTATGTGGATGTGGAACTAAAATGTGACAGATGGTAATAATATTTGCCGATTTTTTAATTTTCGACTACGTGCAATGAATTCTTCTCATGTTGTAATTATGGCGAAGGCGCAGGTGTCAATGCCGTCACCATTCTGAATATTAGCTTTTGCCCGCGCCTTCGCCACAAACAGAGAATGAGAATTCATTGCATCCATAAGAAAATTAGAGAAAACAAGAATGCGATAAAAAGAGGGACATAGGCCAGTCATTAAAGCAAAAAAGCCAGACAAAATTACAAAACTCGTCATACTATGATAGAAGCTAAGTAACATATAAATATAAACAAATGTAGATTTGCAACCTTTTTTGAGACCCGGAACATTGTTAAAAATTGACTTTTAAACAATGGGCTTGTTCCATGATATTCTTTTTATATGGTTTAATACTTTTTCTTATAGTACTCGATATTCTCATTATACACTTAAAATTTCGTATTATTAACTTTTTCCGTTCTCGAGATATAAGGAGTTGAAATTAGTAATAGTTGCAAAAACCGAGCGTTCATTTGTGACGTCACTATACGCAAGTGACGTAAAAAAATGGCTTTCTGGGACCTTTCAAATTTAACCTGAAAAGTCGAAAAACATGGAATTTTTAAACGCTGGTAACTAAATAAATACGTCGAGTGGAAGTTCGTTCTAAGTGTCTACGGAAAGGAGAAGGCCGGCGATGAATTCTAATTGTAAATTGCGGGGTCGAAATCGAAAACTCGTTCCGGCAGGAGCGAGAGAAAATTGTAATTTTTTGACATTTCACCAAATTGTACTCCCCTACTGTCAAGTAGTAAGCAAAACAAACAATACTTCGAAAACACTTATAATTATAACCAATAAGGAGCATCAAGTCTATTGAGATCGCCAAGTCTATGCGTATAGTGACGTAGCGCCTGGCCACGCCCCATTTTCGCGAGATGGAAATTTGTAATAGGTTTTAAGATACTAAACGTGCGAATAAGATTCTGATTTTTTGCAGATCCATTAATTTATACTTGCACTTTCGATTTATGAAATAAAAAAAAGATGCCGAACAAGCCCATTGTCAATAACTATTTAGACAAAGTTGCAAAAGTTGTGCAAACTTGGAAATCAATTGAAAAGGTTATTGCAAATGTTAATCTCACTTTGCAAGCTGATCGTGTAAACGGAATATTTTTTTTTACTATTTTTAACCCGTTTTTTAGGATTTCTACTGCAAAAAAATTGCAGAAGTTTTGCAAATCTGACAAACCGTGTAGATTCGCCTACCGAGGCTGTGTGGGAATTTGCATAAAAAAAACGACCGGAACCATTTTTTTAAATTTGCAAAAAAACGGCGGTCGAAAAAATGCAAAAGTCTTAAAATCGGGTTGCAAATGTTTGTTACTCTATTGCACGACCTTATGCACATTTGCAACCTTTTGTTCATAACGGAACGGACGATCAAAATATTGATTCCACGTTTGTGCTGATATTGGTGAGATAATATCTCTTTTCCGTTCGCGTCTCATGTTCTTAAGTAGCCTCCAGCTTTCTGTGCGTTTTCTACATCCTATGTATGTGTCGAGTCCAGAGCCTGTCCTCTCCCATTTGTCGTTCTTTTTTGTATTGATCATTTTACGTACTCTTGCTTGGGTTTCTTTATATGTTAGTTTGTCATTCGTATTATTTGAGCTTAAATGTGTGTGCTAGTTTTAACGCTTTCTCTGTATTTCAGACTCAATTTCCTCATCCCACTAATATGGTTTCTGCTGATTTCTTCCTTTTTCATGAAAATGCCTTTGCTGCTGCTTAATGTATACACGATTTTAATCTGTTGATTGTAACTTTCTCTTTAATCGGCTTTTGTACAGTCGTCTCGTACTCTCTTGTTCTAAACTATTTAGATTATATCTTATCTCTGTTTCTTTCTCTTCTTTATCTTCTTCCTTATCTCCATGTGTATTTTCCTGTTGATCTGTTGTTGGTATTTCGGCAATTTTGCTTTAAGGAAGTAGTGGTCACTATTACAAGAGGCGCCTCTATTTACTCTTACATCCGTGAATTTTAAGCGGGATTTTTGTTTTGTTATAATATAATCAATAATTGTTATTAGGTTCCTTGTTGTCTAAATCCACGTGTATTTATAGATCTCTCGGTGTTAAAAGTACTACCCATTTGGTATTCTCAGCTGGTTTTGTTCACATATTTTAATTAACATTCTTCCGTCGTCATTGACTACTTCTTCGCCAAACTTTCCAACGGCCGTATCATTGGCCTTTCTTCCCAAGAGAAAGTCTTGAGAAAAAAAAAGAAACGTTTTCAAACTCAGAGCCGCACCAGATGAAGAACATACAGTTGAGACTGATATTTCATATTCTTCAATTCAAAAAATTCTGAAAAACAATAAATTGCGACTATGTAAAATACGTCTACATCAGAGTTTGCACCCTGAAGATTACGAGAGGCGTCTACATTTTGTATCATGGCAGGCAGTGGCTCAAGAAATGGCCATTTTAGATCGTATCATGTGGTCAGATGAATCTCGTTTCCATAATAATGGAATACCCAATCGACATAATTACCATTATTGGCCTCAGGATAATCCTCAGTGGTTTCGAGAAAGTAATTTCCAAAATTAATGTATGGTGCGGAATTCTTAACGGACAAGTTACAGAACCAAAACTTCACGAGCGCACACTTAGCGGACATGTCTACAGTTTATAAGAGAAGAATTGTTATAAATTTCATAAAAGATGTTCCGTTACAAACTAGGCACAACATGACATTACAAGATATGGCACCGCCACATAATGCTATAATTATAACGAATCTGCTAAATCTCCGGATCATGTACCGTTGAATTTTTTACTTTGGCTCCATGTAAAAGAAATAGTTTACTTTACACCTCCAAATGAAAAACAACTATGTTACACGAGAAGTCAAAAGATATACCTGGTAACTTAAAAAAATGTGAATAAAGTTAATAAGTTTTTCATTAATTCAATTCCTGTTGTGAAGCCTCCAAAATAACTTTTAGATTTTAATAAGAATAATCGCATCGTAAATAGTTAATTTAATTTTATGGAAATAAATGATCTCTTTATTTACCAAACTATATGCAGCATAAAAAGTAATGCCAAGGGCTGTGATGAACTGAATATAAAACTTATAAAATTATGTTGTCCCTTTATTGTGTCATATATTACGCATATAGTGAATTTCCGTTTTCAAGAAAATTTTTATTCTACATCATGGAAAAATGCGATAGTGAAAGTCCTGACTAAATATCTAATCCTTCGGAATATAAAGATCTTAGGGCTATCAGTATATTGCCAACACTTTCTAAGGTAACAGAGCGAGCAATCGAAGTTCAGTTGAGAAATCATTTAGAAAAATTTGATTTGTTACCATCAACACAATCAGGTTTTAGAAAGGGTTGTAGTTGTGCAACGGCTTTACTACATGTTGTAGATGATATCATTCGGGAGGGCTACTGATCGTAGCGATTGTACAATTTTAGTTCTATTAGATTTCAGCAGGGCTTTCGACACAATCAACTATGATTTACTACTTAATATTCTTCACTATATGGGTCTTTCTGAAAACTCCATCAACCTAATAGAATACTATCTTAAAAATAGGAAACAGAGAGTCTGTATAGATGGGGTAAGCTCTTCTTATCTAAGTCTGAATTTGGGAGTACCTCAAGGATCAATTTTAGGTCCTCTGCTATTTTCAATTTATACATTTAATTTAGTGAATAGTTTACAGCACTGCAAGTCTCAATTTTATGCAGATGATACCCAAATCTATTACAGCTTCCCCCCTCAAATATTGCATGTTTGTTAATCAGCAGCGATATTGAGTCATTTGTTAAAACAGCCACAAACCACTGCTTAATTATAAATCCTATTAAATCAAAGATATTAACCTTTGGAACTAAAACATATCGCCAAACTATAAATAATTCCATTAATATTCAAATTGATAATTCCAAGCTTAAAATAGTTGATCAGGCAAGAAACTTAGGACTCTTAATGGATAGTGAGTTAAGATTTGAAAAATATATTAATAATATTATACAGCGTTCATATTTCTCTTTATAATTAATTTACGGCAACAGACTTTATTTGATACCGAAAATAAAAGTAACGTCTTGTGAAACCTTGGTATTATCAAAGTTCAATTATGCTGATACTGTGTAGGGCCCAAATTTAACCAGTCAGTATAAACGCAAAATTCAAACAGTTCAAAATTTATGTCTACGACTTATATTTGGAGTAAGAAGATGGCAAAGAATATCACATAAGTTCAAAAATGCTGGCTGGTTGAATATGGAAAATCGTAGAATAATGCATGCTGCCACACTTTGTCATAAAATCATTATTAACAGAAAGCCTTCCTATTTACACAGAAAAATAGAATTTCGTACCGATGTCCAAAACATTAATATAAGATTCAAGAGTGTATTAACTCCACCGAAATTTAGTGCAGAATATTTTAAGAGATCCTTCACCTATCAGATATGCAAAATGTATAATTTCATTCCACAAGTATTAAAAACCAATAATATTCATCAATTTAAAACAAAATTTAAAAAGTTTCTCCTCGATAAATAACATTAACTTGAACTAATCAATTATTATAAATTAAATTAATATAAATGCCCTTTCATTACTAGTTATTTAATTTTCATTTATTGCATTTGATATCTTAGTTTAGTATGTATATTCCATTAGGTAATCTAGATAGTGGTAAATTTTATCTTTTCGGGTTAAGTGGAAGAGCAACTTGTTAGTGTACTGTCACTAAATGAGTTGAACTTCGCCCTTTATTTCCAAAAACATATATAACATGCAGCTGTATTTTTTTTCAACTTTTAATTGGAATTAATAAAGACGTTTATTATTATTATTAAAATGACGTCGAAGATTTTAAAAATGGAAAACGAGTTGTATGTCGCTGATTAAATGTTGAAGTTTTTGAACATGTCTCCAAGGCGTGATTAGCAGAGGGCAATTATGTTTAGAAGCGAACGGAGGCCTCTTCGTACATGTGAAGTAATAGATAATGTTTTTATTTTCTTAATTGTTAATTAGGTTTCTTAAGCGTTAGTAGTTTCTTATTGCTAATTATTATTTATTTGTAATTGTCCATAAATGAATGTCATATCCAATTTTACTTCATTAGTGTAAATCTATTTATAAGTATAGCATAAAATAAAAACTAATAACTGAATCACAAATAACAGTATTTTCGTTGAATGACTTTTATCATATTTTTTTAATTTTCTCTAAAATTTTCTTATGGAAGTGTATACTTTTCTTACACAAGTGAATGAAGAAGAAGAATATCTACAACAATCGGCAAAAGAAGTACAGCATACCATTTGAAAAAGAAAAGTTGACCATCGTTACGTTGGCATATATGATCACAAAGAGGATTTAAGGACGACATTTGATAAAGCTTGACAAGCGATTTAAAAATATATATGGTTTGTCGCACTTTTTTTTGTTAAATAAAAAAGATACAGGGAGGCGAATACCAAACTGAATCACTCGGTATGTGCCATAATGAGTTTTCAAAAATGCACCTGGCTCCAGTACTTTAAAATCATACATCTTGCAGTGCTCTGACGATGATGCAATTAATGTATCAAAATGTCGACTTTTTAGAAAAGTAGCTTTCTTTAAAAAACTAAATCGCATAAAACCTGTCAAGATGCTTTTAAATATCTTTTTATTGTGTAGTACACACCGTACAAATATTAACTACACAACAGTTTTTTATCTTTAGTTCAAAAATTGAATAACCCTACATGTTAAAAGCATAAATAATTTGATTAAGTAAACGTAATTTATATTATGGTGTAGCATATATCTGCATAATGTGGAGCACTATATTAACCCTCTACTTATTTACCGAACTAAGTAGTACTCTATCCTATCCAACGCATTAAGTTGATTAAAGTATATATGTGAGAGACAGGAGCGTTAACTGATCCTGATGCTCTGTAGATTCGAAATTAGTGCCTATGGCAATATATATTTCTCTCATGTATAAGGTCTGACGAAGATGGTAAAGGAAATTGTAGTGTAGAAGAAATCTAACTTACTTATACAGAGTGATTTCTTTTAAGGTAAATGCCCTTTTCCCGTAAACGACCAAAGGAAACTATATTTTATACAAAGTGATAAAAAAAATCAGATATTAACATTATATTCCTCGGCAGTTTCCTGAGGTTAACATATAATTGTTGGCCACTCTGCCACTGTATAGAATACTTTTCGCTATTTTTTGAAAATGAGTATATTTTTAAATACAAGTATATCTTATAGTACGGGAGCCCAACAACAAAAGTGGATTTGGGCACCGCAGTTGCCACCGCTTGATGGAAATATTGTAGGCATATGTAGGTACCATTTCCACTCAACGGCAGGTCACGCGACCGCGCTCCCTTCGAGAGAGAGGTAAAAAACAAAGGGCCGCTTAAATGCTGCCAAAGAAAAAAATCAGCCACATTTTTTAGGCAATAATAAACATCTTTTATCCCTTGGAGTTTTTTTTTTTCAATGTGCTTCCTTCTCCTAGACAAAAATCAAAAATTAAATTAATATCTTGTAATTCCTTTACGGGAGAAGGAAGCACTTTGAAGAAACAGTGTAAGAGACAGAAGTTGTGTATTTTAGTTTGAAGAATATGCCCAAATTTTTTGGGATTTTTCTGAAGCAAAAAAAAAAGGAAAATTTAGGGAAATTCTTGGCCGAAATTATTTGTGTCTAAATAATTTTAAAAGCGGCAAAATTAAGCAAATTTGTCCCTTGGAGTTTTTCTCTAAAACGCTTCCTTCACCCCATATTAATAAATTAGGGTCTACGAATTCTCTTTTTGCTGTTTTTTCCAGAAGAAGTAAGCACTTTGGAAAAAAGCACCAAAAGATGAAATATGCTTATTTTTGCCCGAAAGACGTGCACGGATATTTTCTGATTTTTTACTTCCCTCGCATACCGAAGGGAAGTATGTATTCGAGAAAAAATCACCCTCCGAGATTTTTTCGGATTCTGACGTTTCAGATCACGGAGATTACGAAAATATAGGTTTTTCAATTCAGTCAGTCTGTCTGTCCGTCTGTCTGTCTCTCTGTCTGTCTGTCTGTCCGTCCGTCCGTCCGTCCGTCCGTCCGTCCGTCCGTCCGTCCGTCCGTCCGTCCGTCCGTCCGTCTGTCTGTCTGTCTGTCTGTCTGTCTGTCCGTCCGTCCGTCCGTCCGTCCGTCCGTCCGTCCGCCTGTCTGTCTGTCTGTTGGTGCATTTACTAAAAAACTGCTTGACGGGGAGCAGTCAAATTTGGCAGGTAGTTGACCCTACTGTCAGCGAAGAAATGGTAGAACTTTCACTGGAAAATATACAGGGTGGATCGTCTAAAGGGAATAAATAATGAAAAACACTTTTTTTTGGTCACTTTTAAAATTTCCACGTTTCGTGACACGCTAAACCTATTTCGGAAAATTTTGAAAATTTTTTTCACCAACATTGAAATTTTTTTACAAAGAACAATTTTTTTTGTCTTTGTTCAAATTTAAAATTTCCAAATTTCATTTTTTGAAAAAAAAATTTTTTGCAAAAAATTTCCACGTTTCATGACATTCCAGACCTATTTCGGAAAAGAAAATTTGCAACATTCTTTTTACCGTTTTGGAAAAAAATTTACCACTAGAATAGATGGAATTTTTTTTTCCTCAAATTTGAAATTTTCACGTTTGACATGACTGACATTCTAAACCTATTTGAGAAAAAAAAAATTAAATTTTTTTCACCAACATTTTTGAAAAAATTTTTACCACTAAAATTAGAGGGAAATTTTTTTTTTCTTTGCTGAAATTTAAAATTTTTACGTTTCATGGCGTTCTAAACCAATTTGAAAAAAAATACCACTGTAGAATAGAAGGAAACTTTCCTGTTTGCTGAAATTTAAAATTTTCACATGCGTTCTAACCTATTTCAGAAATTTTGAAAATTTTTTTAAACACATTTTTGAAAAATTGAAGAAAAATGAAATTTTTTAACCACCACTATACTGCCACTCCACTACGTGTATGTGGAATTGAAAATGTGACAGATAGCAATAATATTAGGCAAATGCACTATTATTGAAAAATGTACAGGGTGGTCATCCCAAGAAATAATTCAGTCATGGCGAACATTTATAAAGGTATTTGCCCAAGCCTTCCGTATTTGGCACCTGTTATTTAGTATTGAACTTTTGTTGTTGGACGAGCACTCTGTATATTTTTTTGACCAAAACTTATCAGGTGTTCTTTGCAATAATAGTGATAACTATATTCCGATTATTATTTTCAATGTCACGTAATTATCAATTTTTTAGAGTGACCGCCATGCACAAATAAAGAGGGAAGTTCTGTGTAAATATCTTTACCGACTTTTTTTGCAACATTTTTGCGTCCCTTTGTTTTTTACCTCACACTACGAATTCTCTTTTTGCTGTTTTTTCCAGAAGAAGTAAGCACTTTGGGAAAAAGCACCAAAAGATGAAATATGCTTATTTTTGCCCGAAAGACGTGCACGGATATTTTCTGATTTTTTACTTCCCTCGCATACCGAAGGGAAGTATGTATTCGAGAAAAAATCACCCTCCGAGATTTTTTCGGATTCTGACGTTTCAGATCACGGAGATTACGAAAATATAGGTTTTTCAATTCCGTCAGTCTGTCTGTCCGTCTGTCTGTCTCTCTGTCTGTCTGTCTGTCTGTCTGTCTGTCTGTCTGTATGTCTGTCTGTCTGTATGTCTGTCTGTCTGTCCGTCTGTCCGTCTGTCCGTCTGTCCGCCTGTCTGTCTGTCTGTCTGTCTGTCTGTCTGTCTGTCTGTCGGTCCGTCCGTCCGTCCGTCCGTCTGTCTGTCTGTCTGTCTGTCTGTCTGTCTGTCTGTTGGTGCATTTACTAAAAAACTGCTTGACGGGGAGCAGTCAAATTTGGCAGGTAGTTGACCCTACTGTCAGCGAAGAAATGGTAGAACTTTCACTGGAAAATATACAGGGTGGATCGTCTAAAGGGAATAAATAATGAAAAACACTTTTTTTTGGTCAAATTTAAAATTTCCACGTTTCATGACACGCTAACCTATTTCGGAAAATTTTGAAAATTTTTTTCACCAACATTGAAAAATTTTTTACAAAGAACAAATTTTTTTGTCTTTGTTCAAATTTAAAATTTCCAAATTTCGAAAAAAAATTTTTTTGCAAAAAATTTTAATACATTTATCACAGGGTATAGAATAGATGGAAATTTTTTTTTTGTTCAAATTTAAAATTTCCACGTTTCATGACAGTCCAGACCTATTTCGGAAAAGAAAATTTGCAACATTCTTTTTACCGTTTTGGAAAAAAATTTACCACTAGAATAGATGGAATTTTTTTTCCTCAAATTTGAAATTTTCACGTTTGACATGACTGACATTCTAAACCTATTTGAGAAAAAAAGAATTTTTAATTTTTTTCACCAACATTTTTGAAAAAATTTTTACCACTAAAATTAGAGGGAAAATATTTTTTTTTGCTGAAATTTAAAATGTTTACGTTTCATGGCGTTCTAAACCAATTTGAAAAAAAATACCACTGTAGAATAGAAGGAAACTTTCCTTTTTGCTGAAATTTAAAATTTCCACATGCGTTCTAAACCTATTTCAGAAATTTTGAAAATTTTTTTAAACACATTTTTGAAAAATTGAAGAAAAATGAAATTTTTTAACCACCACTATACTGCCACTCCACTACGTGTATGTGGAATTGAAAATGTGACAGATAGCAATAATATTGGGCATATGCAAATACACTATTATTGAAAAATGACCACAGGGTGGTCATCCCAAGAAATAATTCAGTCATGGCGAACATTTATAAAGGTATTTGCCTAAGCCTTCCATATTTGGCACCTGTTATTTAGTATTGAAGTTTTGTTGTTGGATGAGCACTCTGTATATTTTTTTGACCAAAACTTATCAGGTGTTCTTTGTAATAATAGTGATAACTAAATTCCGATTATTATTTTCAATGTCACTTCGTAATTATTAATTTTTTAGAGTGACCGCCATGCACAAATAAAGAGGGAAGTTCTGTG
This sequence comes from Stenurella melanura, assembly GCA_963583905.1. Classification (NCBI taxonomy): domain Eukaryota; kingdom Metazoa; phylum Arthropoda; class Insecta; order Coleoptera; family Cerambycidae; genus Stenurella; species Stenurella melanura. The sequence goes on along the minus strand of OY757310.1, from coordinate 78,345,065 downwards.
TAAATACCTTTACCGACTTTTTTTGCAACATTTTTGCGTCTCTTTGTTTTTTACCTCACACTCGAAGAGAGCGCGATCACGTGACCTGACGTTGGGGGGAAAGCTTACCTACAAAAGTCTACAAAATCTTCACCAAGCGGTGGCAACTGCGGTGTCCGAAGCGAATATCGGATCAATTTCCATAAGGAGTACTTGCCATCATACTATTTTACATACGTATTAAAGAAATAAAAATGTTAGGTCTAACAGAGGTTATCTTGTTTCCAAACACGGTTTACACACATATTTAAGTTCAGTGTGGTATAAAATGGATTTTTGTACAAAGTTTCCTTTTCTATGATGATTATTCAAAAATGTTGCCCGGTTACAACATATTTATTTGAATAAATCAAACAGGTACCTATACTAACATGTATTTTTCATTGTATTTTCCAATTATTTTTCACCGTTTAAATGTAGAAAACTACTACCTGCAGTTGAAATTGAAATCACCAATCTTTTCATTCACGTCATCGTCTTTCAATTTCCGAATCAAATCGATTCAAGGTCACACAAAATGGCACGCATGGGCGTACCATTTGAAGGGAGTTTTCATTAAAATAACAATTATTACTTCATACAGTTTTAATATTAGATATATTTTCGCCAAACGATAATGCTACTTCAGCGGTCGGATGGATTACAAAAATTACAAAATCAACTATGCCAATTACTTTCGGAGTACATATTATAAATTGTATCCCTCACATCCATCTTCTTGCCTTCACCAAGTCTTCAGTTTTATTTTTCCTTCTGGATCCATATTTTGCCACAATAGTATTTGGAGCGCTTTGCTCGTCACGGGTTTCCTTACAAATCCGTTGCACCGTCCGCACACAAATACCTAATGCATTAGAAGTACGCTAAAAGAAAATTTACTTTATAAAGAACTGCCACATTTAATTTTGCGATTCACCCCATAGACTGCTTGCAAAGGCAAAATGGGACCTCCGTTGCATTTTACTGATGGATATACTCAACTAATTTCACCACCACATCTCTGGCTACTGCACTCAGTCTTTTGCATTTTGAGATTAGCTTCTTTACAGTATGACTAAAGCACTCACAAACTATTTACACAGCAATTTACATAATTACAAGCAGCTTGAAACACCACAGTAATAAACACTGCAAACTTATATATAAATAACGAGATGAAACAGAAAATCGTTAAGTTTGGGAAATGCGTCAACTGCACGCTACTGAACTGAGAGAATGCTGAACGTTGGTTGCGGCTACAACAAGCGGTTGTATTACTCATTTCTAAAATGCCTTATTACGCCTGGAAGTTTTGTCATAGCCGCATCAGACGTGACTTTCTGTTGTTTACAATGTAATGTGGTAGTTTTTCTTACTTTTTATTGGGTATTTTGCCACTGAAAAATATTTAACGTCTGTCTGATCCATTTGGCGCAGAGGTTTTTTCATTAAAATTTTTAAATATTTTTCAGTGGCAAAATACCCAATAAAAAGTAAGAAAATCTGAATATGCCACAAATAAACAATTACAGACAATATCTGGATCACAGTATGGGCCTAATATCAATAGATTTTTTAGAGATTTGGAAATTTTACATAGAAAATTAGCTCACACCGAAAATAGTATTACCTTCTTATGCAAGTGTCGTCAACATGATATTATTCCAAAAGGGTTGCGTTTAAGAGCATCATATACCAACGATAGATGCAATAATATCTTAAGAAGAGCCAGTGCTGCAATGGTTCGGGAAAGAATACAGTTCCATAGGCAAAATAAAGCACACATTGTAAGAGACATTGAAATTATCTTAGAAAATTTATGTCACTGCGTCGAAGAGGATTACTACAACCAAATGTTTAATAGTGTCTTACGTACGTACAATATAGTTTTTGATTCATAAAAGAATAGACATTTAAATAAATTTAGAAATTTATATAGTGAAAGACAACATATTGAATTACAAAACTTTCAAAATAATCCTTTAATTGACAAAACTGTCATCAACCTGTCAAACCGCGAACTAAATATATCCGAGAAACTAGTATTAACTAAAGGCTTGAATTATGCATTAACACCAAAGGCTATTCCTAAATTTGATATAATAACTGCAATTGAACAGGCTGCACAGAAGCTTCCATTAGATGATGCTAATGAATACCGAATTCGTTCTAAAATTGAATTAGAGAAACAATATAAGACTAAAGATAATTTAACATCCGATGAAAAACGTTCCATTTCATCTCTAAAAAATGATCATAGCATTAAAATTTTACCAGCTGATAAAGGCAATGCCACGGTAATCTTAGATACAGCTATATATGATACAAAAATTACGAACTTGATAAATGATGGAAATTATTCCAAATTAAACAAAGATCCTACAAATTCTTTAGAAAACAAAATATATAGAGTCTTATTTAAACACAAAAACGAATTTACAGATATTGAACGAAAGATGTTAACTCCACATCACAGCAAGCCTCCTCATTTCTATGGTTTGCCAAAAATTCATAAACCTGACATCCCCTTAAGACCAATTGTGAGTTCAATTAATTCTCCATGTAGTAAACTCGCAAAATATTTATTAAAAATTCTAAATCTTTTTATCAGGTTCCTCCGAGTCTTATATTAAAAATAGCAAACATTTTTTGGAAAAGCTGTCAGAAAATCATTTTAACAATAATCATCTAATGGTCAGTTTTGATGTAGTAAGTCTATTTACAAATGTTCCTGTAGATAAAACATTAATAATAATTAAAAACAAATTGCAACAAGATGGGAATTTGGCGAATAGAACTAAGTTAAGCATTGAAACTATAATGGAATTACTTACACTTTGCATTAAAACAACATACTTTCAATTAAATAATGACTTCTATCAACAAGACTTTGGGATGGCCATGGGTTCTTCATTATCTCCAATATTAAGTAACATTTTCATGGACAATTTCGAGGAAAGTAATATTAATAATCTAGCTTATAAACCCATTGTATGGTGGAGATATGTAGATGACATTTTTGCTATATGGCCTTATAGTAAAGAATGTTTAAGTAATTTTTTGAATCAGATTAACGAAAAAGAACCTTCAATTAAATTTACAATAGAAATAGAGAATAATAATGAATTACCTTTCTTAGATATTTTAATTAAAAAATTTGATAACACATACCAAACCAGTGTGTATAGAAAACAAACACACACAAACAGATACTTAAATTTCAATTCAAATCAACATATTAGTGTTAAGAAAGGTGTTGTTAAGTGTTTGTATGACAGAGCCAAAATTATTTCTTCAAATGATGTAATATTAAGGAACGAAAAACAATTTATAAAAACTGTCTTATTAAATAATCAATATCCTGAGAGTTTTGTTGATAGTCAGTTATTGAACATTGGTAGTAGAGAGAATATACTATCACAACCTGAGGTATTTAGGTCAATGGCAGTAATTCCATACATACATGGTTTATCGGATAAATTACAAAAAATTGGGAATAGGTTTTCCGTACGAACGGTTTTTCAAACGGGCTCCACGCTAAGATCGGTTTTATCAAGAACCAAACCTCCAAATATTGTTCAAAATTCAAAAAATTGTATTTATAGTGTTCCGTGTGAGTGCGGATAACATTACGTGGGTGAATCATCTAGACCTTTCAACGTAAGGCTTGGTGAACATAGAAATTACGCTAGAAGGGGAGAATTTGAAAAATCAAAAATTTGTGAACACGCGTGGGATAATAATCATAGAATTAAATGGGACTCAGCGAAGATTTTGGAAAAAGAGAGCAACGGAACTAAAAGAAAACTTAAAGAATCCGCGATTATTTTATTAAACGAAGATAGATGCTGTAGAGTACTGAATGAATAAAACTTCACTTCACCGATTCACTACCACTTTATTTGGTCAACTCTCTACGACTGAATGGCTTATCATAGTGCCAGCGTTAAGCCTGGCTTACTCATGATGCCGCATCAGTTATGTAAGGACAATAATAATCTAATATTCCTATTTAATAAATTGCATACACTACATCCCTTCCTTTTTATAAATATTTCAGTATATCATAAATTATATATTATATATCATAAATCAAGCTTACCTACGCCAATGCAATGTAACTTAAAATAATATCATTAAATAACTTATACTGAAGTTATAGATATTTATTTATTATGGGACAATAATTGGTTTACCTAGATGAATATTATAAAACTAATATACATATTCACACCTATACATATACAGATATACATACATAGCATAAGGGTACTTATTACATTAATCAATACCTATTATTTTTCTTATAATTATTATGCATGTTACTTTCTCACTGAAACTCGGTAAAATCATTTGCAATTATCCATTCCTCGCCTATTTTCTTGAAACGTATTACATTTCTCCCATATTCGCGTTATGTACTATTGTATTTAACTTGAACATCGCCACTATTCTTTGACACCACGAAGTGGTTCGTAGGATCGTAATCTGGAGTTACTCTATTTCCTTTAATCATATTTTTAACAGAAACCTTGTCTTCTATTTGTATGCTCTCTTGCCTCTCTTTTCCTATCGCTATACTGTTTCCCTTTCTCTTTCGATTTGTCTTTGTCTTCGATGTCGTCGTCATTAATATATTGGCTTGAAATGGGTAACTGAGGACTTTATCCCTAAATAGTTCTGAAGGAGTCTTCCTGTAGTAGAATCAAACCTGCGACTCTCGACAATGAAATGGTGTTTTGAGAGAGAGAGAGACATCACTTAAAACCAGTTAAATGTCCCGTCGGTACAGTACGCATGTATTCGTTTTCCTTCACGCTGCTAATCATTCAAATGGGGAACTTAGCTTCATTGTCATTGGTTTTTTCAAAACTGCCACATAGCCAGACCGACCTTGTTGTAGTTGCACCAGTCCTCTTTAAACCGGTCCGGATCGTAAGTAAGTACGGTATTTTATTTTACTCTTGTCGAGAATCGGATCATAAAAAGATGAAGCCAACCCTGGTTCATCACTATACCCATGTGAAGGGCCAGCTATTCAAGGTCGCCAAATCTGCGACTCCGAGATAGAAACCGGTTTTTGTAGTGTCTCCTCTTCTAATATCTTCCTCTGTGGTAGAATGAGGCATGCTATTTTGTACATTATCAGGTAATCGATTAACCCTCTTATGCAATCATTTCTTTGTCGCTTGACTGATGTCTTGAGTATGTGTTTGTTCATTCTTTCTTCTTCTCCACATGTAATTAAATATAATGACCGTTAAGACACTGGTGAAATGTTGTTTAAAGCGAGGTAAGTTTGGAAATATCACTAAACTTCGGAAATCCAAGTCAGCGAAGATTATGCGATAATTGCTATAAAAATAAAAGACTAGATACGACATAGTTGTCTTATTAGGTTCACCCCCTGCAACTTGCAAGACTACATTTTAGGCTTTTGTTCTCATTTTTTACTAAATCTTCATGCCCGTAAGGGTTATGTAGATACTAGTTTAATCTGCATGGCCGTAGGGGACTATGTAGATGCTAGTGTTAGAATGAGAAGTGTCAAATAAGAAATTAGACAAACTCGTTTTAGGATTTTAATTTGCTAGCATAACCAGGTTATCAAAAGAATGAACAGATATCATTAATATTTTTACAGGTAGTTTTTCTTTTTAGTTCTCATATATAGTTTTTTCCTGCTGTTTGCAAAATCCAATAAAGAATATATTTCATTACAATTATAATAATTCACTTTTAAACTTGCAACACTTACAGCTAGTGTACAAGGTTTCATTTGAACGACCATTAACTTTTAAATTTTTAAAGGTATGCACACGAGTCTTTGCCTCACCCTATAGGCGCATATTACATAGATACATACATATACACTGTATATAGGTAATATGTGACGGTGCTACATATAATAGGTTCGTGCAGCCCTGATAATTTTATCTTGTATAGAGTTTGGTATTCTGGAACTTTCTCATTCTGTTGAGAAACTAAGAAAAGAAAATTTGAAATAAAGGTGATTGCTAAACTGAACTAAACCAAGCTTCTTCGAAACAGAATTTAACCTAATGTAGGACGAACACCCTGTACATTTTTTGTTCTTTTTTTTTAAACCAAAGCTACAGAAGGTTGCCTCTTGGGTATATATGCCAACCACACGTTAAAAGTTACCGTCTTCGTATTTCCACTTTTTTACAAGTATACCACGTTTCGTCCGTGGCACTAGTCATCAGCTACCTGCTAAATATTACTTCTCTCGATTAAATCTTCCAATTTTCTTACAAGTCAATTAAATTTTGATTTATATCTCTCAATTTCCCCCTTATGATTACATAAATACATGTAGTGACCTATTTGAAAAATAAGTGTATTAATTATGTGGAAAAGATTTTGGGTTTTAAATTAGAAAATATAAAACAACGTAAAACCCGATTGATTTACTATCGATGTTATATAATTATAATGGGTAACATTCTAATAATAATTTCTATTAGAAAACTTATCTGTCATTGTCTAAGCCTGGATCGGAGCCCTTAGATATTCCTTTGATGGAGTTTAATGTTGACCTTACAGATCTGTTATAAATTCATTGGACATGGCTCTTTGAATGCAATCGATGGTTTCAATGCTTATACTGCCCCTGAATGCTGCTGGCATGGATGCATTCTTGGTGCATTAGATAGCTAAGAACTTGTTTGGACCATCTACTTTTTTAGTCCAAGCAATTGCTACCTTGCAGTTTCTACAATAGTTGGCTTTACTTTCAAGGCGAATATGTTGTATACTTTCTACACAAAATGTTATACAGTATGGGTCAGACATAAGTTAAAAATAAGGATATCATAAGCGGTAGAATTTTAGTTTTGATATTGCCGATATTGGAAGTTTTCAATTCAGCGAGTATTTTGGGTTTCTATGAAGCTAGGCTACTGTGATATTATTTATGTTAAATTTTTATTAGTCTGCAATCTGTGTCTAGAGGTCACAGCTAACAGAATAACAATTTTAAGTTAAGACTTGAATAGGCTTAGAGATTTGGAGATTATAGTTTTTCTAGGTATAAAAGTACTGAGTTTGTAACCCGGTATTTCGTTTTCCGGTTATTTCCGGTTATATAATAGTTCTTCATCATAGACTTTAAGCACCTCTTTAAAGATGTGTTAAAATTTAGCACTCATGCTGGCGCAGATTTGCAAAAGCGTACTGATGCAAGAGGGTCTCCTGCGTCAATTGCATTTTATGAATGCAATTATACATGTAATTTTTAGTACATTATGTTTCATAACATTATAGTAGTGTCATTTCTTTAAGTAATTCTATATTCATGATTTAAATTTAATAACCGTTTTTATTTATTTATGTATTTTATTATCATTGTTATTTAATGATTTTTTCAGAGCCTGTTTTTTAGGTACAACTAAGCGAATCTTCTATGACAAATTCAACGAAATGTCTTGGTGTTTCGTTTTTTAATTAGATGTGTCTATATTTATCTGTTATCTTTCTGAAGATTAGTGTTAGTTAGTTAGTTAGTTAGTTAATTAGATACAGTGTTTCCATTTTAGCAGTACTTTGAATTTGATTTTACTTAAAAATCTAGTTTAAAAATTTAAGCATTCTCGTTCAGCGCGTCAGCGCTCAATTTTGCTGATAACGGTATCAATTCTAGATTGATTTGATTTTTTACTAAGTTGTATTCTATGTAGGCGTATGGCCAATACGCCTACGTCAGTTTTTTGTACGTACGGACTAATTAGGTAATCTCCCATTTAATGTCGACAGAGGCGGGTTCGCCTTCACATTCAATTAGTTGTATGGCTATTTTGCCATTGAGGTATGGGTCCAGGTGCCCTGCGGATAACTTTCCGTCATTACCTCCTGAGAATATGCATTAACGAGGCACATACAGGTCAATACCCCATCAGTTTGAACTGGTTTATCCTTGCTCTCCTTTACATTTTCTCTGATGTACTTTTAATTATATTAATATTATTCAAATAATTAACCTGATAACCCAACAATTTTATCAAGCGTTGTTTAGCTATAGGAAAACCTATTACTTTTTTGCTTTTAATTATTAAGTTATAAGGTTTGTCTTGTGGATATCATAAGTATAAACAGCTATTATGTAATGTTTATAAATGAAGGAGCCCTAGGACTCATTTCGTTTTATGTGAATAATTCTACCAAAGTAATGTCCTTTTGTTCCTTGCAAAATAATTTACTAATTGCGAATAAATGCTATCAAAAATATATGTACTCATACAATATGTATACACCCATGTAATCGTATGTATGCATGTACTTGCACAATTTGCACATCTCTACATACACAATGCACATATATGTAATTTTTGTTTACTTTGTTTATTAAATTTTAATATAACTTACACATTTTTACTAAATATCATTTTTATTTATAATTACGATATCTCTGTTTGGGTGGCTAAGGGTTGATGAGGGGTTTTTCCCCATTCTTGGAATTCGTGTGCTCCAAACATCCCAGTTCAACACTGTGTGATTCACTTGTTTTCACAACGACCACGGGTTAATATCGCCTACATGTCTTTGCCATCGTAATATTTTTATGCTCTATTCTAAATTTGCTAGATTTGCACATACTTTTGTATACTTTTTAAGGTATCCAATTTATCCTCGTCGCCACTTGTAGAGTACTGAATGAATAAAACTTCACTTCACCGATTCACTACCACTTTATTTGGTCAACTCTCTACGACTGAATGGCTTATCATAGTGCCAGCGTTAAGCCTGGCTTACTCATGATGCCGCATCAGTTATGTAAGGACAATAATAATCTAATATTCCTATTTAATAAATTGCATACACTACAGATGCGTTTCTAATTATTCAATAGATTTTTGTACTAGTTGGTTGCCCATCCTTAGAGACGAAGTAAGTAAAAATAAGATAAATATAATTTAATGTCTCACGTGACTATGGAAATACATAAACAAAGAACTGTCATGGTTGACGGCCAAAAAAGTTTTGAGAGCGGAAGTAGATTCTCTTCCGAAACGTTAACTACCCATAGCTTTGATTTTGAGTTTTTAGTTTATAACATTATATTTTTAGGAGTGAGACTTTTTGAAACAGTCAAGTACTCAAGAACCAACCTCTGTCTGATCCGTTTGGCGCAGAGGTTTTTTCATTAAAATTTTTAAATATTTTTCAGTGGCAAAATACCCAATAAAAAGTAAGAAAATCTGAATATGCCACAAATAAACAATTACAGACGGTAATGCGGTAGTATCTAAGCAGATAGAAGAATCTCATGTCTTTGATAAATACATAATTAGATAACGTGAACTACAAGATTCGTGATTTCAAATATACAGTGTGAACCTAAAGAAACGCACAATGTTCATATTTTTGGTATCTGTCATTTTTCAAAAAAATCCTCGAATAGGTCGATTCTAGTTTTGTAAATGCTACATTTTGTCACTATACGAAAATTTATGACGTCATTGGTTTTTGAGTTATGACGCCATCATAAATTGTTTTAATGGAAACAGACATTTATGTTTACTGTTTTTAGTTGTATATTCCTTTAGCTTTCTGGTGATATAAAAAAAATGATATTATCTGAGCCATTCTTTTGGAAAAATGACATTTTATGTAAAAATAGATTACCTTTCGCAAATTCACGAGTAATGTTCCACTTTCTTATGGACTCATAAATCTTGTTGCCTACATTTTGGGTTTAACTAGCATGAAAACATTTGACATAAAAACAAAACAAAGAAAATAATAAAAACACAATCACCGTATCAACAGAGAAATACAGGCCTTTTTGTGTAAAGTATCGATAACTTTTTTATTCCTGGCACGTGTGAAACCTCAGTTTTGTGATACTTCTGAGACAATGTAAAAGTAGTGAATACAATGCCACGTTTAAGTGAAAGAGAACGCGTAGAGCTTTTGATGATGGTTGGATATCGTGATAGGCTGACGACTCATCAGGAAGCATGTGATGTTTTCAATTCCAAGTATTCCAAAAACAAATTTCTAGATCCACTGTAAGTAGATTGGTGGCTAGATATGATGAATCTGGAAGTGTAGCTGACCTCCCTCGATCTAGTCGCCTTAGCACGAGCAACGAAACCAAATTAAATATTCTTCTAGAAAGTGAGGAAAACCACCGTCTTTCGACAAGGCAGCCGACTTTAAATCATCACGTGAGTTAAACTTCTGTTGTACGTCTACTGAAAAAAGAAAAATACCATCCATACAAAGTGCAATTAATCCACGAATTAAATGAGGACTATCGAGATCGGCGCTTACAGATTTGTGAACAGTTGATGACTTTGTGCGATGAAACCCCAAATTTTTTAAGGAATATTATTTTTTCTGATTACTACATTTTCTTTAAAGGGGACTGTACATCGGCATAACTGTAGGTATTGGTCACGCGAAAATCCTCATTGAACTCAAGAAGCCCATACACAGCGACGAGGGCAGGTATGATTTTTGATCGTTTATTGGGACCTTTTTCTTTTGAAGAAAATCTTACGGCCGCAAGATATTTACAGTTTTTGCGAGTTGAGTTAGTGCCAGCCTTAGCAGTTATGTTTCCGAACAATGAAGATGAAGATATTCCTGCTGAAAACGTCTGGTTTCAGCAAGACGGGGCCCCACCTCATTTTGGGATAGCAGTACGTCAGTTTTTAGATGACGCTTTTACTGGAAGGTGGATAGGTCGTCGAGGTCCGATAGACTGGGCCCTGCATTCACCGAATTTAACTCCCTTAGACTTTTTTCTTTGGGTTTACTTAAAGTCAAAGGTGTATTTTAACAATCCGGATACCATAGAAAAATTGAATGACAAAGTTGGCTTGGAGATGAGACGAATTGCCCATGAGATGATTCAGAACAACGTGCAGTGTCTACACCCGTCTTGGTCAATGCCAAATGATTGGAGGGTCGCAATTTGAGCCATGGAGATAATTTTTTCTCACAATTACTTATGTAAGGTATCAATCAATAAAAATATTTTTTTCCAAAAGAATGGCTTAGGTAATATCAATTTTTTTCATATCATAAGAAAGCTAAAGGAATATACCACCAAAAACAGTAAACAAAAATGTCTGTTTCCATTAAGAAAATGTATGATGACGTCATAACTTAAAAACCAATGACGTCATAAATTTTGGTATAGTGACAAAATGTAGCATTTACAAAACTAAAATCGACCTGTTCGAGCATTTTTTTGACAAATGACATATACCAAAGATAACAATATTGTGCGTTTCTTTAGATTCACACTGTATATAGGCGTATATAGAGAACAATAACTTTATATTTGTTATATCATTTACATGTTATTTATTGTATAGCAGGTTTATTTTTTAAACATTTGAAAAGGTGACTCCCATGTAATGTGAACAGTGTGGAAGTTATTTAAAGATATTTTGTTCAATTGTTCCATAAGAAATATTCCGGATATGAATGTAACTCCAGTTTAGTAGCACTAGGCTAATTGTGTTTCAGAAAAACGTAATTTATTCGAAAATATAAAGGACAGATAAATTATTAATGACGAATCCCGAAAACCCAAATCATCGCTGAGAGAGCGACGTGTCTCATATATAATTTACAATTTCTAAGATACAAAGCAAGTGCGTGAAAAATTGAAAATTTTAAATTATTTTCTCGGAAACTAAAAGCCTCTGAGACATGAAAATGCCACATTCGTGTTCAGCGTACTTGAAAATTCCAGGAACTTTTCAAACATACCCAGTAAAGTAAATTACACCCACTGTTTTGTTATTTGACAATAAAAAGACTAAATACAGAAGAACTAACATATTGTACCTAGTCTAAACGAAGTAAGTTTGCTAATATTTCGACAACAATTAGCTTCTCTATGATGTATTTAATGATATGAGTATAAAGTAATAACGATGACAACTCGAATATCTCAATAATACACAACACAAGTAATCAAGGAATACTGAGAAATTTGGGTACTATAGTATAATTATTCTTACTAAATATATTACCTAAATATTAAAATTGCAAGAAATAACTAACATGGAATAGTGAGCAATATACTAATATAATAACTTCTAAGTTTAGCAATATATAGGAGGAAGAATTAAAACGTATACTTCAATGATGATAGGAGAGGATCCAGATTTTTTTAATAAAATTTTGTGGTCTGACGAATCATCGTACAGAAGAGATGGCTTTGTAAATTTACATGATCTGCATAGCTGGCAGTTGGAAAATTCCCATTTGATGAGAGAAGATCGATCACAATACCAATTTAAAGTAAATTTGTGGACAGGCATCCTAAATGGTCAAGTGGCGGTCAACTGCCACCAACATTAACGTCAAAGAATTATTTGGAATTCCTTCAAAATACCCTACTGCTCTTACTAGAAGACTTTCCTTTATCCCGGAGGCTGACAATGTGGCTACAGAACAACGGATGCCCTGCACACTATGAATGGCCACCCAGATCACCAGACCTAAATCCTTTATATTTTATTTACTAGAGATGTATGAAGGAAAAGGGGTACTTCCGACCTGTTCAGTTCTTAAATGAATTACACGAGCGTATAGGAGTAGCCGCCGAAGAAATCAGCCGATCCGGATTTTCAGGCCATCTAAAACGTTCCTTTGTTAAAAGATGCAGAGCCTGTATCAGGGCTGGAGGACAGCAATTCGAAGATTTATTATAGTGACTTTCTTTTTAATAATAATGATGTTTAATAAATTCAGGAGAAATTACCTTTTATATTATTTAGATCTTTCTTCGTCCTCCTAACTCATAATTTTTAAACATTTTATAATATAACAATAAGTGGGCAGGTTTTTAAGATAAGTGGCAAGTTTCGCTTGGCACTTTTCTTTACGCCATCAAAGGTCAAAGTCAGCAGACGGAATCTTGGTGGAACAGGGATTTACGAAATACTTCTTTTTTGAAAATACTGTAGTCGTTATCTAAAAACTCCTATACACGTTTGATAGCACAACTAAAAACAGAATGAACAAATCTTTACTTTGTGGCACTGGCATGTAAAACACTATCCTAGAGTCGAAATTTTCAAAATTTCAAAATAGTGTCCATATCTCGAAAACCATGGGTTTTCAATAAGGTAAAGTTGTGATATTCTGATAGGTCATGGCCTGGACTATTTTCAGTTTCAGAATTATCCATTTATGGGACACCCTGTGTATATGTGACTAGTTAACTCATATTAAAAATGTCATAATCTAGACTTGAGTTGTTTTATCTGCCTTTGAAATGTTCAAAGTCATATAATCTATAAGAACAATAATATTGTATTAAAAATTTTCAGAACGATTTTATGGAAAACTTATAAATTTACAAAAATTCAATATCATATCAACAAAATAATATGGTTTACAGGCTGGCGATTCAATGCAAGATGTCGTTTTATTACGAGGAAGATCTGTTTACATTTAGCGAAGGTGTTTGACACGGCAAATTAGATGACCTTGGCATCTGGGGACTCTTCTAACATTTTTTATTAGTACATGGAAGACATGAATCAATATGTTAGCTAAAATGGAGTACCAATAGCTTGACCGTAGAATCTACTACTCATGTTTACTGTATTTAATCTAACTCCAAAATAACACCGCGTTAGCATAAGTTGATCATTCTTAAGACTTTTTTGTTAGAATGAGTCGAACTTTCAACTCATTTATTAATTGCCATGGTTACAGAGTTCCAATATTATGTCCAAATCAACGAATTGTTTGTCGTTAAACTTTCTTTTTTTATGTTCTAGGCTATTCCTAATTTATTAAAATATAAGAATGCCACTTTGATAGGTCGTTGTCAACAATTCTGTATTCTCGACGTGAAAATTATGACCCACATACAATTCGTAATAGGTAACGTAACGTGCTTTTTTTTAAAGCAACAGATGATTACCTATGTAGATGGACTTCTTGCATATTACAAAGGCACAGATTGAGTTAAATTGAAAAAGTAGATAGAGACAAATTTCACATGTGTTAAGTAGTGGTTTGTTTAACAATAAAATAACAAAAAATATAACACTTTTCTTCTCGTTTCGTCAACCAGAAACAAATCACCTGCATTCCTGCTGATCAAGGTTTTCAAGTTCCATTCCACAATGACGCCAGATAGTTGTAAATTTTTGTCGTGCCCCTCAAACGTGCGGTGCTAGATACATCCAAAATAACACCCCCAAATTTAGAATGGAAAAGGGTAAAACATGGCTTTTTATAAATACCCCGTCACCTCAGATAAAAAAATTAACGATTTCTTAAGAATTTTTATTAATAATGAAAATTATAACAAAATACTTTTGGAGATAAATCAAATTAAAACCATATCTAAGTTGGGTCATATACAGGGTGGTGGGCAATCTCTCAGATTTGGGTAAAACTAGTGAAAATAAGGTCACAAGTTCGTATATTTGTCTTTGCCCCGAGATACCCCTACGAAGATATTCGCTATTGAAATTGAGGGTTAAAAATCGATTTTCCACGATAACTTTTTTATTGTTCAATCGATTTTAATCATTTTTGGGTCGGTATCATATTATTTCAATCCAGTTAGATCAGTGTATTAGAATCTTGGATAACTTTATGGGGGGCTGGGTGGTAGAGCACCCATTGCCTTAATAAGTTTAGCCTATTTTGTTTTATTTCTAACGTCATTATCAACTTTTTGAGCTCTTTTTGCGATTTTTAATCACACAAATAATAGTACTTTTTACTTTGTTATATTATGTATGACATTCCCGTCGATTATTTGAAGAAAAAACGACAAAAAATGATGCCGCACATGCTGAATCCCAAATTCTGGGGTCCGCATTGAACATGATAATATTAATTTTTTAAATATTTAAAAAAACAGCTACATCGTCTTATCTAGATAAGACGATGTAGCTGTTTATGTACAAAACCAAACGAGTAATAATGACAGTTTATGGTTACCATGGATCAAAATATCAGATAATTGGAGTGACATAATTTTTCAGTATTAGGTTAATCCAACTTTAATTTAGTAATTAATTGGTTGAAATATGGCTTACAGTAACAATGAATACGCAGATATGCATTTAATGTATGGTATGACTTCTTGTAATGCCTTGAAAGCAAAAAGACTATACAAAAAGACTATACGCTCGAGGGTATCGCCATTGAAGGGTTCCTGATCGCAAAACTTTTGAACGTGTTGATCAACGGCCGAGAGAAATTGGTAAAAAATAAGATTTTTAGAATTTTTTTTTAAACTAAAAATCTAAGAATTCTATCTCTACTTAGGTCGATTTGCTCCAAATGACGTAAACAAGGGTGCTCCGCGGATAACACGTACTATTGAAGTAGAAAAAAACGTATTGGATGCAGTCGCTGCGAATTCATCTATCAGTATCAGATCATTATCATTACAGATGAATGTCCCAAAATCGATCGTTGGAAGAATTTTGAGATAGCAACTGCTTCATCAGTACCATATACAAAAAGTACATGCCTTTAGCCCAGCTGACTTTCCTGCTAGGGTGCAATTTTCGCAGTGGTCTATACAGAACCATGAACAAAACAATACCTTCATTCGATCGGTTTTGTATACCGATGAAGCGAGCTTTGGAAGAAACTTACCATAACTTACAGTTTGGGCCGAGGAAAACCCACATGCCACAATTCAAACCCGCCATCAAAGGCATATTAATGTTTGGGCCGGAATTATTGACCGGTACTTGTTGGACTCATTCGTGTTACCAAATCGATTGAATGAGCAACTTTATCTTGAATTTCTCCTATAGCAATTACCACAACTTTTAGAAGACGTTGACATTGCATCTCGAGAGAACATGTGGTTTATGCATGCTAGTCTTATAGTGAGGGGTCATTTGAATAGAGTATATCCAAACCGATGGATAGGTCGGGGTGGGCCTGTTTCTTAGCCTCCCCGATCACCCGATTTAAATCCTCTTGGTTTCTTCCTGTGGGGGCATTTAAAGAGTCTCGTATATGCCACACCAGTAGAGACAAGGGAAGAATTATACGAGAGGATTATATACCATTCAAATGCTATTAGAGAAAACGAAGGAATGTTGTGGCGAGTCCAGCGATCGTCAGTTCATCGTGGACAAGCATGCATTAGAGAAGGAGGTGCTCATATTGAGCATTTGTTATGAAATTTCATAAATCTTCATGAAATTTCATAAATCTTCATTTTTCCATGTCTCCAATTAATTTTCTACAGTCAGGTTTCAATTCTGTGTTTAGTGTGTTCAAGATTTTTTGTTTTTATAAGTGTGGATAAGTACTTACTACCCATAGAGAAATAAATGTTGTTTTGTACACAATACTCGTGTTTATTTATTTAAACAAATTATTTGTGCGATAGAGAATCGTAATTTCATCGTTAAGTGCATTTATCTCGAAAACGGATCATATTACCGACATCAAACAAGTATACGTTTTTTTACGTACTACTAGTACTACCCAAATTCGAGATATTGCCCACCATGTTCGGGACACCCTGTATATTTTGAGCAACGGTATCCAAGTATGCAAAAATGTACATGTAATAATTTGATTTTCAATTTGTAAAACCAAAGTCGGTCATTTTGACTCATAGATAACATAATTGAGCATTTTATCTCATGACACTACAATAATCCATTCGTCAATTCAATAGTTACAAGAGGGACCCTATAAGTTGGGCCCCTGGTATATAAAACATAACACTCTTGTACTATGCAAGATATAAATCACGTCATTATTTTTGGTGCAGTTAAGTTTCGAAGGACCAAAAATTTTGCTAACCAAAGTAACATTTTGCTCTCGAGAATAGAACATATTTAACTAGTAACTTTTATGTTAATTGTTGGTCCAAATATTCTATGAACGACCAGTCGATGTAATCGACTAGTTGATCTTTCAGTTACGTCAAGAATTTTATAATATAATTACGTAATTCGATGAAAATTCAATTAAACTTGTGCCACGGTGTACCATAATCTCATCTTTCCTGGTTTTGCAAATAGTAGAAAGCAACAGAATATAATTAAGTTAACGAAGTCGAAAAAGCTTAGTATTCAGCATATTAAAGAAGGGCGACGAAGATTTTTTTTATTTCCTCACACTAATCAGGTGCGCTAGGTGTAATCCGCTTTCAGAGCAGATGAATTGTGCTTTTAATCAAACCCCCGATCAATACCAATTGCTTTGGTTTGGCAAAGCTCCCTTATAAAGTGTCTACTTCAGTATTTTCACAGGATTCCCAAAGAAAAACAAACGAAAATAAGTTTTAAGCCAGATGTAATCTATCAGAGAAGTTCGGCTATGAAATAATAATTTCGTGAGTTATTTGATAATAAAAATAAATTTGAGAACTTTGTAGTATTAGGTTTATCGACAATATTTTTTACAATAATATACATTTTTGGGATGATGCGAAAGTAAAGTTTTACAAACTTTTTCTGAAGTCTGTGGTTTAACGATAATGTAATAGAAAGCAATTCCTTTATTCTATCTGCGCTTCATTCTGAATAACAATAGTCGTATTTTATATTTTGTTTCATTTTATTCGTTGATTTATTTATTTACCCTACACCATCAAACAGCTTTCGCCAATTAAACTGTAGGATATACGTAACCTGAAGATACTGTCGAACAAGAAGAGTAGAAATGTTTCTTGCCTAACATTGCATAACTTCTAGCATGACATCAAAAATTATCTTGATCAGAGATGGCCATTGAATTAGAAATTGTTGTATTAGCTTATGCCATCCTTTTGCAATCATTATCTCAATAATTCTTTGACTGTTAATTGGACTGTCATTTTCTAATTTAAAATCAATTTTTGAGTAATATTAATTATGGTTTTCACCACAGGGCACAAAACTTACATAACTGAAGCGTATTTTAGAAGAAGTGTACTAATAGAATTTGGGAATAAAGTCAGCGTATATAGACCGAGAATTAACGTCAGAAAATGTATACTATTTGTAAATGGACAGACTGGGTTGTCGATTATCCATTGAATACCCACGCGTTAGTCAGCCAGGCTGACAGCGGTGCGTTAGGCAGCGAGGAAGGAGTGGGTGTGTAAATTAGAAAAAAAATACTATTTTTAAATGAATGAAACTTAGTCAGCAGTTAATTTGAGGTATAATAAACGTAATTAAATGAGTCAGCTACCTTGCTGGTGGTGCATTGTCAGTCAGTCAAGCGTATGATCATATCATTTTGAATAGGCCCTTTGAACTATCTGTAAATGAATGAAACTTGGTCAGCAGTTGTAATCAAGTCAAATTTAAAATGACATGTTGAGCGTTTTACAAAAAATCGGTAAAGGTATTTACACAGAACTTCCCTCGTTATTTGTGCATGGCAGTCACTCTAAAAAATTAATAATTACGAAATGACATTGAGAATAATAATCGGAATAGGGTTATTGGTATTATTACAAAGAAAACTTGATAAGTTTTGGTAAAAAAAATATAGAGATTGCTCATCCAACAGCAACAGTTCAATACTAAATAGCAGGTGCCACATATGGCAGGCTTGCGCAAATACCTTTACAAATGTCCACCATGACTGAATTATATCTTGGGATGACCACCCAGTACATTTTTCATTAAAAGTATAATAGGTGCATATGCCAGATATTATTGCCATCTGTCACATTTTCAATCCAACATTCACGTAATGGAGTGGAAGTATAGTGGTGGTTAAAAAATTTCATTTTTTTTAAATTTTTCAAAAGATGTTGGTAAAATAATTTTCAAAATTTTTTCTTCTGAAATAGGTTTAAAATATCAAACGTAGAAATTTTAAATTTGAGCAAAAAGGAAAGTTTCCTTCTATTCTATAGTAGTGCTAAAAAAAGTTTAAAAATTAGAAATTATATATTTTTTAAAATAAGTTTAGAATGCTATGAAACGTGAAAATTTTAAATTTGAGCAAATAAAAAAAAATTCGATCTATTTTAGTGGTAAAAACTTTTTGCAAAATGTTGGTGAAAACAATTTTCAAAAATTCTTTCTTTTCTGACCTACGTTTAGAATGTCATTTAAATTCGAGCATTCTGGTGTTAATTTTTTTTCCAAACTGGTAACAAAATGTTGCAATTTTTTTTCCCGAAATTGGTTTGGAATATCATGAAACGTGGAAAATTTAAATTTGAGCAAAAAAAATGTTTTCGTCTGTTCTATAGTAGTGATACATAAATGGATTAAAAATGTTTTCAAATTTTTTTTAAAATTCTTCAAAAACATCTTTAAATTCGTTTGAATAGTTTTAGAATGTCATGGAAACGTGGATAGTTAAAACCTGAACAAAGAAAAAAAAATTCTGTCTTGGTGGCAACATTTTTTAAAAATAGTAAGAATCTTTTAAATAGATTTAGAACACTGAAACGTGGAAATTTGAAATTTGAAGAAATAAAAAAAAATTCCATCTATTTTAGTGGTAAACAAATTTTCAAAAATGGTTAAAAAAAATCAATTTTTTTTGTTTTGAATCAGGCTTAGAATGCCATGAAACGTGGAAATTTTAAATTTGAAGAAAGAAAAAAAAATTATTTCATTTTAGTAGTAAAAATGTTTTCAAAAATATTGGTGAAAAAAATTTTTAATTTTTACTTCCCTCGCATACCGAAGGGAAGTATTGCCTGCCTGCCTGCCTGCCTGCCTGCCTGCCTGCCTGCCTGCCTGCCTGCCTGCCTGCCTGCCTGCCTGCCTGCCTGCCTGCCTGCCTGCCTGCCTGCCTGCCTGCCTGCCTGCCTGCCTGCCTGCCTGCCTGCCTGCCTGCCTGCCTGCCTGCCTGCCTGCCTGCCTGCCTGCCTGCCTGCCTGCCTGCCTGCCTGCCTGCCTGCCTGCCTGCCTGCCTGCCTGCCTGCCTGCCTGCCTGCCTGCCTGCCTGCCTGCCTGCCTGCCTGCCTGCCTGCCTGCCTGCCTGCCTGCCTGCCTGCCTGCCTGCCTGCCTGCCTGCCTGCCTGCCTGCCTGCCTGCCTGCCTGCCTGCCTGCCTGCCTGCCTGCCTGCCTGCCTGCCTGCCTGCCTGCCTGCCTGCCTGCCTGCCTGCCTGCCTGCCTGCCTGCCTGCCTGCCTGCCTGCCTGCCTGCCTGCCTGCCTGCCTGCCTGCCTGCCTGCCTGCCTGCCTGCCTGCCTGCCTGCCTGCCTGCCTGCCTGCCTGCCTGCCTGCCTGCCTGCCTGCCTGCCTGCCTGCCTGCCTGCCTGCCTGCCTGCCTGCCTGCCTGCCTGCCTGCCTGCCTGCCTGCCTGCCTGCCTGCCTGCCTGCCTGCCTGCCTGCCTGCCTGCCTGCCTGCCTGCCTGCCTGCCTGCCTGCCTGCCTGCCTGCCTGCCTGCCTGCCTGCCTGCCTGCCTGCCTGCCTGCCTGCCTGCCTGCCTGCCTGCCTGCCTGCCTGCCTGCCTGCCTGCCTGCCTGCCTGCCTGCCTGCCTGCCTGCCTGCCTGCCTGCCTGCCTGCCTGCCTGCCTGCCTGCCTGCCTGCCTGCCTGCCTGCCTGCCTGCCTGCCTGCCTGCCTGCCTGCCTGCCTGCCTGCCTGCCTGCCTGCCTGCCTGCCTGCCTGCCTGCCTGCCTGCCTGCCTGCCTGCCTGCCTGCCTGCCTGCCTGCCTGCCTGCCTGCCTGCCTGCCTGCCTGCCTGCCTGCCTGCCTGCCTGCCTGCCTGCCTGCCTGCCTGCCTGCCTGCCTGCCTGCCTGCCTGCCTGCCTGCCTGCCTGCCTGCCTGCCTGCCTGCCTGCCTGCCTGCCTGCCTGCCTGCCTGCCTGCCTGCCTGCCTGCCTGCCTGCCTGCCTGCCTGCCTGCCTGCCTGCCTGCCTGCCTGCCTGCCTGCCTGCCTGCCTGCCTGCCTGCCTGCCTGCCTGCCTGCCTGCCTGCCTGCCTGCCTGCCTGCCTGCCTGCCTGCCTGCCTGCCTGCCTGCCTGCCTGCCTGCCTGCCTGCCTGCCTGCCTGCCTGCCTGCCTGCCTGCCTGCCTGCCTGCCTGCCTGCCTGCCTGCCTGCCTGCCTGCCTGCCTGCCTGCCTGCCTGCCTGCCTGCCTGCCTGCCTGCCTGCCTGCCTGCCTGCCTGCCTGCCTGCCTGCCTGCCTGCCTGCCTGCCTGCCTGCCTGCCTGCCTGCCTGCCTGCCTGCCTGCCTGCCTGCCTGCCTGCCTGCCTGCCTGCCTGCCTGCCTGCCTGCCTGCCTGCCTGCCTGCCTGCCTGCCTGCCTGCCTGCCTGCCTGCCTGCCTGCCTGCCTGCCTGCCTGCCTGCCTGCCTGCCTGCCTGCCTGCCTGCCTGCCTGCCTGCCTGCCTGCCTGCCTGCCTGCCTGCCTGCCTGCCTGCCTGCCTGCCTGCCTGCCTGCCTGCCTGCCTGCCTGCCTGCCTGCCTGCCTGCCTGCCTGCCTGCCTGCCTGCCTGCCTGCCTGCCTGCCTGCCTGCCTGCCTGCCTGCCTGCCTGCCTGCCTGCCTGCCTGCCTGCCTGCCTGCCTGCCTGCCTGCCTGCCTGCCTGCCTGCCTGCCTGCCTGCCTGTTGCTGCATTTACTAAAAAACTACTTGACGGAGAGCAGTGAAATTTGGCAGGTAGTTGACGCTACTGTCAGCGCGGAAATGGTAGAAATTTCACTGGAAAATATACAGGGTGGACCGTCTAAACGGAATAAATAGCGAAAAAAATTTTTTTTTGCTCAAATTTAAAATTTCCACGTTTCATGACGCACTAATCCTATTTCGGGAAAAAAAAAATTTGAAAATTTTTTTCACCAACATTTTAAAAAATTTTTACCAAGATAAAAAAAAAATTTTTTTGTTCAAATTTAAAATTTCCACGTTTCATGACACGCTAAACCTATTTCTGAAAAAAAAAAAATTTGAAAATTTTTTTCACCATTTTTGAAAAATTTTTTACCAAGATGAAAAAAATTTTTTTGCTCAAATTTAAAATGTCTACGTTTCATGGCATTCTAAAACTATTAAAAAAAAAAATTACCCTTTTTGAAAAAATTTTTTCTACTAAAATAATTTTTTACTTCCCTCCATAAATAGTGAAATTTGCTCAAATTTAAAATTTCCACGTTTTATGACGCGCTAAACCTATTTCAGAAAAAAAAAATTTTGAAAATTTTTTTCAATCATTTTTTAAAAAAATTTTACCACTAAAATATGGGAAGAAAATTTTTTTTTTCTTCAAATTTAAAATTTTCACGTTTCGTGGCATTCTAAACGTATTTCAAAAAAAAAAATTTTTAGAAAATTTTTTTACCAACATTTTTGAAAAAAAATTTACCACTAAAATAGGTGGAATTTTTTTTTGAAAATTTAAAATTTCCACGTTTCCGTGGCATTCCAAACGTATAAAACAAATTTAGAAATTTTTACCACTAAAATATAGGAAGAAACATTTTTTTTTCTTCAAATTTAAAATTTTCACGTTTCGTGGCATTCTAAACGTATTTCATTTTTGAAAGACTGAAAATTTTTAAAAAACAGTTTTGAAAAATTTCAAAAAAAAATTGAAATTTTTAACCACCACTATACCACTTCACTGAGTGAAAGTAGAACTGAAAATGTGTCTAATGGCAATAATTGGCATATGCTATTATACTTATTGGAAAATATACAGGGTGGTCATCCCAAGAAATTATTCATGGTAGACCTGTTATTTAGTATTGAACTTTTGCTGTTGGATGAGCACTATTTTTTTGACCAAAAGTTATCAGGACTTCTTTGTAATAATTACAATAACTATATTTCCATTATTATTCTTCTTCTTCAATGTCATTTCATATTTAATAATTTTTTAGTGACCGCCATGCACAAATAACGAGGGAAGTTCTGTGTAAATACCTTTACCGATTTTTTGCAATTGTTATTAATCGTGGGCAAATAAAGTTTGTTAATTACAAAGTAAATACAATGTTCATAAGCATTATATTCATTTATTGTGTTGAAGTCGTTGAAATTATCTTATTTATAGGTTTTTGTTTGCAGCTCCTTTACTAAGGTGTTAACATTTTTGAATACAGTGACACGGATTTGACCAACTGTCGTCGAAAAAAGAGGCTAATCGTTCAAATTTTACAACTGTTAAACATTAGTCAAGTAGAAAAAATCGTTAAGCAATTTTGAAATGAAAAATATCTGCCAAAAATAAATTTAAAACAGTATTCCCGTAATTATCGCCGAAAGAAGGCAAAATAATAAAACTGGAAAATTTCTAAAAGTTAGTCGAGTAAAATTAAGCGAGAGGTAACTTTAGAATCTAAAACATCTATCAAAAGGTTTAAAATGTACTCTGTTAACGGGACTCGAAGCCGGAAAACCTTTTGGTCGTCTTCTGTTTACGCAATCGGCTACGGAGGATCCTAATTTTAAATTTGAATATAAATCTCAAAAACATCAAATTATCGAACATTGATATCTAAATAAATACGTCGAGTGGAAGATCATGTGATGTCTCCACGGAAAAAGAAAGACTGGCATTTTGTCGGTATCGTAAATTGCGATGGCAAAATCGAAGTTCGACTCGGCACGAGCGAATCAAAAACTGTTTTTTGATATTTGTGACAGGTACTGCACGTAAGTTATTGACTAGGCCACCGCCCGTTACTCAATGCACCGCTACCAAACTGACTGACGGATGGGCGGGCATTAAATCGACAATCTATTAAGGAACATTCTATTCATTTACAAATATTACAAATGTCCGTGACTCTAGCTCTCGGGGTATTGTTTGAATGGTTTTTAGGAGCACTGACTATGTAACTTATAAGAAAGAAAAATATTTTTGTGAAGGTTACTAAAATTGGCCAAAATTGAAAATTGAGATAATCAAATCTGAGCTCCCAGGTACCCAAAAAAATGTTTTTTAACAAATATCTGTGTATGTGTGTTAACACGATATCGGCGAAACTACTGAACAGATTTGGATGAAACTTTGCACAGGAGTTTCTTTAGTGCTCCAGATGATCAGAAAAGGTTTTGGTTGAGGTCGAGTTACGTTTTGTGCCGTTTTGGCAAAACAAGTTGTTTATTTCATAATGACTAACAATTTGTAATCGAACCATTAAAAAATAATTAAAATTCCGATTTCAACGATATATCACACAACTATTGAGTTCAGGATTTACCACTGCGGCGCTAGTATACTAAAAATAGAGCGCTAATTATAGGTTGGATTTCCAACCTGTAGATTTCAGTATATTTCTACAAATTAATTATTTTTTTAAAATGATATGCATCGTATCCGAGAGAGTTCATTAATGTTACTCAGGTACCGATCTAAAAATGTGAATAAAAACAATAAAAATGAGTATAAACTTACAAAAATGTAACATTTGAGGTTCTATATATAGAAAACAATATAAAGGATGTTGTCTTATGGAAATGAAAACAAATATTAGTCATACAATGCTCGCGCACACTGCAAAATCTGGCAGCTAACGAGAGTGGTGGGCTTAACCTCAATGTTCTAAATTAATTATCGTGAAATTCACTGTTTTCGTTTGCTTTTTTAACTTTCTTGTGCTATCAGCTATCGAAATAAACATTTTTAAGTTCAGTTTTCATTATGGATAGACAATTACGTGTTTTATACAATAATATTTCCTTTGATTTGGCGAGGTGTGCATTGTTTACCTAGGTGTTTTTAGTTATTTTCTTCGTATTTAAACAATGTATAGGATTGAACTTATTATCATATATGGAGCATATTTAGATTATTTAAGATTTAAATGCTGTTAATTATTCTGTTACCAGTTTACCACAAAAAGCAATCATATTGTCATGGAATTAGTCAAAGCGTAATTTTGTTATTGATTTGAAACGTAAAAATGTGTGCGATTTAAACACATATTACTCAAAAGAAAAATACAATATAACAAATGGATACTGACAGTGAAAACGAGATTTCTTTGACATCGCCATAGGTAACGGAAGAAATCAAATGAAAATGAATTAAATAAATATTAAATATTTAACAGTCGTGGACAAAGTATTCTACTCGCATCATTATACGTGCAGCGCAATCCTATGTCCTGAAACATAAGAGAAGAGAAGGATAGCAAATAATAAATTTTAATATGTTGATACTATGTGGTGCAAGTGAGAGTTTCTTTAGTGCTCCAAAAGATCTGAAAATATTATGGTTGAGATCAGATTACGTTTAGTGCCGTTATGGCACCCAATTTAGTACTCTTTTTGGCTCCAAGTATCCACCGTGAGGAGGTTCCAGCCGCTTCCAGCAGCTGCCGATTTTTTGCTGATGAAGCATGATCTCATCCTTCGGGGTGCGTCAATTCTCAAAATATGAATATGTGGAGCACTAATAATCTACATGTTTATGTCTAGCCTCTACTACATCTTTAGAAAGTTGGTGTTTGAATGGAAGTTCTCCGCAGGAAAATAATTGATCAAGTTTTTTCAATTTCAGCGTCAATAGAGAGAGGTATAGAAACAACATTTTGTCTGTATTTGTTCAACAAGTATATGATGCTGAACTTCAGCATCATTATTTTCAGCAGAGCATAGCAACGGGACATATGGCATTAGAAAATATAGCTTTTCTTGGCCAAGATAAGCGTTGATACCACGGTATGTATGCGCGAATATACAAGCCGTTGGATTATGAGGAGAGATTGCTGTATTCCCCAGGAGGGTCACCCGTGCAAGTACCAACCACAATTCTGTTGCTTAACTTTTCGTTTCGAAACACGAGTATAATCAAAACGCATCTACGCTCACCCTGACAGAAGCCATCTAAGATAAAAATTTAGAATGGTAGTCTTAGAAAGTGCACCATCCTATTACAGAAAAAGAAATTAAATCAAATTATTCCCAATGATATGATGCCCAGACATTCACTTTTGCGGTTGCTGCATGTGTGCCTATTCCAGTCGTTGTGGATAATTTCTCGATCAATATGGGTCATTATGCTGGTTTGACGTTCTGTTAAGGTAATAAGTTGATTAACCGGAGAATATATTAAGCAACCGAAACTTTCATTACCTTCCCCCATTGAGTCGTAAAACTGTAATTACTTCCACATCCACGTAGTGGATTGGAAGTATAGTAATCGCAAAAAAAATTTCAAAAATTTTTATTCGTGAAATAGGTTTAGAATGTCATGAAACGTCGAGATTTTAAATTTGAGCGAAAAAAAAAAATTCTGTCTGTCTGTCTGTCTGTCGGTCTGTCGGTCTGTCTGTCTGTAACTTTTTTTGTCCGCACGTTTTCTCCGGAACGGTTTGAGATATTGACTTGAAATTTTGTACACGTATATATTACGACGAGATCTGGAACTGGATTGAGGAAATCCGGTGAAGGGTTGGGGGTTAAATAGGGGAAAATAGGGAAAAATAAGTAAAGCAAGCTTGTAAGAGAACAGACACTTGAAATTTGGTGTATGTACTAGAAGTTAAGGCCTAAGATTTTTTTATAACATATTTCAACCCCCCACCACCCCTACCCCATTAATGGGGTTGATAAAATAAAGTTGAGATTTTCATTTGAAATTTCGTACACGTATGTATTATAACGACGTCTGAAATTAGATTATATTTTGAGATGATTCCGTTGAAGGGTTGGGGGTTAATTTGGGGTAAATAGGGGAATATAAGTAAAACAAGTTGGTAAGAGTACAGAAACTTGAAATTCGGTATACGTACTAGAAGCCAAGGAGTCAGATTTTTTTATAATATTTTTCAACCCCCACCACCCCCCTACTCCAATATGAAAAGGGTTGATTAAATAAAATTGAGATATTCATTTGAAGTTTGGTACACGTATGTATTATGACGATATCTGGAACTAGATTATAATTTGAGATGATTCCGTTGAAGGGTTGGGGGTTAAATAGGGGTAAATAGGGGAAAATAAGTAAAGCAAGCTGGTAAGACTACAGAAACTTCAAATTCGGTGTATATACTAGAAGCCAAGGTCTCAGATTATTTATAATATTTTTCAACCCTCACCACCCCTACTTCATTATTACAAGGGTTGATAAAATAAAATTGAGATATTCATTTGAAATTTGATACACGTATGAATTATAACGACATCTGGAACTAGATTATTCTTTGAGATGATTCCTTTGAAGGGTTCGGGGTTATTTAGGGGTAAATAGGGGTAAATAAGTAAAGCAAGCAGGTATGACTACAGAAACTTGAAATTCGGTGTATGTACAAGAGGCAAAGGCCCCGGGTTTTTTGATAATTTATTTCAGCCCCCACCACCCCTACTCCATTATTCAAGGGGTTGATAAAATAAAATTGAGATATTCACATGAAATTTAGTACGCATATGTATCATAACGACATCTGGAACTAGATTATATTTTGAGATGATTCCGTTGAAGGGTTGGAGGTTAAATAGGGGTAAATAGGGGAAAATAAGTAAAGCAAGCTGGTAAGACTACAGAAACTTGAAATTCGGTGTATGTACTAGAAGCGAAGGTCTCAGGTTTTTTTATTAGTATTTTCTATTTCTCCCTTATTAAGAGTTGATAAAATTAAATTTAAATTTTCACTTGAAATTTGGTACATTTATATATTATAATTATATCTGAAACTAGATTATATTTTGACATGATTGCGTTGAAGGAGTGGGGGTAAGTAGAGGTAAATAGGGAAAAATAAGTAAAGCAAGCTGGTAAGAGTATTGCAACTTGAAATTCGGTGTATGTCCTAGAAGCCAAGACCTCAAATTTTTTAACAATATGTTTCAACCCTTCCACTACCCTTACTACATTATTAAAGGGGTTGATAAAATAAAATTGAGATATTCACTTGTAATTTGGTAGACGTATGTATTATAACGACATCTGGAACTAGATTATATTTTGGGATGATTCCGTAGAAGGGTTAGGGTTAATAGGAGTGACTAGGGGAAAATAAGTAAATCAAGGTGATAAGAGTACAGAAATTTGGGATTCGGTGTATATACTAGAAACCAAGGCCTCAGATTTCTTTCTAATATTTTTCAAACCCCACCACCTCCGCTTCATTATTAATGGGATTGATAACATCAAATTGAGATATTCATTTGAGATTAGTACACGTATGTATTGTACTGACATCTGATTGAGATGCCTCCATTGAAGGGGTGGGAGGTGAATAGTAGAAAATAAGTAGGGTGAACTAAAAACTTAATTTTTAACGTATATGGTAGAAACCAACTCCTCAAACTTTTCTATGACATCTGCCCCAAATATTATTAAAATTCTATGACCAATAATTTCCACATACTAGAGTGCAAATATAGTCAAGATGTTTCCTTTAAAACGACATGGATGAAGAATCTGGATGTGGAAGTAGTGATTCCTTAGGCAGCGGTTTTTTATATTGTAGTCATCTTTGTTTAGTTTCTGTATTGAATGCATCTTGTCAGATTATAAACATTAAACATATAAATTACTACCAATCTTTTAATCATGTATTTGTAAAAGGAGCAGATAGGAAATAGAAACCATCCAAACACTTTTAACGATTGATGAATGCAGGATTGTAAACAGGAGGTAGACTTTAGAGCCTTGCTAACAACACCAGTTACTGCAAATATCATATTCGACGAAGAATTCAGATTGTAGCATTTGAAAAGTCTACATTAATAATTTCATGTTTGAATATAGTAAATTAACCCTGATTAATTCATTTATTTGAGTGGAGAGGTATGCAATCACTCATACTTCAAAGGGGCATAGCAGGTCGCATATCTGCAAGTCTTAACATTCGAAAAGTAAACATGTTTTCTTTAAGTATGATTTTGAGTTAGAAGTGTTACTCGCATATTCTTGTAGTTGAGATATTACATAATTGTGTAATTCAGTCTCTTGATTGCAAAGCCCTTTGTTGAAGCATTTTCGTTGGCTAGAGAAAGTGTTCACTAGATGCTCAAGTTGGCAACACTGAGAACTGTTAAGGAAATTTCCAGCTGGTAGCTCGTTTTTGGACAGCCACGAGAGTGAACGGTGGCGATTCCGATTTTGTGTTGAAGAATTTAGGTTTTACATCGCTTACACTGAAAAGGGATCAGATTTGATGTACCCAGTGTCCCTTTACCGTCCTGCCGAAAGCATTTTGTAAATTCCAGGAAGCAATTCTGTTGGTTGTCGTAATTTTATCGCCACGTGTTTCGTGAGGTTATGTAATACTCTAATATGAGGTGAGCTTTTATTTTACTTAGTTTGGAGTTTTATTTGGTTCTTGTTGTAATTATAACAGAGGAGGGACTGGCCATTTGAAAATTAGTTATGTTTTGGAGAGGCTTATTTTTGAAATAATTTATACTGCCATTTTGGTTATGAGAGGGGGCCCAGTATTTAGAGGAGTAATAGAAGGAAGTCTGCTACTCAGATGTTTGGTTATATGTGGGTCCTGCTGACATTTGGGGAAGTTTAGGACTTGGAGAGTCGTTCGTTGCAGTCTCCAGGAGAATTAGGTAGAAATGTTGATGCAGCGGAGCTGTAGTCGCAGCCAACGTCTAGAACGTCTATGAAGTGGTAACAAGTCATGTTGCAGTCATCATAGAAAATGCCAAGGCTATGATCAGGTTTTTTTAGTTCATTATAGTTATAATTTCAAAGAAATAAAAGAAATATTAAAGCAAATCATACTACAATCTTGCAACTATAAATTAAGCACTAAGTTTATGTATAAAGTGATGAAATATTTAAGATTTTTACTGTAAAGCAATTCATGGTACCGTGAAATGCTAATTTACCTACTATTATATATTATGCATAAGGTATTTTCAAGGGGTAAGCAGCAAAGATTGCATTTGTCAGCTCATAAAATCCCGTTCATTAGCTAAAACTTTGGTAATGAGTCATAAATTTAATTCATAGTAGATCTTTAGTTCGTTGTTGTAAGTTAGAACTCATAGTTGCATATTGGATAACTCGTAGTTGCAAGAGAATCTCAGTCAGAGATCAAAGTTTTTGAATTTCAAATTTTTTACATCAAGTACATAGAATTTCTTTAGTGCGTATGAACCACGATTAGATAAAATCTGAAGTCTTTTAATTTATTCTTTTACTTCCACATCCACGTAGTGGATTGGAAGTATAGTAATCGCAAAAAAATTTTCAAAAATTTTTATTTGTGAAATAGGTTTAGAATGTCATGAAACGTCGAGATTTTAAATTTGAGCGAAAAAAAAATTTCTGTCTGTCGGTCTGTCCGTCTGTCTGTCTGTCTGTCTGTAACTTTTTTTTGTCCGCACGTTTTCTCCGGAACTGTTTAAGATATTGACTTGAAATTTTGTACACGTATATATTATAACGAGATCTAGAACTGGATTGTTTTTTGAGGATATCCGGTGAAGGGTTGGGGGTTAAAATGGGGGTAAATAGGGGAAAATAAGTAAAGCAAGCTTGTAAGAGTACAGAAACTTGAAATTCGGTGTATTTACTAGAAGTTAAGGCCTAAGATTTTTTATAATATTTTTCAAGCCCCCCACCACCCCTACCCCATCAATGGAGTTGATAAAATAAAGTTGAGATTTTCATTTGAAATTTCGTACACGTATGTATTATAACGACGTCTGAAATTAGATTATATTTTGAGATGATTGGGGGGTTGGGGGTTAAATAGGGATAAATAGGGGAAAATAAGTAAAGCTAGCTGGTAAGTGTATAGAAACTTGAAATTCGGTGTATGTAATAGAAGCCAAAGCGTCAGATTTTTTCGTAATATTTTTCAACCCCCACCACCCCTACTCCAACATGAAAAGGGTTGATAAAATAAAATTGAGATATTCATTTGAAATTTGGTACACGTATGAATTATAACGACATCTGGAACTAGATTATTCTTTGAGATGATTCCTTTGAAGGGTTGGGGGTTATTTAGGGGTAAATAGGGGAAAATAAGTAAAGCAAGCTGGTATGAGTACAGAAACTTGAAATTCGGTGTATGTACTAGAGGCAAAGGCATCAGATTTGTTAACAGTTTATTTCAGCACCCCACCACCCTTACACCATTATTCAAGGGGTTGATAAAATAAAATTGAGATATTCACATGAAATTTAGTACGCATATGTATTATAACGACATCTGGAACTAGATTATATTTTGAGATGATTCTGTTGAAGGGTTGGGGGTTAAATAGGGGTAAATAGGGGAAAATAAGTAAAGCAAGCTGGTATGAGTACAGAAACTTGAAATTGGGTGTATGTACTAGAAGCCAAGGCCTCAGATTTTTTAACAATATATTTCAGCACCCCACCACTCTTACTCCATTATTCAAGGGGTTGATAAAATAAAATTGAGATATTCACATGAAATTTAGTACGCACATGTATTATAACGACATCTGGAACTAAATTATATTTTGAGACGATTCCGTGGAAGGGTTGGGGGTTAAATAGGGGTATATAAGGGAAAATAGGTAAAGCAAGCTGATAAAAGTACAGAAATTTGGCATTCGGTGTATATACTAGAAGCGAAGGTCTAAAGTTTTTTAATTAATATTTTCCATCTCCCCACCACCCCCACTCCCTTATTAGGAGTTGATAAAATTAAATTTAAATTTTCCCTTGAAATTTGGTACATTTATGTATTATGACTATATCTGAAACTAGATTATATTTTGACATGATTGCGTTGAAGGAGTATGAGTAGAGGTAAATAGGGAAAAATAAGTAAAGCAAGCTGGTAAGAGTATTGCAACTTGAAATTCGGTGTACGTCCTAGAAGCCAAGGCCTCAAATTTTTTTATAATATTTTTCAACCCTTCCACTACCCTTACTACATTATTAAAAGGGTTGATAAAATAAAATTTAGATATTCACTTGTAATTTGGTAGACGTATGTATTATAACGACATCTGGAACTAGATTATATTTTGGGATGATTCCGACGAAGGGTTGGGGTTAATAGAAGTTACTAGGGGAAAATAAGTAAATCAAGCTGACAAGAGTACAGAAATTTGGGATTCGGTGTATATACTAGAAACCAAGGCCTCAAATTTCTTTTTAATATTTTTCAAACTCCACCACCTCCGCTTCATTATTAATGGGATTGATAACATCAAATCGAGATATTCACTTGAAAATTAGTACACGTATGTATTGTAGTGATATCTGATTGAGATGACTCCATTGAAGGGGTGGGTGGTGGTAAGTTGTGAATAGTAGAAAATAAGTAGGGTGACCTAGAACTTCATTTTAAACGTATATGGTAGAAACCAACTCCTCAAACTTTTCTATGACATCTGCCCCAAATATTAAAATTCTATGACCAATAATTTCCACACACTAGAGTGCAAATACAGTCAAGATGTTTTCTTTAAAGTGACTTGGATGAAGAATCTGGATGTGGAAGTAGTGATTCCCTAGGCAGCGGTTTTTTTATTGTTGTGCATCTTACGTGTTGTAATAAATGTCTAATGTCTACACGTTCTTATTATTTGCACTGGTACACCTGATATTTGTTTAAATTTTGAGATTTCATAAAGTAAAGTGTAAGTTTTAATATACCGGGTGACACACGAGATATGAAACACCCCGTAGCATGTTTATCTAAAAAGACATTATTTTGAAATTTGCTACACTTATATAATGCGTGATTGTCCTTTTTTAAATACAAGAAATTTTTGTCCACCACTTCCGGTTTCACCAGAAGTCACATCTACTCTGTTATTTTAAATGGCACCCTGTATATTTTTTTTACCTATCTGATTCGTCCCTAGATTCTCTTTTTAACCATGTATCGGAACATGACATTTGTTTTTAAAATGACAGTTAATATCAATTTTAGTTTGTTAAGTCTAGGTGGCCCTGATATGAACCTTGGCAGATATTGATGCGTAGTGTGCCGTGATATCGAAAGACCTCTGGCATGCAACTTTGTGCCTCATATTTTTTTGGGAATAACCAGTAGCTGAACAGACTAATAAGATCTAACTTATTTAAAAAAAATATCTTTAAACAACCCACGATATCTTAAAAACCAAGATAGGAACCCCATTTTTTTACTTCACCTAGTTAAAAAATACTTGTTTATCTTTTATTTTTGTCCAATACAATTGCTGTGCCTATCATATTTTGCTTTCTTCATTAAAATTAGTATCGAGTGTTATTGCATAGTAATGAATATTGTACTGCAACAAAAATATTTACTAAGCAGGCGGTGGAAACAAAATAAAAGTAGGTAAAATAAATAAGAAACATCAGTAAAACACATTTGAACAAAATTGATGAAAAACCATTACACTATGTAATACATTTTTACAACGAATGAATGAAATAAAAATAAAATATTTACTGAAGTACTACATACAAAAAACATTTTTTTACTACAGATGTTCAAAATGTTGTCCGTTATTATCTCTGCACAATCGTGTTTTTGTGACGGTACCCTAAGCACGTTATCTAACTGTAATTCAGTAATCCCATCGATTGCTCTTCTGACTCTCATTTCCATGTCTTCTCTGTTTGTTGGTGGAGTCCTATAAACGTTTTCCTTGAGGTAGCCCCATACAAATCAAGCGGCGTAAGGTCTGGTGACCTTGCAGGCCATCGAACGGGCTCATTTGTTCCCATCCAGTTTTCTCCAAACCTTTCATTTAAATAATTCACCACAACTCTGCGGTTATGTGGTGGAGCCCCATCCTGTTGATAAATTATTGGGTTAACATTAGGTGGCAATTCTTCCAAAAATCTTGTATCTGGTTTTGCAAAAATCCCAAATATCTTCCTCCATTTAATGGAGCA
Source organism: Stenurella melanura (assembly GCA_963583905.1). Lineage (NCBI taxonomy): Eukaryota > Metazoa > Arthropoda > Insecta > Coleoptera > Cerambycidae > Stenurella > Stenurella melanura. The sequence continues at coordinate 78,311,365 of OY757310.1, read as the reverse complement.
TCAAAAATTATTGGCCCAATAATTCTTCTGCCAATTACTCCTAACCATACATTAAAACTAAATCGCTCCGGATATGCACTTTCTCTCATATTTCTGGGATTTTCTTGTGCCCAATAACGGTTGTTGTTTCGATTAAATAATCCCAAATTAGTGAACCTGGACTCGTCGGAAAATAAAATTTATTCATGAAAATTATTATCCGAATTTTGTCTGTTCAGAAACCAATTGCAATAGTTCAATCTTCTTTGAAAATCATTTTCGTATAAATGCTGGTGTATATGGTACTTGTATGATTTAAATTTGTGTTTTTTCAAAATGCGTCGAGCTAATTCCCGATTTACACCGGTTTGGTCCTCAATCTGTCTTATCGAAATCGTGGGATCTACCTCGACAATTGCAAGTACATTAATTTCCGACACTTCATCGATAATGAAATTATTTTCCGGTAATTCTGGTTCACTTCTGCACGTTTCATGGCATTCTAAGCCTGATTCAAAAAAAAAATGAATTTTTTTTTACCATTTTTGAAAATTTGTTTGCCACTAAAATAGATGGAATTTTTTTTTTATTTCTTCAAAATTCAAATTTCCACGTTTCATAGCGTTCTAAATCTACTTAAAAGAAAAATTAGAAATTTTTCTTATTATTTAAAAAAAAAATTACCACTAAGATAGATTTTTTTTTCTTTATTCAGATTTGAACTATCCACGTTTCCATGACATTCTAAAACTATTCAAGCAAATTTAAAAATGCCTTTGAAGAATTTTGAAAAAAATTTGAAAACATTTTTAATCCATTTATGTATCACCACTATAGAACAGACGAAAGAATTTTTTTTGCTCAAATTTAAAATTTCCGCGTTTCATGATATTCCAAACCAATTTCGGAAAAAAAAAATTGCAACATTTTGTTACCAGTTTGGAAAAAAATTTTACACTAGAATGCTCAAATTTAAATGACATTCTAAACCTAGGTATTTCAGAAAAAAATGTTTGAACATTTTTTTCACCAACATTTTTCAAAAAGTTTTTACCACTAAAATAGATCGATTTTTTTTTTATTTGCTCAAATTTAAAATTTTCACGTTTCATAGCATTCTAAACCTATTTTTAAAAATATATAATTTTTAATTTTTAAACTTTTTTTAGCACTACTATAGAATAGAAGGAAACTTTCCTTTTTGCTCGAATTTAAAAGGTCTACGTTTGACATTTTAAACCTATTTCAGAAGAAAACATTTTGAAAATTATTTTACCAACATCTTTTAAAAATAAAAAAAAATGAAATTTTTTAACCACCACTATACTTCCACTCCATTACATGAATGTTGGATTGAAAATATGACAGATGGCAATAATATCTGGCATATGCACCTATTATACTTTTATTGAAAAATGTACAGGGTGGTCATCCCAAGAAATAATTCAGTCATGGTGGACATTTGTAAAGGTATTTGCGCAAGCCTGCCATGTGTGGCACCTGCTATTTAGTATTGAACTTTTGCTGATGGATGAGCAATCTGTATATTTTTTTGACCAAAACTTATCAAGTTTTCTTTGTAATAATAGCAATAACTATATTCCGATTATTATTTTCAATGTCATTTCGTAAATTAATTTTTTATAGTGACTGCCATGCACAAATAACGAGGGAAGTTCTGTGTAAATACCTTTACCGATTTTTTTTAAATAAGTTAGATCTTATTAGTCTGTTCAGCTACTGGTTATTTCCAAAAAAATATAAGGCACAAAGACTTAACAATCTAAAATTGATATTAACTGTCATTTTAAAAACAAATGCCATGTTTCGATACATGGTTCAAAAGAGAATCTAGGGACGAATCAGATAGGTAAAAAAAATATACAGGGTGCCGTTTAAAATAACAGAGTAGATGTCACTTCCGGTGAAACCGGAAGTGGAGGACAAAATTTTTGTAAATGTACTTAAAAAAGGACAATCACGCATTATATAAGTGTACCAAATTTCAATATAATATCTTTTTATATAAACATGCTACGGGGTGTTACATGCCTCCTGTGTCACCCGGTATACACATTTTGAAAATTCCATCGCATGATTGCTGGTAACTTTTGTTCCTGGCTGACAAAATTATTTAAAACATATTACGTAATATACAGCAGGTGGCGCCCTTTGAGTGTCCACACACTCCTAACCCACGGCCCTATATTCTCCAACAAAAAACTGGCTGCCGTTCGCACCGGTATAACACATTTTAATATCTGGGTATTAAAAATGTTACAAGATAACAATAGCTTCTAGTAATTCTTACGCTAAATAGACTCTGTAAGAATGCAATTTTTCTTTTTCTCCTACCCTAAGAACAGTAGTACAATGTACATCTTTATCTAAGCTTGCTCGCTTTGAGTTAGTGTAAGGATTTTTCTGATATATAGGGAAAATTTCCTATCTCTTATCTTAAGTGAGTGTCGTTCTTCTACTTTCAGGAAAATTTGTATCATAATCTGTCGATCTGAATTGTTTTTCAATTGTATCTACTTAATCATTATCATCCTTGAATACGAGGAATCAGAAATTAAATAATTATTAAGGTTCAACCCCTTCAAAAACGACCTTCTCAGTTGCCATAATCTTTTCAATATTTTCTGATATATTTATAACTAGAATATAATCATATTCATCAAGTTTCACAACCTTGAAAACACATTTATTTTCCAACTATTTTGAACTTATTTAAAAAGTTGCAAATGGCCCAGTTGTAACGGCTCTGAAATGACTCTTTTGTGTCGGTCTGCTACTTATCATCAAATCAGATTTTCCTGCCTTTGACAATTCATTGTGATTAATGCAAATAACTATGGTTTAATTACCTTGCCTTATAACCTTCTTTATAGCAAATTTTTATACACAAAAGTTAACTTTCTGAAGTAGTTTATCATCTTCTGAAATAAGACACTTAATTAATGGCCACCCTGAATCCTCAGTTTCATGACAGTAATATGAAAACATAAATTTCATGCTCTTTCTGTATAAAAGTCGGAAAATTATTTAGTTAAAGAATACAAATTATGAGAATGACCACAAGATTTAATATCTTGGACTTAATAGTCAATAATAAATCTTGCGAATACCTTTATTTTCCCTCAAATTAAATAACGTCAAATATTCATTAAATAAGTTTTCAGGTTTACCGTTCCTCTAATAGTCAGAGTTCAGAGACATGAATAAACTAGTTTTAATATTATAATCTTCGCCTATTTACTGCACTTTTCATATACCTAATTGTTGCACATTCTATAGGATACCCTTCGAAGTTTTTTTCATAATATTGTTTTTTTAAATTTTAAAATTTTTGATTACAAAATTTCTATTAAATCATAAAACTTGAAAATTAAGAAGACCGTTTTTTTTAAGATTTAAATTATTAAAAGCTTTCTTATTTATCAATCGATTTTATTGAAAATCCTCTAGCTAATACTAATTTACTGTCGTAATTAAAAATCAATCGGACTTTTATTTCTCAAGTTATCTTGCTTACAAGAAATGTGACGGAAGGACAGCCGGACAGACAGCCGGACATTTTGAAAGTTGTTCAAAATTCAATCACTAATACAGTGATAAGAGAATTTGTTTCTCTACGAGCGATATTACCAGTTTTAAAAATGTGCCGATCAACCTTACCCTTCGTTTTGTGTTTCCGAAGAGTATAATAATATTATTAGTTGACATTTACATTATTAATTGAGGTAAAAATAGGGATCGTGCAGAAATAACTCTGCAATAGATTTATTTATTTACTTAAGCAAGCTATTAGTTTAGGTATCCACTCAACTTGAGATTGTGAATTCTGACTCAGTCAGGAACCCAATTTCTTGAAAAATCATACGTGTACCAAATTTCCAAGTCAATATCTTAAACCGTCTCAGAGAAAACGTGCGCACCAATAAAGTTACAGACAGACCGACAAATTTTTTTTCGCTCAGGTTTAAAATCTCTACGTTTCGTAATATTCTAAACCAATTTCCCAAAAATTAAAAAAAAAATTAAAAATACGATTACTTAAGTACTTGAGCTTATTTCGTTGAAAGGTTGAGGATAAATAAGGAAAGAACACTCACAAGAGTCCATACACTTTGATTGTTTGGCGTATATACTGGAAGCCAAGGCCTTAGATTTTTTGACATCTGACACCACCGCTCTATAGAACGCTCTCTACAGACAGAAACAACGAACGATTACACAGGCCTGCACTTGATAACATTTTCAAAGTTGATTTAAAAATTTTAACTGTTTTTTGGTAATTGGGTAGCGCTGATTTCAAATCTGCTTTCAGTTTTTTTGTATCACGTAAGGTTATTTTTCAAACCAGCAAAATCAAGAAATTTAGAAAAACATGATTTATTTCATTTATAAGCTAGTTTTATAACATATTAAACAGAAAAATACAAAAACATACAAGATAGAGACATTGAAACTATTTGGAATAGTTGTTTATTCTTTACGCTTCTTAAAAAACCGTTTTCTTTTTTCAGAAAAGCTTCTTTTTGTTGTTTTTCTGTCATATTCAGCTAAAGGAAGATCTCTCCTCAATGTCCAACAGTAATCGACCATCATTTTTGTGTCCCAGCGCCCCTGGTATCTTTTTTCCATCTCTTTAATATCTTGATGAAATCTTTCACCTTGCTCTTCACTCACATCCCCAAGATTTTCCGGGAAATAGTCCAAATGGGAATGTAAAAAGTGAATTTTTATGCTCATATTGCAACCAAGAATCCTGAATTTTTCCAGCATATTTTCAACGATCTCAACATAGTTTGTGTCTTTATAATTCCCTAGAAATTTATGTACAACTTCTTTAAAAGCATTCCATGCATGTTTTTCCTTATCTTCCATTACATTTTCAAATTCTCTATCTTTCATCAAGCTCCTAATCTGCGGCCCTACAAAGATTCCCTCCTTTAATTTTGCCTCTGACAGAGCCGTAAATGTGTTACACAAATATTTAAAACAATTTCCTTCTTTGTTTAATGCCTTAACAAATTGTTTCATAAGTCCAAGTTTTATGTGAAGTGGTGGAAGTAAAACTTTTTTAGGGTCAATAAGACTTTCGCGAATTGCATTTTTGGTTCCAGGTGATAAAGTCTTTCTTTGTGGCCAGTGTCTTTTTATCCAATGCTGTTCTCGGTTCCTGCTATCCCACTCGCACAGGAAACATGGAAATTTTGTAAATCCAGACTGCTGACCCAAGAGAAGGCCTAAAATTTTTAGATCTCCACACAATTCCCAGTTGTGATCTTTATACTGTATTCTTAAAAGTGATTCCTCTAAATTTTCATAGTTTCCCTTTAAATGAACTGAATGGCCGACAGGAACAGAAGCAAAAACATTGCCATTATGTAAAAGAACAGCTTTAAGGCTCCTTTTTGAAGAGTCCATGAAAAGTCTCCAGTCAGAAGGTGTGTATTCAGGAGCTCCGAGGCAAGTAATTAGATCAGAAATTGCTTGGCAGTACACAAGTGGTCCGTTTTGTGCAAAATATTTTACAAATTCAGCCTCACGATTTCTATACCAAGAGAAGGTAGTTTCTGGGGCAAGCAAATTTTTTTGTTTCAACCTAGACACCAGTACTTCAGACATGTTTTTTGAAAGTCCCAAATCTCTTACCAAATCATTCAGTTCGGCTTGTGAAAATAGTTGAGGTTGGTTTTGACCTGAGGTTGATGGTTCAAAATCACGATCCTGTACTGAGCCGGAAGTTGAGGAGTTTTCACTATCATCTTTAAGTACTTCGGGGGGTATAGGTATAGGTACATCATCACTGTGAGGAACTGGTCTGATAGCTGATTTAATATTGTTTGGGTACAAAATATGTTTCAAAGTTTTTCTATTATGCCCCTTAATATCACAAAGACAAAAGTAGCAATCATCATGATGATTTTGCGGTTCTCTCCAAACCATCGGTATTCCAAAAGGAAGGCTTTTTCTATTTCCTTTGGTCCAATGTCTTAAACCTTCTTCAGATACCTAGTAAACAACGTGCGGTGCCCAATCTTTATCTTGATCTCCTAATTTGATTTTGAAATAAGCATAATATGCATTTTTCACAAATTCACCAATTAGTCTCTTACACTTTTTCAAGACGAAATATCCACAAATATAACAAAAATCATCTGGTTTGTTTTTGCAACGCCTGCTAGACATATTTTTAAGTATATCAAATACCAAGCACAAAACTAAACAAAAAAATAAATTTTACTTGTTTAGTGATGAAAACTTAGAGCAAGAATGAACCCAATGACATTATAATATAAATTTTGTTTGGAGTCATAAACTTAAAACCCTTACTTTTTCCAGTACTAATAAAGTTAAAGCATATTAAATAGGACTTAGCATGTCAAATATCCCGGAAATTTTGTTCAAATTACCATAAATATAGCAATTAATAGATTTAATAAAAGGATTTACCTCAGGTAATGAAAGCCTACTTAATAAATTTCTTGAAAAGTACCACATAAAATCATTTTTTGGGTTAATAGAAGAATAGAATTTCAAGCACTAAATTTATTTTAAAATGAATTACGCCTATTATAAGATGTTTTTAATATTTTTTTCTTTTTTTGGGAAAAAAAAAATTCTGTGGGTGGTGGAGCCCAATGGTATTTAATTACTTATTTCTATATAAAAACTGAGCTTAACAAACAAAAATCACGTCATCACAAATTTCATGCAGGCCTGTGTTATTAATTAAACTTTGGTGCGTAATGAGGATTTTGGACGTTTCAATTTTATAATCATGATTGTTCATGAGAAATTATTAAAAAGGCATAAGAAACAGACACCTCTTGAGGCGAAAAATTATTTTTGCTAAATTACATACACAATACAGTTTTTTTCATTAGGTTCATTCAATAGCATACTATTTAGCGAACGGTAATGTAAGTAATATCACGCAGGGATGAAGTTTGCAGAGCGAGCCGCAGGCGAGTGCTGTAAATCGTCAAGTGTGTTATTACCATTACCGCAAGTTTAATGCTATACTTTATCTACGATTATAATAATAAATACTAATATAATAGTTTGACAACGTCCAAATTATTCAAACATGTCTAATCACCTTCGATTGGACAGGTTAGGCATGAAGTTAAAGGTGATTGGTGTAACAATAAATCACTAGGGTGTAATGATTACACACGCTATTTAGAGGAGCGAATTCGAGACTCTATCGTGCCGTTTTTTTTTCTGGCGTAGAACCAGGTCAAACATGGTAGCTTTTGTTAAGCATGTCGCTGGGCATATGAAATCGTATTTCACGACATTTTTTCGTGGTCTAGACCTTTTTAATTTTAAAAAAAGGGAAAATATTGTATTTTAAATAAAATGTGTTTTTTTTTGTTTCCACCGTCATATCTTCAAAACTAATGTTGCTATCGACGTTATTTTTTTTTTCAATTAAAGTACACACAATAGCGCTTTTAACTGTACTAATGGTTTTTACACAGTTCGCATTTTCATTTCCTTAAAAATTAGGAAAACTAGATATTTGAATTTTACGTATTACAATTTTCACCAATCGATAAACTTTTTTTATTTTTGAAAATTTTTATATACATACAGTGAAGCAAATGTAGCCCAAACATTAGAATAGTTTTTGATATATTTATTTTTTTCGCCAATGTGTATCGTTTGGCAACAGCGATTTTTTTTAAAGCGCACTAAATTAGTCATATGTATTATTGCGGCTCACAATCTAGGTACGTACACCGCGTATGGAAGGTAGGATAAGATGCGTCTAACTAATATACTATTCAAATGTATTGCCGCCTCACCTTAACCGCGAATATCTCAAAAACGGAGGAACGGTAAAAATTGAAAAAGTTATGTGTCTATTGTAAATCATTCACTGAAATTTGTATAATGTACATTGGACAGTTTTGAAGTGCTGCTAAGTTATATTGAAAAATGTCCTACTTTTTAAGGATATTTTGACAATACCAGTTTTAAATCCATTATATATTTGAAAATATGCCGACTACATAAATAATATTTCAGATGCCGATAAGGCATGGTATTTTTTGTACGAGGAATATTTTTCATAATTTTTTGTTCTAAAATTTTGCAAGTAGGGCATTTTTCAATATAACTTAATAGAACCTCAAAACCGTCCAATGTACATTATTCAAACTTCAGTGAATAATTTACAATAGACACATAATGAACAAATATTTTTTTCAAATTTTCTCTGGTCCGCCATTTTTAGATATTCGCGGTTAAATTGAGGGGTCAATACATTTGAATCGTATATTAGTAGTTTGCGGGATTTAGAGTATACGTATAAATACTGTTAAATAAATGCGATGCTGTAGAATATTCGCAATTTAGTTTTCTAAAATAATGGAGTGCATTATTTGTACGAAAATTGCGCAGGATGATGACAAATCTGTGGTACCAAGACCTAGAATACAAGGTTTGTTGTCACTAATATCTAGTGCTGAAAAAAGACGACATCGCGGAAATGTTGTGTCAGAAAAGATAATATTTTAAATGACGAAATTTAATTAAAATATCATATAGACTGTCGTATAGGTAGACATGTTTTGAAAACATGAACGTTTTTTGCAATTATATAGTGCCGCCGCGCCGATTTGCAACAGATTCTGCATAGTACTTAATCGAATACGAAATATTAATAATAGACGGAGGATTTAAATTAACAGAAAAAGTACGAAACTAAATTTAGCACACAAATATTGGTGAAGTCAGTTGATACAATGTATTAATTTTACTTTCTTTGACTTAAATGGAACTAATTTATTTATGCAACTTGGACACGGCACTAGCAGACAATTTTTGTCAATATAGAAGGTAGTGCAAAGTTTATGAAGTACAGTTTGTTCTTGTCTTCATTGTTTTACTGGTTTAAAAATATTTAAAAACTATGCGTTTGATGTTCTTAAAGAATATGGTTTCAAAAATTATCGGAACTGCCATTGCTGTCTAAAGACGAAGCTTTAAAAATCTTTACAAAATTGATTCTAGTACTGTACAAAAACAAAAATAAACAAATTCAGATATTAAACGACCTAAGGATCAAATTAGCAACAACAACAAACGGAGCTTCCTTCAACTGAAGGTACCTTTTACCACCCCTTCTTTTAAGGTAAACATATATAGAATTGCGAAAATGAATATATTACTAGCAAAAATACTCGTAATTATTTCAAACTCTTACTAAAGACTTATCATAGATAAGTACAAAAACATATATCCTTCTAAACAAAATACTTTGCTGGCTACATGCCACGAACAACATTGAATTATAAGAAAGAAATATGCACATTACGTACAGATAACTGTCACAATAATGTTAGTTTTAATTTTAAATTATCCTGTTCAACAAAACCAAAAAACAACTAAAGACAAAAACACTTACCAAAAACTCTGAAAACTTTCACAGACACGTGTTTCTGTATCCTACACAAGGATACTTCTTCAGTGCTACTTCTTTCAAAGTTGAAAATGAACTAAACAGTCACTTACCAGGTAATATGTATTTATGCAATAATTAAACATATATATTTAAATAATAGATTTCCTATCTTATACATTTAGTTAACTATTGCAGGTTTATGTATCAACTTAGAATATCGTACAGAAGCAATATGCCAACTACACTTATAAATGCACATGGTTCAGGACGGAATTTAAGTGACGATGTTTGGACAATATTTTCATTAAGTATTTATTGTTCAGATAAAAATTGTGAAAATCGAAAATATGATTGTGTTAAAGAAGGCCTAAAATGTTGTAACGAGTGTAAATGTCGTACTTGAACTAGAATGCTTTTAACGCAGGGCCTACGTAATTAAATACTCATTTATCAATAGAAAAATAGTTGCAAAAAAATAAAGTTGTTTTATTCCTGCGTCTTGGTTTAATTCAATCAAAAATGTGTAATAACCTACTTATTAGGTCGGTAGTTACTTTATAACAATGATTTATATTTACCTGCTTTTAAATATTTTTTTCCTTAAAACAACAAAAGGTAGGTTTATACCTTAGGTTCGTACCTATTTTGGAGCTGTTAATAAAAGCCCGATTAGTACACATGAACCCAACAACCGTAGTCCGCAGGCGGTAAGCAGCATAATGAGAGCCGGGCGCGTAAGAATATGTTTTAGCCCGTTTTAAAAAAATCGCTGACTACATACTATAACCTGCACATCAAAAATTATGATTCTAAAAACTTTTTTCATATATTGGCTTCAATTTGTTCACAGCATGTATATACATATTTTCATAAATAAAAATTTTTGTCGATTGCTGAAAAATACATTCACGAAAATAACAACTTTAAGTTTGCTATTATTTTAACGATTAAAAAATATATGTTTTATAATCACATTGTACATAGTTAGAAGCGTTATTGTGTCTATTTCAATTTAAAAAAAAAATCAGTTCTCTAGTACAATTTTTTTTAAAGATATAACGGTGGGGACGTTAAAAAACATGTTTCATGGAAAAATCATTTTTTTACAGTTTTTTCGAAATAAAAATGTTCCTGACCACCAGAAAATGTCGTGAAAAGTGGTTTCATGTACACGATCACCTAATTAAAGAATCGAACTAAGTCTGGTTTGGTTCTACGCCAGTTTTTTTTTCTCGGAAACTAAGCGTCTTTGCTTCCCAATTTTACTCGTCTAATTTGTTTATGAATGCTATTACATGTTCAAAAGCAGTTGAGTAATTAATATATACAATCTAATATGAATAGGTAAAACGACTTACATAACAATATTGAATATTCATGAACTTGTACGTTTTGGGAACTGTTGACCATACCTTGGTAATCCTTCAAATATGTATATTGTTTATGACGCATGTCGCTCTGTTTTTGAGTACATTGCGAAAATAACATAGACATTAAATATCTTCGAGGGATTGAAAAGAGTTCATTATTTCAAAACGCTGAATCTCAGAAAATTTCAGTTAAAAATGGATATGGCAAATCTCAAATGGATGGAAACTTTCAAAAGATCTTGATATCTTTCGCAAAATGAATTCACTTGATGTGCATCCTGAGATTAAATCTTACGTTTCGGTTTATTAACCATCGTCAGAGAACTACAATATTTACAAAAAACAAAGATTGTTTTATATGCCATTTTCATAACATAGACCATGTATTTCTTCCAGTCACTATTTAATTTTTTCTACACTAGTTTTACATTTTAAGTTTATTGCAGCTTACTTTCATATTTGCGTTATACTTAAGAGGGAGAAATTCCGAAGGTCAGTGGGGGAGGGAGTAAAAGTGACAAATGAAGAGATATCTCCCTAATAATCAAATTTTAGCAAAACACAGCCTACTAAAATCATGATTAACAATAAGCTTGTTTTTTACAAATTGGGCGATGTTATTTAACTGAAAATAGGTGTATGTTGTACGTAAATAAATACTACTTGAAGAATATTTTTGACTAAAATTTGATTATTAGGGGGATATATCTTCATTTGGCGCTTTTACCCCCTTCCCCACTGACCTTAAGAATTGCTTCCTCTTAATGGTTTGTTTAAAGTACTATTGATAAGGTTTAATTTGTGTATATAACATTTGGAGTTTTGTTATGAATGATGGTGAGAATTGTCATGATGTAACATTTAATTTTGTGGATTTAGTCGAAATATTTAAGTTTTTTTAACTTAAATTGTCAACATGTGTTCGATCGTTTATTGTGTTGTTATTTGTTTTAATTTATCGCATCTCGTTTATCATTCTTGTGCGATGGCTGGGTTCCTTTACTAAACTTTTTATATTATCAAAGTTAAAGATGTGCAGGTTTTGTGAGTGCTATGGAATTCTTGTTTAACGTTCTTGTGCTATATTTATGTATGTATATTCTTTTATGTAGGTATTGTTTTGTTTGGCCGATATGTGTTGTTATAGCTATAGCGGGCGATTTTGAATATGGAATTAGTTTATTGTTGTTTGTAATTTAGGTTCGAGATTTGTGAAACATTTTTTACCAAGCTGTATATGTACAGGGTGGCTCACCGGGAAATAAATTGATCAATATAGGTAAGAGTATGTAACAAAAAAATTTGAAAATATTGAGAGTTACTAAAGTCAGCGTGGCCAATCCAACCATAATAAATTACAAGGATGTGGTACTTCGGGTTATACCGGAATTCGATACCAACTTGCTTTTTTTAAATGTAACGTCCTATGTATTTTCAACTTTTAGAAATGAACATAAAATTCTGAGTCGAAAACATGTAGCATACTCTATATTCTACCTAAACTCAGTAGTTTCGGAGATATTTGACGTTTTATAAAGAATTTTACAGGTGCAACGGTTTGTAAGAACTGTTATAACTGTCTTCGTGTAGATCTTCATTTGCTTCTTGGCACATAGAGAGAATACAAAATGGGCTATGTCATGCAATGAAGATAAATTCAATAATAGCATACCAAGTCTCCATTTTTCACGTTACATTTTGTCAATTTCAAACCTCAGAAAATGTTCGAATGGAAACCCTGTATTTTTTAACATCGTTATGAAAAATTAAGTTCTCTTTTCTCTGGTGCAGGCATTATGGCGGTTAAAAATACAACTTTTTGAAGTATTCGCGATTTTCTTAAATGTTCAAGAATTTTTAGTAAAAATTGTCATCAACTTAGCCATGATTGGAAACAATAATCAGTCGGTGTTTAATTGTTATGTCAAAAAATGCCAGTATATTAAAATTACATCCACGAAGACTTTTTAAATTTTGTGGCGTTGTTTTGAAAAGTTTTATTCGATGTTAAAATATTGCCCAAGTGTGGGCCACCCTACGGGCGACGTGGTTAGCGTCACTGGTTTAACCTGGCTAGCACAGTAAAGATACGGAGAGCAAAGGGGCGTTGAGTTCAAGGCTTGGGCGTCATTGATTACTTAGTGTAATCAAGGAAAATTAAAGATAAAGATAAACAAAAGACAAATGTTACATATATACAACAGAACTATATTACAAAATATTATATTACAACAAAAAGTATGAGCTATCACAGCATCAGCGATACTGTATAGCAAAATATTAAACCGAAATATGTACAAGTTAAACTATATTACAAGATACACTATATTACAAGTTGCTCAACAGCAGGATAAACTTGAGGTGTTTACCAGACAAAAAAATATGTTACAAAAGATACATCTCGCAACTTTACCTCAATACTAAAAATCGTATATTACAACAAAATGTGAGCACTTACGAGATTTAAACCGAAAAATATTCCAAAGGTATCTCGCAAATGATCCAGCAAACAAAATATTTACAGCATTAGATATACTAAAATGCAACACAAAATTTACACCATTAGATATACTAAAATGGCGACACGAAATATATTACAAAATAAGGACTGGGGCTACTTGAGAATATTACGAGAGACAAAATAACTATATTACAAAAAAATGTCTCGTAACGGTTTCTCAATACTCACAAAACATATATTACAACGAAAGGCCCCATGGCTTTACCACATCAACTCTATATACACTGGTTACAACAAAATGTACTACGACTATTACCATATTTAACCAAACCAATGTGCATATACAATACTACGATGAAATACTTACAACAACGAATCAAGATAAAAGGTAACTGTGAATTAATATATTACAACGAATTAAAAAAACAAAATCTTACAAAAGACGCTTGAATCTAAGACTTAAAACTTTAAGATACTAGACTTTATGAATCAAAACTAGATACCTTGCTTTCATAAAGCAAAAACTACTATAAGTGAAAATAATCCCTTTTATATGAGATAATAATCAAAAGTACTTATCTTTTGTTTTAAAAATCCTGATGAGAGAAATTCCTAAGTGCGCTCCTGTTCTGGGATGAATACGGATTTAAATATTATGTAGGTTGATGTTTGGTACCTCGATTTTGCTGACTTGGAATGATTTGCTTAGTAGTAAAATCTTAAAGATGCGCCATGTCGAGAAATTCCGTAATAAAGAGAAACGTAGTATTGTAGAATTTAATTACTAATTATTAAAAAAAAGCTGAACATAGGTAATTGTTCAAGAAGCAAAGGTGTAACATTAAGATCACTTCGACGTTGAAATGAAATTTGTAATTTTATAGAAAAAACCTAAAACAATATTTTTATACGTTAGATGGTATTTACGATACATAATTATTTAACTATTACCTTATACGTCTTAAGGTTCCTTCATTTCAATATACCCTTTAGGGTCTTACAAAATTTCAATTACGTCCATCTCAAAGGACGGCTCGAGTGAAAGAGAGGAATTTAGTCTAACGCGGCGTATTGTGAGATATGTCCCGGACCGACAGTAACGTGGCTCCGCCCAAAAAGTAGTTCTCTTATCTTAATGAAATATTAAATTAACTAAGGATCTATATTGTTACTGATAGTTCTACGTTTTATGTGACTATCCGATTTTATTATAAATACTCGACTCAACTTCATTTTTCAGTTAGTTCTTCTCACCTGTCTAGGAAAGTTCGTTATAGTACCAGAGCATAGGAGAATAAAATGTTTTATTATTAAAAAATTTCTAATAAATGTTAGAAAATGTAACGAAGGATGCTTTTGCGCATTCCGCACATTACAATTTGTTCATTGCTTATGGAGAATGTGATAAAGTAGTATCAAGAACCTGTAACACACTGTAAAGAACATATTAGAAAATTCTAGAATATTTGTTAGCTTTGTCAGGGCAGAAATTCAAAGGAGGAAACCTATTGTAGATGACGAAAACATAGAAATAATAATTCTAGGATATTTTCGGGTATTTCCAATGATGTCATTAAGGCAAACTGCTCTGGAATCGGAATTATCTAAGAATTGAATCACGGATTTTTGTCAAGACATAAATTTAGTCCATTCTCTTCCACATGGTTCAACAATTAAAAGAAACAGATTTCGTAACAAGAGAAAATGTTTGTGATTTTATTTTAATTAGGTATGAAGGTGACAATTACTTTTTGGTAAATATATGGACAGATGAGGCTAAATTTACCAAATATGGACTTTTTAATCGACACAATTCCCATTACAGTAGTAACTCAAATCCTCATGTATTCAGGGGCGAATTATTCAAAAACATTGGCGGTTTAATGTTTACTGTGCCATGAGAAACGATAGAGTGGTGGAATTACAATTTTTTGAGGTAAATTTAAATAGTAAGTTAAAAAGATTCCTTCTTCAGCTAATGTGTCTAAGGCTTCCTCCTTTTAATTCCTGCCTTAACAGTGCCAAATATTCTAAAATTATTCAATATGCATTTTACAGTGTTCGGTGATGGTTTCCGTTTTTATAGATATCGAGCAGCAAATGGTTATATGTTACTGACATTACTTTATCACAGAAAGACACAAAGCCACTCATAAAGATGTTTCATGCAAAACCAAGACAATATCTATGAATGAATATGAAATAATTATATTCGACATTGACTGATAAAAACAACAGGCCTTTATTCTCATTATTAACTGAATTTTCATGACCGTAGGGAGTTGTGTAGATACTAGTTTAATCTGCATGGCCGTAGGGGACTATGTGGATGCTAGTTGTTGAATGAGAATTTTCAAATAGGAAATTATACAAATGAATTTTAGGATTTTAATTTGATAGCATAACCAAAATAACCAGGTTTTCGAAAGATTGCAAAGATTTCATTAATATTTTTACACATAGTTTTTCTTTTAGTTCTCATAGATAGTTATTTTTTCTGCTGTTTGCAAAATATTATAAAGAATATGTTTCAATACAATTAAAAGCAAACAAATAATTCACTTTTAAATAATGAGTACTAAGTCAACAAATTTATATACTGTGAAGTTTATGTAGGAAATAAATTTATTAGAATTGAAATGAAAAGTATTTGGAAAATCCATACACGTCGATCACTTTTTCAAAAATGGACGTTTTATTATCAAATTAAAATTTTTACCGTCTTTTTTTAGCTAAGAACGCCATTATTAGCTTTAAATAACAACCCTACCCTCTTCATTTTGAATTTAATAGACTTTATCATTGTTATTTCGTAGTATTAATATTTGAACATCTTACTTAAAAAATGCCGAAGAAATTATATTAAGCATTAGTTATCTAGTACAGGCAATGAAGGCAACATGTTGTAAAAATCTCACAAAAATTAATAAAAGAATCATCTCTGAGATTTAAGTAGTTAATAACCTGTAGAATGGAATGATGCATTCTTTGCACTTCCAAGTTCCGGGAAAATTCAAAAAAATTTGGAAAAACTTTTTGATTTTCGGTTTTCTTGCTCTAACGGATAAAATAATGAAAATACAGAAAAAAGTTTTCAACACAATTTATAGCTCGTATATTTCTCTACAAAATAGGTCTTTACCAATTTTTGTCTTACTTAAGCCGTTTAGGAAATAAATCGAGTTTTCTACTCATAGTTTTGAGCCGTTCCGAAATGCGCGGAAAATGAGAATTCTCTGGGAGTTTCGTACGACCGGACATATCGATCGATAATTATTACTATTCAGGGCCGCTAAAAAAAATACAAGCAACGCAAAATGTAGAGAAAAGTCTCAGCTTTAATGTGGAACCAATCACAAAATTCATACAAATTTTTATCATAGAGAAAAAAGTGTTAGAAGATGGCTTAGTAAACTTTACACTGTTAATTTATTCACATCTCTGAGTTTTATGCATCCTTCCTATTTCTCCCGTAACAATGGGTGCTTTTTCACTGCATGAATTCGATTCTACGTACTTTCGTGAAAATTTCATTGAAGAATGTTAAGAAACAAATAAATTGTATATGTTTTACTGTATAATTGTGCATTTTCTGAACGTGTATGAATAATGTAGACAAATTCAAAAAGTACTGCGCGCATTTAAAAAACTGTAAAATCATTCGAAAGAATATGTTTTATTGTACTTATAATCCAAAAATTAAGACTGTGCTATTATTATTACTTAAGATATAGGGAATTGAACTCCAAAATTTGGAGGTGATTGATCGATGAGAAATATACCCTCTACTTTGATCGCAAGGCATAAAATGTTAATTGGATTAATATATCATTATATAAGCAAAATGAATTATCATTCTAACGACTCCTGGCAAAGATATGAATAAATCTGTGGATCAACTGTACAAAGTTCAGTAAGCCCTCTTCTGGCACTTTCTCTCCTTGATAATTTTTTTTATGAATTTTGTGATTAGTTCCACATTAAAGCTGAGACTTTCCTCTACATTTCATGTTAAGACAAAAATCTGTAAAGACCTTTATTGTAGAGAAGAAGACGAGCTACAACTTTTGTTGCGAACTTCTTTCTGTATTTTATTTATTTTGGCTGCTAGAGCAAAAAAAAGCGAAAATCAAAAAGTGTTTCCAAATTTTCTTGAATTTTCCCGGAATTTGGAAGTGCAAAGAATGCATCATCTCATTCTGCAGGTTATTACCTACTTAAATCCCAGAGATGATCCTTTTATTAATTTTTGTTACCCTAAATTGTTAATTTGTCTATACTGTTAGAACAGAGGGGATATCAGAAAATGTATAGTCTCTGGCCAGTCGATGTATATCCAGTGCTTTTCATTTCGTACTCAGGCTACGGTAAAGGATCGCATAATGTTAAAGCACTCCTAAGTAACACACGGGTACAAGCATTGTTCTAGAAGCCTCTGATGATGAGTCGATAGACTAAAATCAATGACTAATTACTTTCATAAGTTGATCGGCTAGAGTTGAGTTGATTAACCCTCTAAGACTAGAACTGATAGGCTTGCTCCACTACCAATAACTTGCCAAAATAAGCTATAAGAGCCATTTGAGACTTACAGAGCAGTTCTATTCTGTAAATTGAATCTGATTAGGTAGACACTTGATTCCGTAAGGTTGGATCAGTCAAGTACCAAAAATATAGGTTCAACTCCCCTGTAACTTCGAACTGCTTAATTGAATAAAGTTGATTTACAAGATTTTCTTATTGTCTCAACATAATAGTCCAAGCAAATGGGTAGGTTAAGACGCAAAAATGTGACTGGAGGGGGATGTCTACGGGAAAAGTTGTATTGCACTGAAACGTAAAAGAAATATACTACTATTCCCAACCCTTTCCTTAAGGGTAGAAAAACAATAAAATATATACTGTTGGACTGTGGATTAATATTTTTTTTCAGTAAGGTAGGAGGTAGGTATATTATTTTTTTAACTACAGATATCATCATTATTCGAAAAAGAAAGTCATGTGTGCGTCGGGGACCGTTGCTATCTATATCCACAGATATAAACTTACTTTACATAATATAGGTACATATTTGTGAATCATATATATGATAGTACACTTAATGATATATTACACTTGCAAAGGAAGACTTCTTCTCATGTTCAAGGAAATGTTGAGACCAAATTAATAAAAAATTATAATAATTTATATAACAATTACAAAACCATATATGTCATAGACTTTAAAGGAACAATTCACAATTTGCTGACTACGAAGGTACTTTATTCATTTAACGAGTTCTTAAAAATAATTTTAGTTACTAAATTATTTTATTTACTTGTATATTTGTTCTTGTTTGATATTATAGTTATAATTGTTTGTGCTTTACTTGATTTGACTTGTTTTACACCTGTTTGGTTTTCCCTTTCATGGAATTAAGATTATATTATTATTATTATTATTATTATTATTATTCGGTTTACCCCGTACCGAACAGAGCTTCCGTGCCTTCCGACTGATACCATATGGTAGCCGCACCGGCGATAATTATAACCACTCCCCACGACTTGTGGGTTAGTGACGGTAAATTCCTGAATCGTTTGCCCTAAGTAGACGAAGAGATAACCGCCTTCTACATTCGTCCTGCCAGCCATTCGGCTGATTTCTTACAGGCCAGCATGACCCTCAGTTCCGACAGCAGCGTAGGCTTCATACCTCCGAGTAGCCTGACTACAGCACTTAGAGCTCGTACCGGAGATCACGGTATTTGAACCGTTTTTCCACCTTGAACGATGTTTGACTCAGCAGATGCCGAGAACTCGATCACAAACATCACTTTGTTTTGATGGTCGAGGGGGACTGTCAGGCTTATTGGTTTGAATTAGCCTGACTGTCGGAAACGAGTAGTTGCAATAAATTCGACACCTCTCGTTTTCGACAACGGACTCGATATCTCCGGGGACATAAGGCAGCACTGGTGTCTGATCTATTCCGTACAAGTGCCGTGGATGGTAGCTTCAGAACCCGCAACGCCGCGTTACGGCGATTGATGTAAGCCGAAATCGAATATACCGGGCGTGTGACTCCGGCGCCTGACGCGACGGTAGGTCCTGCAGTTAATCAGGAACCTCTACACCCATTACACGGCTTCGGTAAACCAAAGTGTTAATGGCACCATCTTGACAGGCCACAATGAATCCCTCGGTCTCCGACTTTAGCCCAACTGACCTTAAAAAGGCGAATGTCAGCCTTGTCAATAAACCCACTGTTTATAGGATCTTATAGAACACCCCGTGAATGGGTTTTTCGACATGCTGCGTAAACAGACGTTCCTGTTCGCCAGCTTCGCCTGAAGTTCAATTACTGACTCTGGGTTAGTACCGCGCCGGCCTCGCGCCTATGAACGAATACGAGACCAAGTTCATCTGCGGCTCTCTTCGCCGCCTTAAACAGTCCTGCACCTACCCCCGCATTTTCGTGATCTCTCACTAACAAATTATGTACCTACCAACCTAACTTCCATTAAAGTTTTATTTTTTGTGTCGGAGGTTTTTAAAATTTTTGATTTAACTTTTTAATATAGAACTACTTCGGTGGGCAAACGAACTTACTAGCTTAAAAGGTTACAGAAGTTTGAATACGTTACCAATCGAAGACGTAGGCAAAAGACACCCTAAAGGCGTCCCAGACTAAAAAACTAAATTATGTCAGCCTATTTTATAAAAAAATCAACATAAAAACAAGGTCTATCCAAACATGCCAATACATACAGGACAATATATTTAAAAAATATCGATAGCTTCTTAGCTTGAAAACTACTGTAGATACGAGACATCAAATACTAAATAGAAAATATTTCTTAAAAAAATATGTCGCAAATTCGCTACCCAACCCCGTATATTTGATTGTAAGTAAAGTTTAGTAGTTGTAATGTGTGATTTCGGTAAAAATCCCTAGCCAAAATTAAATTGTAAAAAAAATTGCGTTTCCAAAATATTGCTTTTGCCGTTGAATTTGGAGCTATCTGTATTTACAAAACTGTCATTCGGCTTTTTCTATACCGTTACTCATAAATAATTTATCGCTGTTGTTTATGAAATACATGGAGTAATAAATAACAATTTAATATTGATTTAGCAGTAGCCCTTAAATACAATAACAGATCCTCGAAATTACTGTCTGGCATAATTCATATGAGGTATTAGTATATTGTCATAAAATTATAATGACATAGCCACATAAAGTACTATTCAATATACATTGTGTACATACATACAATGATATAAAAATATGTATTTGGGAAATTAAATGAGGATCCCTCATTTTTGAAATATTACAAGCTTAAACAAAACAAAGGAAACTCGGGTAAAGTAGTACACTTTAAATGTCTGTTACACAAACAGAATATAAAGAGTGGGCGTAGACATATAGACCAAGAGTCGTGTGATATTTATTTAAATAATTTCTTTTATTTCATTATTTTTTTTTATTTAGTCGTCTTATTTATATTAATATCCTGGCGGAGTTTAGCTAATTATATTCCACCATTCAACTAGGACACGTACACATAGACATCAACACAATAACCATTCCCTGCGATATTGCCATCTACCGCAGCTTAGACTCGAGTTCAAGGGAGATAGCAGCGACTAGACATGTTGTGTCAGCAAACAGAGGTCTAGCTCACTGCTATTATCTCGTTAACACATTAAAAATGCCACCAGACATCCATAACCTAGCCGGAATTCGAACCCGAGATTCCGTGGCCGCAAGCCAAACACCTTAGCACTGGCCACTGAACCGATATTCAAGTCCATGAAACCCCATCTCCTTAGCAAAAGATCACGGAAGGGGGTGATAAAGATGGAATGATGGATGTTAAAAAGTAAAAACTGTGGCTACTAAAGAGCAAGAATAACTTGGTCCAAGGATTTTCCAAGGCGGCCGGCCGTGTACGCTGGTAACAGTTTGATTTGGTGAAAAATTCCCCAAATTTTGGAGCGATGAGGAATCATTAAAAACCATGATTTTTTAGTATGTATTTTTCAGCAAAAACAAGTGATTAAAGTGTTCAAGGAAACACCCTGAGGGCCGCAAATTTTTATTCGCCGAAAAGTGTAAACATTTTGAATTAAAATCAGCGCAAATTAAAAAAATTATAAAATTAAATCAAATTAATTAAATGACGTAAAATCTGTGACAAATCGTTCTTTGGGCCTTAAGTAACTTATACTTTGAGTCCAAAGATTTTTCCGATGCACTGGTTTTGAAATACAGCAGTTGAAAATGTTACAAAATCTGGCGTATAATTATTTTCATCGATTCGGTTAAAAATTAGGGGTCCGTAGGAGGGGTTATTTACAAAAAGAATCCTGTGATGTCCTGGCGGAGTACTTAACTAACTAACTTTGAATATTCCACTAGATAAGATATACAGCTCTCCTAATTGTCACAAGCGCACAGGTCAGGCTTTCGAACTTGCATATACTGGACAGCAGTGCCTTTTTATCCAGTGTATCTACGTTGTCATTGTGTTTTATTTTTCTGCGAGTATAACTTTTTTCCAGTTAATGATCCCCAGTCCGCCAGTTATATGAATTTGGAGAATGATGCTCTTTATTTTGAGGATGTATAGATAAATTGATTAAATATGTGTTTGTATTATTCGTTGCATTGAAAATTGACAAGAATCAGATGGGATAACTGAGATTAGAAAGTTGTATCTTTCGATATACTGCAACGCATCATGTATAGCTGTAGCCTCCAACGTGAAGGTAATGCAATTGGTGTTTCATTTTAAAAAGTTCTCAACGCTCCGTGATGGAATGAAGTATTTTCTACCAGTGACTGCATTAATTTTGAAAGCGTCTGTGTAAAGAGTTTTCAAATCGATTTAGAGTTTTTTTTTTTTGAAAGTGGTTTGGCTTCCGAAAACCGATTCGATTAGCCACAGAAATTTTCACCATTTGTTTTAATTAA
The DNA here is from genome assembly GCA_963583905.1 of Stenurella melanura. Lineage (NCBI taxonomy): Eukaryota > Metazoa > Arthropoda > Insecta > Coleoptera > Cerambycidae > Stenurella > Stenurella melanura. The sequence continues at coordinate 78,289,170 of OY757310.1, read as the reverse complement.
TATCAACTATTAAACTGTTTTTAATTACAAATAAAACAGTTAATTCAAAAGGACAATCATACAATGGAACTGTGTAATATATTTTAGAGTTGATTAGACAGTTTACTAGTGTAAACTTAGATCATTCTGCTAGTGAGGATGACGTAATGATGTTGGTATCGGTGAATATATCAAAAATAACAGAAAATTTAGCCATAAACAAATAAATAGGATTATTATGTATAAAGAAACTAAATATAGAAAATATTGACAATTTATATACTGCACCGCATTAAGAGTTCTTGTTTAATTGTCCGTTTAAATTGATACACCTTAGGACTGAATACGAAACAAATATATAATGAGCAATTTAATTGAAGTATAAAAGTAACGAGATCAAACAAAAGTAGTAGATAGAAAAATAGTTCCTGTTTACTGTTAACTTTCCTATATCTGCATTAGATAACGTGTGTGACGAAATGATACAGTCCACTTTACAAATATGTATTAAATATCTTCCCCTGCACAAATAGTTGTCATAGTGAAGGAAAGTATGGAAGTGGTAATGATTTTTATTCCGTACCGGACTTAGGAAAGCTTGTTACAGGTCACTTTTACGCTTAAAATTAGAAAGTTCTTTCTAATGAAATAGTGCCACTCGGGGAATCATTTAGCTCGAAACATATCTGTTAAAAAAGATTCAGTGTCAGTTAGTTCTAAATTCTGGTAGCTCTAATGTGATCAAGTAAGCCTATAGTAGCCCTGCGCAAGGCCGGTATAGGTAGAATGCCTAGGAAGATGTGGCTCTGTTCGTTGGTATAGAGAGCAGTGAGTTTGATGAAGCGTAGTGTTCTGCATGATATGTGGTTTTCTGATGATCATTTCCACATAGGGATTTATCGCGAGAACACTAAAAAGTGGCTGTCGGACATTATCGTTAAGTGTACCGCCCACTTGTGCCTTTTGGGATTCTGTCGCATGTGAAGCTTTTTCATTTTATGTTGTTATGATTTTTTTAAATTGTAGAAACATTCTTTGAAATAAAGATATATATATATATATATATTTTTTTTTTTTTTTTTTTTTTACTTAAAAACCAGTCGCCCTTCTCTCTGTCTCCGATGCTACCAGAGAGGGTACGCTGGCAGTACCAGAGACCACTCTCTACGCCGTAGAGTCAGTGATCACTGGGTCCGCGAATCATGTGCCCTGAGTAGACGTAACGAACCAAGGATAATGGCCTTCTGCATGCTTCCGGCTAAGATTTCTGCCGAGTTTCGGCAGGCCGGTATTGTTCTCAATGCCGAAAGCAGTGTGTGCCTCACACCACCGAGGGATCCTATTATTAGTACCACTAGTTTAACTGTGTGGTCTGGATAAAGTCTGCGGAGTTCGAAGAGAAGATATTTAGTCCGTTTTTCCTCCTCTTTCAAAACAATGTTTGTCTCCGCTGGGGCGGAGAATTCAATAACAAACATTGTCTTGAGTTGGCGGTCGAGGAGCACTACATCAGGCTTATTAGCTTGTATTTGCCTGACGGTAGGAAATGAGTAGTTCCAGTAAATTAGGCACTGCTCATTCCCCACAACGGACTCAATATCCCCCGGAGCATATGGCAGCACTGGTGTCTCATCTATCCCATACGAGTGCCGTAGATGATAGTACAGCACTCGTAATGCTCCATCATGTCTGTGAATATAGGCCGAGACTGCGTATACCGTAAGCCGACAATAGGTGCATTAGCGTCTCCGGCGCCCTTCGGCAGGCCCTGCAGTTGATATCTGGGACCTCCATACCCAAGACATGACTTCGATAGACAAGTGTATTAAAGACACCGTCTTGACAAGCCATGATGAACCCTTCGGTCTCAGACTTCAGCCCAGCTGCCCTTAGGAAAGCAAAGGTCAGCTTCTCAGATAAGCCCCTGTCTTCCATGTTCTTGTAGAAGACTCCATGTAAGGGCTTATCCTTGTGCAGCTGCAGAAGTTTGCGTTGCTCTGCTGCTTTTATGTGGGGTTTTAACTGAGCGGGTTCCAGCTCGGTAACAGAGCTTGGGTTTACCCGCCCAGTGTCGAAGTCTAGACCAAGCTCATCGGCTGCTCTCTGTGCTGCCTTCAGTAAAAATGCTCCTACCCCTGCATGTTCATGGTCGCGAACCATGCAGAGGAGGGGATCCGAACTCTTGATAATTTTACAGGCTCCATCCAGAGCACACCTGTTATGTAGATACTCCAAACTCAAGAGACCACGGCCTCCCTGCTGTCGTGAGAGATACAACCGTGGAACGGACGATTTTGGATGCAAACTTCGGTTAATATGCATCATCTTTCGGGTTCCTACGTCGAGTTGGTGCAGCTCACTTTGCGTCCACTTCACTACCCCAAAGGAGTAGAGAATGATCGGAACGGCAAGCATATTTGTTGCAGACACCTTATTCTTCCCCGATAGTTCTGAGGACCAGATCTGCCGGAGAAGGTGCTGGTACTTGCCGCGGAGAGCGTTTTTCACAGTTGACACTTCTTGGGTGGAGCGTTGCTCAACACCCAAGTACGTGTACGACTCTCCGACATCTAGATGGTGCAAGATGCTTCCGTCAACAAGCTGCGCATCCTCTCCGTAGTTACCGCATCGTCCTCTCTTGAGATGAACCAGTGCACATTTGTCCAAGCCGAACTCCATCCCAACAGCCTGACTGTACCCCTGTACCACCCTGAGAGACTGATGTAAGTCCCTCTCGCTAGAGGCATAAAGTTTAAGGTCATCCATGTAAAACAGATGAGTGACCTTATGCCTCCTATCTCCGGGGGTACCGCAATTGTAACCACGGGTTCTGCGAAGTTCAACGGACAACGGCAGTAGTGAGATGCAAAATAGAAGGGGGCTAAGGGAGTCGCCCTGAAATACACCCCTATGAAATACAACCGGCTCCGTCTGGACTCTGACATTACCTGATGTTATAGTAAAGCGAGTCCTCCAGAGCGGCATGAGTTGTTCTATGCACCTCACTACGGGACCGGGCACCGCAAGACATTTGAGCAAGTGAACAATTAGCTCATGAGATGTCATGTCGAATGCCTTGCGGTAGTCGATCCAGGCCATAGAAAGGTTCCGCTTATACTGCACGGAGTCCTGCGTGACACATCTGTGAATAAGCAGGTTCTCCTTGCAGCCAGCGACACCCCTCTTAGACCCACGTTGCTCGTATATCCGTTCGTATACCGGGCCAATTGCTTGGAGTATGCGCATGTACAAAATACGTGTGAATATCTTGTAGCATGCGTTTAAACAGGTTATCGGTCTGTAGTTCTTTGGTTCGGACAAATCTCCGTTTTTAGGGAGCAGTACGGTTCGCCCCTCGACAATCCAGGAAGGAATTTGCTGCTCTCCATTTAGCCAAGAGGTGAAAATTCTGGCCAAATGGCGGTGGGTGCCTGACAGTTTTTTCCACCAAAAGTTGTTGATCCCATCAGGACCAGGAGCAGCAAAGTTCTTGGAGCCTTCAAGAGCTCTTCGAACCTCTTCCGTCGTTATCGGTTGGCACACTGCTTGAGGATGTTGAAGCTCTTGGCAAAAAGCTTCGAAGTGTGCCAGGGCTGGAGTATCTTGATTTAGCGGACGTTTCTGGTCGTAAAGCGTCTTCCAGAAGTTTTCCACCTGATCTACGGTCGGCGGATTCTCAACAATACGCTCAGGCGGTTGGAACAGACGAGATGGCTTTTTGCGGAAAAGGTTATTTTCCGCTACCGATCTCGCCCGCCTTACTAGCGACTTTTTACAAGTCACTAGCATCCGTATCCGATCAAGACAATGTTGCTTGGTGGTAAGCAACACTGTCACGTTAAGCGTGTGATGGATTCGCCTTACGTTGGCGGCAATACGCCGAACTCTTGGCGTAAACGGCCTGTTCTGCGCCATATAATCCATCACACACTGGATACGGGAGACGTATTGTCTCGCCGACCGGATCTTGGCCTCCATCTTCCGTATGCGCCGGTTAGCTCTCTCTTGTGGTGAGGCAGCATTATTCCGCCTCTCCGCTGGAGAAAGCCGCATCACAGCGTCATAAACGGCACAGTTGACATGCCAGATGTCAGCCTCTTCCGGAATAGCTTCACTAAGTTCTGCGTCCACTCTGGCCAGATCTTGTGGCCGAGGGGGCTTTTGGTGGTGTAGCCCCCTTCTGGTTCTGATACGCTCTGGTATTGGTGGTACATCTAAAACCACTCCCTCGGCCGGTTGATCGGGCGGTCTATCGACTACCTCTTCAACAGGCCTCAGAGCGATTCTGACGTAGCCTCTGCTACGGAGGTGAGATACATAGTCACGAAGGTTTTGTTTAGTGACCGCACGATGCTCTGGGTGAATATTACACCACAGAGCATGCATCCGCGTCATGTATCCCCTCCGCGCAGGTTCACTGCTTTCGTAGCACTGCATAAGGCTGTCTCTTAGTTCATCAGTCCACTCAAAGCGTCCTTGTCCGTAGCGTTCATCGTTATCGGGCGGTCCATCTTGTTGGGCCCCACCACCTTGCCCATGACCCGTATCCGGACGGGGTCGATCGTGGGGGCCCTGTCTTCGGCCTTCAGGAACCGGAGAGTTAGGCTCATGGGTGGTTAGCCCAGTAAGCCCACGGCCGACACCAGAGGGAAACACGCTTTCCCCTCCCGGGTGCACTAGTGCTGCCGGTCCGATTTTACACCCCTAGCTGGAGTAAGTGGTGGCGCTACTCACCAAAGGCTAGGCAGATAGAAGTTAGCCTCTCCTGCTTATAAAAAAAGATATATTATTATTATTATTATTATTATTATTATTATTATTATTATTATTATTATTATTATAAAACCACTACCCCAAAGGATTATTTCTTCAGCCACACTGGGAAGCCCGCCTTACACCACCAGGGTTTTTTCTTTTATCTCTTCCCTTTACGTTTCCTGTTTCTCAACTCAGAATATTGTATCGTGGTAGATCTGGTTGAACTTTTGGAGTTGGGAAGTTGTCCTCTGGGAGACAATTTTGGGACCTTATTAAGGGCGTTCTGCTAGAAACCCCCAGCAAATTAATTGAAAGGTCACTGGGCACGTGGACCTCCGGAAGTTGCCATTTGAGTTCCTACATCCAGACATCCAACCCCCTTCAGTCGGCATATCGTAAGGAGGAATTTAGCTAAGTTATCACCCTACCATTATACTATTTACCCCTTGTTAAATTTTCATTAATTAATTTTATTATACAGTATATATGTATTTAGTAATATTATTATCTTTTTTTAAGTAAATATCTGTGAAATGTAAGTTCAGTGTGCAGACTCAACAATAATCATTAAAATTTTATATGTTTGGTGAATTTGGATATTTCTTTCAGCATCCACCAACTTATTCACCCCACCGCCCATTGAGCTAGTCAGTGTCGCTCGTCCGCCCTGGCTATATAATATTGTATCCGGGAAGCAACACTTTAAACGCGTAATTTTTGTTACTCTCAATCGAAGAGACCAAATACCTAAGGTTTCTTGCCATTTCATCTTGGCCACATTATGCATTAAGATACAACCATAGTTTAATTAATTTTTCATATATCTCTCTGTGGTGAATTGTCAAAATTATAGTCTTATTGCACGAGTGATTTACTGCGACGTTACGAGTAATAAAGGAGAGGGGCCGTTGAACAAATTCTTTCGCTTTTAATGGGAGGGAGTTGTCGAAATTGTGACAAATTTAATTTAATTAAATTTATTTTATGAACATTCTCAAAAACTGTATTTCTTTGGAAACTAGTATATTTCAAAGTTGGAATTCGTTCGCTCATGGCAAAGTAGTTAACAGAATAATTTTTTAAAGTGTAGTTTTTTACTCTTAAATGTAGAAGGGGAGTTTTCAAACGAACGTTAATACTAAGGAGTCCCCTAAATGTCATAGTGTTACATGAGGAAGAAGTTATCAAGAATAGTCCATTTTTAAGTCCCGACGCAGGAGGAATAGTGTTATAGACGGCTGAACCGATTTCAAAAATCAGTTTTTTTTTTTCAAAAGCTGGTATTTACAAGATGGTTCTTAGCCATATTTGGTGAAATTCGAGTGTCCATTTCCAAAAATTGCAGGTTTCATTGTTAAACACTCAGTGTAACGGACGTTGTGTTCTAAGTAATGGCGAAGGACAGGTGTTATTTCACATGTTAAATTAATGTTTATATGGAATGTTGAAATGAAGTTAAACAAAAAATTTTAAATACCCCCCGACACAAAAAACATACCTTTAAAATGAAACAAATAATTTATATTCTCAGACTCGAATCACTGGCTATTTCCTTTTCTGTGTTTGTTGGACCGTGGATTAATAGTTTTCAGTTAGGTAGATAGGTACCTACATTATTTGTTTTACTACAGATATCATCATAGTTCGAAAAAAAATCATAAGTGCATCGAGGACCGCTGAAATGAACAACTCTCATACTTACTAGAAGTATATGCATTATACATAAAATCAAATACTTATGTACTTATATTATACAAAGTAAGTTTATATCTGTGGATATGGATAGCGGCAGTTTCTGGCGCACTCGTGATTTTTTTTCATATAATGATGATCTCAGTAATAAAACAAATAATGTGCATGCCTAACTGAAAACTGTTAATAGACGGATCAACAACAAATCTACAGAAAACGAAATAGCCAGTGTTTCGAGCCAGCGAATATAAATTATTTGTTCCTTTTTAGAGGTTTATTATTTGTGTGTGGGGTTGCTTAAATTTTTAATTTAACTTTTATTGTAAACATAATTATTGATTGGCTCTGAAATGAAAATATTTTTAACGAAGATTGTTTTAATTATAATTATTGACCTATTGAAATAGCTTATTAAGTAGATAAGTAGATGTGCCTTCAAGTATTTTAGGTTCTATATTCAGTATACTGAAGTAGAAATGAATTCAGAACTTAGTTCTTTATTTAAAATATTTGTCGAGAATGTTCTTATTCGTTTCCTTATATACGTTGAAATTCACAACAATCCGTGCATTTATTTCTCTCACCACTCCTAAAAAGCAAGGATGAAATCCACTTCAAAAACACTCGGATAATAATTGGCCCTTTGTTGAACTCTTTCTAACATGTCCATTACATTCGTTGAAATCTCTTGAAAGTAAACTTCATAAACGAGAATGGTACAAAGTAAAGTATATAAATGGTGTTTGTTTGTTAACATTTACATTGTCCAAATTAATGATAGAGTACAACTACAAATGTACAGTATGTTTGTCAGAAACTAACAAACTAACAAACAAATCTTATTCGAAAACTAAATTATATGTATTCACAAGAGAATAACCCAAAATTGTTACTAGGAAGTTGTCGCAGGCATATGCAGTATTCTCTGCTATATTATTTCGACACTAACGCATGTTTAGATCACACAGACACACACACAAAGAAGTGCTCTGTACTTTTGATCAGATCCTGTTATTCTTATCTTCTTGGACCTACTGTATCCGATGATATCGTCAGAATTGCTCTATTTCGTCAGGATTTCCCCCTAATCTCAAACAATAACTAAAAATCAGTGAAGATCTTAATTACGGGGAGGTTAATTGATAATACTGACGTAATGGAGCAATTATGATGACAGCATCGAATTCAGCAAATCCAAGAACATAAGAATAACAGAGTCTGATCAAAAGTACAGGGCACTTTTTTTGTGTATGCCTGTGTCATTGACGTCTGACGATAAACTTTATTTACTGTAACAGGCTCCGAATAACGGTTCAGATTTAACGGAACGGCCCTCGGTGATTCTCGTATCTCTATTAGAAAATATTGTGCTGTATTGAAGTTATTTCATGCAATTGTTCTTCTTTCGGACTCATCTTCTAATTCTGCCAAAATTGTGGATTCCGATTTGGACCACCTAGCAACCGAAGATACAAGGTCACTCATTTATTTTACAAGAGTGTCTTGAATCTTTATGCTTCCGGAGAGCGTGACTACTACTACTACTACTACTAATACTACAAAATGCTCTAAGAGGGGTTCAGTAATACACGGGGCCAATTGGAATGAAATTCGGGTTAGACAAGTGCACAGTTCAACGCAATGGGAGCAGCTAATAAACGAAAGCAATCTACGATATTTAGATGAGCCCTAATATAACTTGGTGTGCAACAAAATCATATCTAAGATGTAAAGCCAGTAAAGAAATCTCTCCGCGGTAAGTACAGACATCGGCTTCGAAAAATCTAGTCTTTGGAAATTTTGGGAAAGAACGAGGTGTCTGCAACTAACATGCTTGCTATTCTGATTCTACTCTACTAGTTTGAAGTAATTAAATAGGCTCTAGATGAGTTTCGACAATTAGGGATACCCGCAAGCTAATGGATGTATACGGAACTATTCACTCTATATCATCCGCTCCTCGGGTATATCTTACGTGTCAACGAGGAGGTCCAGGACCCTTGACATCTGCACGACAGAGGCAAACAAAATCGTCAATAGCTTAGATCCGTTTCTACGGCAAATGAAAGACCATTAAACTGTAGTAGTCGTTTTAGGACTGTTTAAAACAGCAATGCACATGAACTCGAGCTATTAGTTAATTTAACTATCATCCAAAAGACGTTGTATGTAACTGAATTTACCTCCCGAGGCAAGCATCACTTTGAAGGAGGAAAACATTACCAAAACAGAAATTTCCAGTATGAACTCCAAGAGCTATACCCGGGCTACTCAGTCAAAAGGGTCATATTAATAATCGAGCACTTGGAGGTACGCTCTCAGAACTCGAGACCAACCTGGCCTATCAAAAACCATCTGACTGGTTGGCACGCCAGATGCAAGCAGCTTAGCTCTGCGGTTGGGCTGAGGTTTGAATTGAACCATTTAATTTGGGGGCGCCAGAGTATTCAAAGGGGAATATTTCAAACAAAACAAATAATTGATATTCTTGCAACTTGTTCAGGTGGAAACAATCAAACTCAACTTAAAAACAAACAATATATTAAAGAAGTGTCAAATTCACAGTCTTTACAAATAACATATTAAATGAAAGTTTAAAAATGAGTTTAAAAATCTTAATTATTAACATAACATAATTACTTTTTACATTTACATACATTTTTTAACTTAGGGCATGACACAGGGACTCAGGAGACTTCTCCAACAGCTGTGAGCCACACTGAAGTTAACTCTCAAGATCAGTGAACAAATTTAAAAATTTAACAAAAATCTGCTCCTAAAAATTTAATACATAAGAAGTAACTCTCCTAAGCGAATTCAATATAAACTTAATCCTAATCCGTAGGTCTTCCTCAAAATTCATAATTTTATTAATTTCTACACACATGATCTGCACTGAACACAAGCTTGCACACAATTGTGCCTCTAAAATTCGCAAAATGCATTAAATGCTATTTAATAAACCAAAAATAAATACCTTTTAACCGTAATATCATAATAATCAACTACTTAATTAAAATGTTTAAGCAAATCATTAAGTGATTACTCAGATAAAATCTAGTATCTTTAATTGAACATGCCAACGCCTTCGCCAGCAGAACAGGTGTTCTTCTCTTTTTCCGCGTTCCTACCCGCGTGAAGCAAGATGTGATCTTATAACTTGGATATGCGTCGAGTACATGATAGTCCAGGTACTGTGGTGACAATTTATACAACGGAACAGAAGTGTGGTTACAATCTCAAGTGTTGAAAAATTGTTTTTCTAAGACTATGCAATAAAGGTTAAAAATTTTGCAGGGGTAAATATAGCAAGCTGGAAACTACTTACCTTTCGAAATAGACACCAAGTATTTTGAGAAGAGATACAAACAAAATATGTAGTATGTATTCAAAACTTTTTTCTAGAAATAACAACTTTATAGAAAAGCTTATGGTTTTATGAACATTATTCTTTAAATAAGTACCTTTTGTGTTTATCATTTGTTTTAGGACACGAACTGGCAACAGCCCTGTAACCAAAAATTAATCGTCGGATGTGCTCATCGGACTTCAGGGCAGGCCAATTTCGACCATCTATAATTTACTAAAATACACAAAATAGTTTCATCCAGGTAACATCGAAGTTCCTTCAAGGGATGCTTAAATAATCCCAAGTGTACGGGGCACCACCTGACATCCCCCTGGCTACAGACCCGACTGGCGACCAAATATGTTCATGAGTAGCTAAGATTCTGATGACATGTTACTATATCCGCGACATTAGGAATCATGTAAGCCTGCCAGCATAACTCTGCTACGTTATAGAGCAGATTAACAAATGTAATATAAAAGTTTAAGAAACTGAAATTATTTTTCACACAGTCACGTGTTTCTTGCTTTCCTCGTGTCTTTTAAACTTAGGGTGGTTGTTCTCAACCCTATAGGGGCAGTTTATGATAGATAGATAGATAGATAGATACTTTATTGGTGTTAATATTCACAAAAGTGCTTACACACGTCAATAAAAAGGTAAAGGTTGACTAAGATAAGCTAATAATGTAAAGTAAATAACAATAAAATATATAAAACTAAGCCCTACGATTTAAGTCAATAGTTAAAAACAGAGATATATGGTATGGTTAAAATTAAGTAGACATTAATAAGGTAAGATGTGGAATAAAATAACATTTAAGTGTAAAATACGTAGACAAAAGGACTGACAATTTGGACAAACTTAAATAAATAACAGTGGAGAAATAAACGTTAGGAGTATTATATCACAAATTTTTATATAGAGAAAACTAATGAGTTTTAAGTAGCTAAATTTCGAGAATAATGCATCAGTACATACAAAGCATTTTATTTAGAAGTGATGATGAGAATCTGTGAATTCTCGTATACTGTAAAAAGCTTTGTCAAGCAAGTATTGCTTTACTTTCACCTTGAACTTTTTTATGTTAAGAGATCTTACATCGGGTGGTAACATATTGAAGAATTGAATTCCTAAGTAGCCAGTGCCATTTCTGGTTCTAGTAAGACGTAAGAAATTATTATTTAAATTATCTTTGGTTCTGGTGTTGTAGGAATGGATTTGACTTCTAGGGAAAAACGATTCTTCATTATTTTTTACGTGTAGGAGACACTGAAATATGTATGTACACGGTACTGTCATTATCTTTAATATAATAAACTGTTGTCTACAATCATCTCTAAATTTTAGACCCGAAATTATACGTATTGCTTTTCGCTGGGCAGAAAACACGTCTGTAGATGTTGTAGCATGCCCCCAGACTAGGATGGCATATGATATTGAGGAGTGTATGAGGCTGTGGTATGCAGTTGTTAGGGTACTTTGAGATACTTTTCCAAAAAGATTTCGAAGCAGATAAGAGTATTTCGATATTTTATTACAGACATAAGCGGTGTGATTTTCCCATGATAGTTTAGGGTCTAAATGGACCCCAAGAAATTTTATGGAATCTGGGTTGTTAATTTCTCGTAGGCTGCGCAAGCTAAACATCATGATCTCTGTCTTGGATGCATTTAAACATAAATTGTTTGAGGCAAACCAGTTTTGGTCCTCTAGCTCATTGTTAGGTATTTCATGTAGCAAATTCATAATATCACTGTTGGAGATAGTTAAACTGGTGTCATCAGCAAATAATATGGCTAGGATATTGTTTCTAAGTGCCATGGGGAAGTCGTTTATATAGATGAGGAAAAGTATAGGCCCGAGGACGGATCCTTGTGGAACACCATGTTTCAGTTTTAGAGGTTGTGATTTTACACCGTCGTGTACAACAAATTGTTTCCTGTTATTTAAATAAGACCTTATAAGAGATCTGCTTTCCTCAGTGAAACCATAAAAACTTAATTTATGGATGAGTATATCATGAGACACACAATCAAACGCTTTGGTGAGATCTAAAAATTGAGAGGAGATATATTTTCCGTCCTCAAATCCACTGTTAATGACAGATGTTAATTTGTCGATAGCGAGTGTAGTAGAAAATTTATTTCGGAAGCCGTATTGATTGGTATTGAGAAGGTTATTAATTTCTAGATAAATTGTTAACTGATTTTTTAGGATAACCTCATATATTTTAGCCAGACACGGTATGACAGATATTGGCCTATGATTTGATGGATCATTTATATTATTTTTTTTATAAACAGGCACGACTTTGGCTATTTTGAATGAATCGGGAAATATATTTTTAGATATGCATATGTTGATTAGTATGGTAAGAGGAATTAGGATAGAATGCATTATACTTTTTATAATTCCTATTGAGATGTCATAAGCGTCTTTACTTTTTTTATTTTTTAGATTTATAATTATTTGGGCAACTTCTTCATATGATACCTGAATAAAGTCAAACTGGTTAGGCTGGCTAAATTCGTCTAAATAATCCAAGTAATGTGTATTATGAGGTGGTAGTTCTTTTATTATTTTTTCTGTTATATTGGCAAAATAATCATTGAATTGCTCACTAGTGATATTACTGCATACATTGTTTGAGACTGTTTTGTGGCTATTGATAATTTTCCATATAGCGTGTTGTTTATTATTATGGCTTTTTATATAGTTGTCATAAGATGCTTTTTTTGCCATGTTTATTTCTCGACGATAATCCGATCGGAAGTTATTTAATATAACCTTATTTTTATTAGTGGGGCTTCTCCTATAATATTCATAAAGGAAATTTAGGTGTTCACGCATGCGTCGAAGATTATCGTTAAACCAATGAATTTTAATTTGTTTGGAGTTATCGACAATACGGGTTTTTAACGGAAAATTTATATTTACTGAATCGGAAATGAGATTAATAAATTTAACAACACGATCATTTATATCTATATTAGAATCTAAAATAAAACTGAAATTTAATCTCTGTATATGGCTATTTAGATCTGAGAGACCACGATCATGTATGGGTCTGTATGTTATTCTCTTAGAAAATGTTGTAGATTCAATATTGGTCTCTAAATGTATGCCCAGATGATCTGACAGTTTGGTATCTACTGATACAGTGCGCAAGTTGTTAATGTTGATGTTAGTAAAAATATTATCCAAACAATGATTATTTCTGGTATATCCAGTATAGCTTAAAGTAAACCCAAATGATTTAAACGTGTTTATTAGTAATAATGTACGTTTTTCTTTCTCTTTATGGAAATATACATTGAAGTCACCAGATACAAACATTATTTTGTCACCCTTAGAGAAAATTTCTAATGCGAGATTAAGTATTTCTAGGAATAAATCATAATCACCGTTAGGAGGTCTGTAAACAGTCATTAATCTACTATTGCCAAATTCAGTAGCAGCTAACTCACAATGGAGTTCAACCGATAGTTTATTTATCTGTTCCAAATCTATGCAGTTCGCGTAATTATCAAGTGCATACACAGCTACACCACCATGTGCCGAGTTGGATCTACAAAATTTAGAGATCAGATTGTAATTTTTAATACTTACATAATTCAGTTCATCACTCATACACCAATGTTCATTTATTAGCAAAAAGTTGTAGCTTTGCCCTTCTAGAAAAATTTCCAACTCATCTGTTTTACTTCGAATACTTTGTATATTAAGATGCAATATTCTAAAATTATACATAGGCCTTTGAGATTTGTACAATTTGTTACTCTCTGATTGGGTTATGTCCCTAAAAAATCATTCTCGGTCTCTTCAGAGTTTTTAAGATCTTGCTTGGTATGTCGCCTGAATTTATATCGCTGAAAAGCGACATTACGTGGCCAGAAATTTTGCTGATATACTGTGTCCAGCAAATCGTAACTAACTCCGACTTGGAAGCACTTACTGTCGGCTCTGGTTTGTTCGATTTTAGTGGGGATATATTTAACTATGAGGTCTTCGTCACTGGTTATCTTGGATTTATTTTTGATATAATTCCTAACAATAGCCTCGTCTATTTTATCAGGTACTCTGGAGATAAATAACCATACTTTTTTATTTTTATCGTCTCTGCCAACAAAACTTTCACATTCCGTTGTTTCACCGGTTCCTATGAAAATATTTCTTCTTGGTCTGGTAGCATTATTATTTTTATTTACTTGTGGTGCAACTGGCGGACCACCGGCTGCTATCTGAGCCCAGGATGTAGAAGGTGTGCTGTTTGTATTTGGTGTTTTGTTGGTTGCGTGCGTTCTGGTGATGGGTAGGGTAGCCTGTTGGTCAACTTGGAAATCAAAGGCGAATTTGTTTTTATTTGCGTCCTTTGGTAGAGGAGCTGAATGTACTGGTATCTGGTGGTCAGAAGCTGAATTCGATATTTTTAAGTTAGTTTTTCTCCTTGTATTAGAATATTCCGTATTTACTTCATTACTTACTAGGTTTTTTTGGTTCTGTAGTTTCTTTTCCAGAGTGGACACTTTTTCTTCCAATAATTGTTTGTTTTGTTTTAGCAGTATATTATTTTCTCGCAATTCTTGGATAAATTGTTTTAGGTAATGGTTTTCTACCTTAAGTGAATATATGTTGGATTTAGTTGGTGATTTATTTTCTTCTGAGTTTATTGTATCCATATTTAAAGTTAGGGCGAGGCTATTGCAGGTACAACATAACCAACGTTTCCCTGTTTCTAAATTTTTTCCTTTGTTGAACTCATGCACTTGTTCTATTGTTAGATTTGCACAATATCTGTGGTACCAATTGTTACATTTTACACATTGAACTTTATAAGCATTTGTTTTTATCGCTTTTAGACACTTCACACACGACGCGTCCGGCATCGTGAGATCCGGAACTGATTGAAGATGAAGATTACGTCGAACCTGATGCAGACTCTTATCACTTTAACAAAACTTAGACATTTTGAGTTTTTTCAGCAGTCTGCTCCGAGATTTTTTCGGATTTTCACGTTTCAGATCATGTAGATTACGAAAATATAGGTTTTTCAATTCCGTCTGTTTGTCTGTTGGTGCATTAACTAAAAAGCTACTTGACGGAAAGCAGTCAAATTTGGTAGGTAGCTGACGCTACTGTGAGCGCAGAAATGATTAAACTTTGACTGGAAAATATAGTCTAAAGAGTATAAATAATGGAAAAAAATTTGTTTTGCTCAACTTTAATATTTCCACGTTTCATGGCATTCTAAACCTATTTAAAAAAATAAACATTTTTGAAAAATTTTTTGGCATTAAAAAAATGGAACAAGAATTGTTTTGTTTAAATTTAACACTTTTACGTCTTATGGCATTCTAAACCTATTAAAAAATATATATATTTTTTTGGAAAGATCTAATCTTTTTTTATCCACTACTATAGAATTGATGAAAAAAAAAAAAAATTTCGCTCGAATTTAAAATGTCCACGTTTCATGACATTCTAAGCCTATTCCAGAAACTTTAAAAAGAAAATAAAAAATTTGCAAATTTTTGCCCACTACAAAATAAGTACGAAACAGATGACGGAAAAAAATTGTTTGTGCTCAAATTTAAAATTTCCACATTTCATGACATTCTAAATCTATTTCAAGAAAATATTTTTACCACTACTATAGAATACATGAAAAAAAATGTTGTTTGCTCAAAGTTAAAATTTTCACATTTTATAACATTCTAAACCTATTTTTTTTTTTTTTTATGGAATGTTTTAACCACTAATATACTTCCACTCCACTACGTGAATGTGGAACTGCGACAGTTGGCAATAATATTTGACATATGCACCTATTATAGTTTTGTTGAAAAATGTAGAGAGTGGTCATCCCAAGAAAGAATCCACCCACGGCTTCCATATTTCTTGCCACCTGTTATTTAGTATTGAATATCTGCTGTCGGATTACCACTCTGTATATTTTTTTGACCAAAATTTATCAGGTTTTCTTTGTAATAATAGTGATAACTAAATAAAGAAGGAAGTTCTGTGTATATACCTTTGCCGCTTTTTTCATATGGGGGGGTAATTTTCGCCCCTCCCTGGGGGTGTGTTTCATATCTATTGTATGTACGCTTCTGTTTAACATTAATTTGTATAATTCGATTGATTAAGATGTAAGAACTATTCTCGTAGCTTAATCTTCTTTTTACCCCTTTTTACCCCACCAGGGATGTTTCTTGACTATGGTTAATTATTTTGGGACTGTACGAATTTTTCGGATTCGGATTCAGCGGCGGAAGATACATAGGGATACACGGGTCTGGTTCGGTGGTCTGAACTTTTTTTGTGGGGCTGTATAATTAGTTTGTTTCCATTTCTCAGTTGTAAACCTTTGACTAGAGTTGTTTGTTAAATAGAATAATAAGTAAAATCAAATCGAACAAAATAATAATAGTACACTCAAGTAACACCAAGAAGGTTCAACATTTCGCATATGGACAGATTTGCTCGTAGAAACTATCGACCAGGTGCATTTTAACCCTAGGGTATTGGAAAAAAGTTTATGTCCAACAATTTGCCAATCGGCATTGTTTAACCATCTAAGCTATTAATCATTTTTGAACATTTGTTTATTTTACAACATTTATAAATTGCAATTTCATATAATATCCACTAAGAAGATTTTTTAACTCGATCGCTTTGTGTGGAAGGTGCCGTAAGGCCTCTTGTATGATAGTGCATGGTTATAATTGACAATGGACCATCAAAATCCTTATATATGGACAATTTCACTATTTGTTTATTTATTAATACAAACAATTTGCAACTTCATTCAATATTGTCTGCAAACAACTTGTAACCTCGGAACTTTACGAAAAATCACGTGCAATATGAGGTAACGTATGCTTCTAATTCAACCATGACTAGTAAAACCTATGTATACGGGCAATTTCGCAATTTCTAATTTTCTAATATAAACAATTTACAATTTCGTTTATTTATAGGTATCCCTTAACTTTTTGAATTATATTATTATATGTGGTTCTAATTCAAACCGTTACTTTAAATTTTGTGCACATGAGCAATTTACCAATGTTTCTTTTATTACATAACACATAACATAAACACCACACATAGTAGACAATCCCCAAATCCAAGGCCTGTCATAGGCTGTCCGGAAGGGGGTTACATATTTGAAAAAACCCAGACAACATCTATTACCCACCAACAGTGCCAGTGCCGGTGCTGGGGTTCGAATCCTGTACAAGTTAGGCAGTCTGACTAAGTGCGCTCGCCACTCAGACGCTTAGCCGACTAAGCTACCGTGCCAGTATTACATTAAAACATTTTTTAAATCATTTAAATCGTAGTTTAAATGACTTTTTTTGTCAATGAATTTTGTCAATACATTTTTACTTCCCTCGCATACCGAAGGGAAGTATTGTATTCGAGAAAAAATCACCCGCTGAGATTTATTCGGATTTTGACATTTCAGATCACGTAGATTACGAAAATATAGATTTTTCAATTCCGTCAGTCTGTCAGTCAGTCTATCTGTCTGTCTGTCTGTCTGTCTGTCTGTTGGTGCATTAACTAAAAATCTACTTGACGGAGAGCAGTCAAATTTGGTAGGTAGTGGACGCTACTGTCAGCGAAGAAATGGTTAAACTTTCACTGGAAAATATACTGGGTGAACCGTCTAAATGAAATAAATAAAGAAAAACATTTTTAGTGCTCAAATTTAAAATTTCCACGTTTTATGACGAGCTAAACCTATTTCAGAAAAAAAAAATGAAAATTTTTGAAAAATTTTATACCACTAAAATAGATGAGAAATTTTTTTTTTCTTAGTTCAAATTTAAAATTTTCACATTTCAAGGCATCCTAAACCTATTAAAAAAAAAATTAATTTCTTTTTTACCAACATTTTTGAAATTTTTTTTAAAACTAAATTAGACGGAATTTTTTTTCTTTGTTCAAATTTAAAATTTCCACGTTTCATAGCATTCTAAACCTATTTTTAAAAAAATTGAAAATCTTTTCACCATTTTTGAAAAAATTTTACAACTAAAATAGATGGAACATTTTTTTCTTTGTTCTAATTTAAAATTTCCACGTTTCCATGGCATTCTAAACCTATTCAAACAAATTTTAAAAATCTTTTGAAATATTTAAAAAAAAAATTGAGAAAAAATTTAATCTATCACTACTTACTATAGAATAGATGAAAATATTTTTGTTTGTTCAAATTTAAAATTTCCACGTTTCATGACATTCCAAACCTATTTCGGAAAAAAAAATTGCAACATTTTACCATTTTGGAAAAAAAAATTACCACTAGAATAGATGGAAAAAATATAATTTGCTAAAATTTAAAATGTTCACATTTCATGACATTCTAAACCTATTTCAGAAAAAAAAAATGTTTTCGCCAGCAGTTTTGAAAACATTTTTACCACTAAAATAGATGGAAACATTCTTTTCTTTGCTCAAATTTAAAATTTTCGCATTTCATGGCATTCTAAACCTACTTAAAAAAAAAAATTATACCACTACTATAGAATAGAAGGAAACTTTCCTTTTTGCTCAAATTTAAAATTTCCACGTTTCATGATATTCTAAACCTGTTTCAGAAGAAAAAAATTTTGAACATTTTTTTACCAACATAATTGAAAATTAAAAAAAAAAAATTGTAACCACCATTATGCTTCCACTCCACTACGTGAATGTGGAATTGAAAATGTGACAGATGGCAATAATATTTGGCATATGCACCTATTATACTTTTATTGAAAAATATAGAGGGTGGTCATCCCAAGAGATAATTTAGTCATGGTGGACATTTTTAAAGGTATTTGCGCAAGTCTTCCATATGTGGCACCTGTTATTTAGTATTAAACTTTTGCTGTTGGATGAGCACTCTATATATTTTTATGACCAAGACTTATCAGGTTTACTTTGTAATAAAAGTGATAACTATATTCCGATTATTATTTTCAATGTCATTTCGTAATTATTAATTTTTTAGAGTGACCGCCATGCACAAGTAAAGAGGGAAGTTCTTGTGTAAATACCTTTACCGATTTTTTTCCCATCATTTTGAGGTCCCTATTATACCGTTTGTTAAAGTGATGCATATAAAATTTAAATATTTTCATTTATTAAGATACAGTGCAGGTCGATGATTTCCTCAAATGAGGGAACAAATAAATTTTTTTAACTTGTTTACCTTTATTTTTTATACATATATATTTAATTTATTTTATTATTTTTTTAATTAATGGGTGAGGTCAGGTACGGATCTCGATCGGCGAAGTTATGTCACGTCGGTCGAGTCCATTACTTGGATGGGTGACCGTATCTCATTCCGCCGTCCTGGTTAAGTGGTAGAGTAGCATTAGCTAATATAATAAACTTCACCAGGACGTTAAAATAAATAAGGCAATTAAATTAATAAAAAATGCCGAGTTGCTAAATGTTAGATATTAATTTTTTTCCAATACCTACCCAACAGGTTCAAATGCACAGGATCGCTAGTCTGTAGGAACAAGTCCGTCCAGATACGAAGTAAAATGCTAGTTTGACTGAACTATAAGTAATTCAGATAAACGTAGACTATTACAGTCTATGTACTAACTGAGACACACAAACTTCTAAACGTACAAGTTTTAAACAGATTAGTTGAAAACATTTCACACAACAATAAACAAATAAAGCAATAACAACATAGAAGTCACGCTATTACTCCAATGCGGTAGAAAACCTTATATTAATCTAATTTCCTACAAAACTTTTCTCCAGATTTTCCTTGTATTTTCGTTTCAGACACATCCAGATACCATTCAAACATTTTTATTTATTTTCTGCACGATAAAGTGTTGCAAAGTATTATTATAAAACTATACTATGTACTGTGACATGCTTTTATCATCAAATGTAATATAATTTTAAGTCTCGTACATGAATAGTACTAAAAACCTATTTCATTCCTACATTTTATGTATGAATTCTAACACATAATTTCCAATTTTCATGAATCTGTTGATGGATAGACTTAAAATTAATTTGCCAATTGTAATCGAAACTCCCCAGTGAAATCTTATGACCCGTGAAAGATTTAATCTGTCTTATATGATCACTCAGTATGAGAGATTGCAAAACTTTGAGGCAAATTCGATTAGCAACTTTTAAAGGAGCTTTAGACATGAAAGCAATTTATATTGTCGCTGTGGTGTGAAAATATAAAGCCCTGTGGAAATATATTTACAAATCTTGGAATAAATGCATTCTGAAAGTTTTGTTGCTTTAGAAAGGTGTAAGAGAAGTTAAGAAATTATATGACTATTTATTTAAATTGTTATGTATACAGCGCCTGCAAATGTAGACATTTTAATGAATAATCGTTACTATAGTAGTATTATTGGCGCTTCATTTATTTTGTTTTTTAATAATTCAACTTTTTTAATGTAGGTACTTATATATCGACATTGCTTTGTTATTAGACGAGTAAAATCGGGAAGCAAAGACGCTTAGTTTCCGAGAAAAAAAAAACTGGCGTAGAACCAAACCAGACTTGGTGCGATTCTTTAATTAGGCGATAGTGTACATGAAACCACTTTTCACAACATTTTCTGGTGGTCTGGAACTTTTTTATTTCGAAAAAACTGTAAAAAAATGAATTTTCCATGAAACATGTTTTTTAACGTCCCCAACGTTATATCTTTAAAAATAATTGTGCTATGGAACTGATTTTTTTTTAAATTGAAGTAGACACAATAGCGCTTCTAACTATGTACAATGTGATTGTAAAATATATTTTTTTTAATTGTTAAAATAATAGCAAACTTAAAGTTGTTATTTTCGTGAATGTATTTTTCAGCAATCGAGAAAAATTTTTATTTATGAAAATATGTATATACATGCTGTGAACAAATTGAAGCCAATATATGAAAAAAGTTTTTAGAATCATAATTTTTGATGTGCAGGTTATAGTATGTAGTCAGCGATTTTTTTAAAACGGGCTAAATCATATTCTTGCACGCCCGGCTCTCATTATACTGCTTACTGCCTGCGGACTACGGTTGTTGGATTCATGTGTACTAATCGGGCTTTTATTAACAGCTCCAAAATAGGTACGAACCTACCTTTTGTTGTTTTAAGGTAAAAAATATTTAAAAGCAGGTAAATATAAATCATTGTTATAAAGTAAGTACCCACCTAATAAGTAGGTTATTACACATTTTTGATTGAATTAAACCAAGACGCAGGAATAAAACAACTTTATTTTTTTGCAACTATTTTTCTATTGAAAAATGAGTATTTAGTTACGTAGGCCCTGCGTTAAAAGCATTCTAGTTCGTCTGTACATTCATCGAAACCTTTAAATAACAGTATTTCAAGTACGGCATTTACACTCGTTACAACATTTTAGGCCTTCTTTAACACAATCATATTTTCGATTTTCACAATTTTTATCTGAACAATAAATACTTAATGAAAATATTGTCTAAATATCGTCACTTAAATTCCGTCCTGAACCATGTGCATTTAAAATTATAGTTGGCATATTGCTTCTGTACGATATTCTAAGTTGATGCATAAACCTGCAATAGTTAACTAAATGTATTAGATAGGAAATCTGTGATTTAAATATATATGTTTACCTTAAGAATGGATGTTAAAAGGTGCCTTCAGTTGAAGGAAGCTCCGTTTGTTGTTGTTGCTAATTTGATCCTTAGGTCGTTTAATATCTGAATTTGTTTACTTTTGTTTTTGTGCAGTACTAGAATCAACTTTGTAAAGATTTTTAAAGCTTCGTCTTTAGACAGCAATGGCAATTCCGATAATTTTTAAAAGCAACAATAATCTTTAAGAACATCAAACGCAGATTTTTTAAATATTTAAAAAAAACCATTAGTGGTGTCGCAACCAGTAAAACAATGAAGACAAGAACAAACTGTAGTTCATAAACTTTGCACTACCTTCTATATTTACAAAAAATGTCTACTAGTGAAAAAAGGAGAGTAAGTAAAATTAATACATCTATATCAACTAATTTCACCAATGTTTGTTTGCTAAATTTAGTTTCGTTCATTGCATGCAAAATCATCCTGGTATATCTTGCTGTTTGCTAAATAGATTTTTGGTCATTTCTGAATGATGTTTATGTAGTGAAACTACTTTTTCTGTTAATTTAAATCCTCCATCTATTATTAATATTTCGTATTCGATTAAGTACTGTGCAGCATCTGTTGCAAATCGGCGCGGCGCGGCGGCACTGTATGATTGCAAAAAACGTTCATGTTTTCAAAACTTGTCTACCTATACGACAATCTATATGATATTTTAATTAAATTTCGTCATTTAAAATATCTTTTCTGACACAATATTTCCGCGATGTCGTCTTTTTTCAGCACTAGATATTAGTGACAACAAACCTTGTATCCTAGGTCTTGGTACCACATATTTGTCATCATCCCGCGCAATTTTCTTACACACAATGCACTCCATTATTTTAGAAAACTAAATTGCGAATATTCTACAGCATCGCATTTATTTAAAACTATTTATACGTATACTCTAAATCCCGCAAACTACTAATATACGATTCAAATGTATTGACCCCTCATTGTAACCGCGAAATCTCAAAAATGGCGGACCAGAGAAAATTTGACAAAATATGTATTCATTATGTGTCTATTGTAAATTATTCACTGAAGTTTGAATAATGTACATTGGACGGTTTTGAGGTTCTGCTAAGTTATATTGAAAAATACCCTAATTTTTAAGGAAATTTTGACCATACCAGTTTTAAATTCATTATATCTTGAAAAATATGCCTACTATATGAATAATATTTTAGATACCGATAAAGCGCGGCATTTTTTGTACAAAGAAATTCTTTCATCATTTTTTATTCTAAAATTTGGCAGTTATTGTCAAAAACGTGACTTAATGTTTATTCGGCTATTTATCAAGGTATTTAAAAGATTTTTAATAAACTAGTTAATCATATAAAAGGTAAGGATTTTCAGAAAAAAGAATTGGTATATATCAAATATTAATTTAGTTATCAAGTGCACTAGATAATATTGCAGAACCCGGGCAATAATATTATCTATTGCACTTGATAACTAAATTAATATTTGATATATACCAATTCTTTTTTCTGAAAATGCTTACATTTTATATAATTAACCATTTTATCAAAATTTTTGTAAATACCTTGATAAATAACCGAATAAACATAATGTGTTTTTTAGAATAACTGCAAAATTTTAGAAAAAATTATGAAAAAATTTCCTCGTACAAAAAATACCACGCCTTATCGGCATCTAAAAGATTATTTATATAGTAGGCATATTTTCAAATATATAATGGATTGTCAAAATTTCCTTAAAAAGTGGGACATTTTTCAATATAACTTAGCAGCACTTCAAAACTGTCCAGTGTACATTATTCAAATGTCAGTGCATGATTTACAATAGACACATAATTTTTTCAATTTTTTCCGTTCCTCCGTTTTTGAGATATTCGCGGTTAAGGTGAGGGGTCAATAAATTTGAATAGTCTATTAGTTAGACGCATCTTATCCTACCTTCCATACGCGGTGTACAATAATACATATGACTAATTTAGCGCGCTTTAAAAAAAATCGCTGTTGCGAAACGATACACATTGGGAAAAAAATAATTATATCAAAAACGTTTCTAATGTTTGGGCTACATTTGCTTCACTGTATGTGTATAAAAATTTTCAAAAATAAATAAGTTTATCGATTGGTGAAAATTGTAATACGTAAAATTCAAATATCTAGTTTTCCTAATTTTTAAATAAATGAAATTGCGAACTGTGTAAAAACCATTAGTACAGCTATTGTGTGTACTTTAATTGAAAAAAAAACAACGTCGATAGCAACATTAGTTTTGAAGATATGACGGTGGAAACAAGAAAAAACACATTTTATTTAAAATGCAATATTTTCCCTTTTTTTTAATTTAAAAAGGTCCAGACCACGAAAAAATGTCGTGAAATACGATTTCATATGCCCAGTGATATGCTTAACAAAACCTACCATGTTTGACCTGGTTCTACGCCAGAAAAAAAAACGGCACGATAGAGTCTCGAATTCGCTCCTCTATATTGTAACTTTATTTTATTTGATACATAAGAAAACGTTTGCTTTAAATATGCAATATTTATTCAAACATTATTCAGTAAAACTTACCAATAATTTAGTGTCACTAATCGCCAACCATGTGTAAGAAGGTCTCAGGTCCTTCTTTTTTTGTCAATTTTTGGCCTTGGATGACTTCCATCATCCAACTACACAAATGAGGGAAAAAGGAGGAAGTAATAAGGATAATAAGGATACACACATTTCACGTCCAGGGGTTCATCAGGACGACTTAAAATTACACATAGACTGAACCGCGGACAGTAGGTCCTTCTTATTCATGACGACGTTTTGTAATCCATGTGTTGTTCTAGTTAGAATCAGTTTGCTGTATAGAATTCCTGATAGCATCACGCTACTTACTGGTCGGATTTTAATTTTCTGTCTTATTTTAAGACTAATAAAACACATTTCCAGAAAGATCCTATGGATTTTTAGTGTAGGATTGGCGGTTTTCATTCTATTTGCACACCAATACTTTTATGGCTTGGGGGTATTACAGAGTTCAATGAAGTTGATATACACGACATTTCTCAGACCACCAGCACGAAGACATCAAGGGCGGCTTTTCTATAAGTTCTGAAAGTTCTTCAGGACCAAGAAGACGAATAATTGACTACAGTGAATAGCAGTAGGATAGTTTAATCTGAAAAACGTCGCAATTCTATCGTGCCAACCTACAAGAAGGAAAATAAATCATTTGGAATGTGTATAAAGGAGCACGTTATACTGAGAAAGACATCCATTAACGCCGTTATCGAACAAAATAACCTCGTTCTGATGAGTCAAAAGAAGATTTTTCCGAGATAAAAAAACAAGTAAGAGATAAATAGGTATCATAGCTTACTATAACAGTTAGTTCCCCCTTCCACTTTCTATTTCTGAACTTGAAGAACTCCGGAAGCCATCCAAAAAATTGGGCATAGTATCTTGCATATCACAATCCTGTAATATCAAAGTGAAAACTTTTCACATACCTGAGCTTTCGACTCCAACAGTTGATAGAGCCGCCAAGGAAGTGCCATCACGAACAAGACAAGAAGATGCTGGGAAAACAAAGACACAACTTAAAAGAGAGGAAGAGCAGAAAAAACTGACAAAATGGCAAACAGACTGGGAAACAGACACCAAAGAAAGGAAAATCTATGTTATCATTCTGAAGATAGGAACAGACCTAATTAGATGGAAGTCAGCGCAGCTCATAATAGGACATGGACACATGGAATCATATTATCAAAGGTTCAACTTGAGAATAATAGATGGGAACTGTGAATGTAGAGAAGACAGTGAAATACAAGATCATATAATAATCAGGTGTACTAAACGACACTAAAGAATGGCAAGACGGACCATGCACAGATATCTGGAAAATGCAAACGACGAACACCCTCCAAAGCTCAACGAGAGGAGTAAGGAAATAATAAAACTGGAACGGATAAATGAATGGGAAGATCAAAGGATCTCTGGCCAAGATGAAACTGAATAGTTGATTAGGAAAAGGAAACAAATACATCGGCACGTCCAGCTCGTAGAGAGACTGGACCTCCCCGCTAAATTGGGAATAGGCGAGATAAGATGAATGGGTGCCCTTTGTATAAGGGGTTCTGGATAAAAGAAGGAGAAATTTGGGCCCAATGCCGAGAGGTGGGGGGGGTTCCCCGGAAGGGTGCCATTCTTTTATCTAACAATTGATGGAGCAGCTCTTATCCACATATTGCCATCTCGGCAAAGCAGAACATTCCAGCAATACATTAACTTGGTTGTTTAACCATGCACTTAGTTGAAGCTGCAGTCTGTCGATTGGGTATACATTGTGTAAGACCAATACCTAAGTGGTAAGGTGGACGTCTAAAGGTTCAAGACAAAGAGTAGCTGTGGAGCCCAGTCCGATGATTCTAATATAAAATTCTTGGCACACGACAAGCACAAGTAGGAAACTAGTGGTTGTTTAGCCGAAAACATTGCTGAAATGACATTATCATGTGGAAAATAAGTGGTTTGCACCATGAGAATTTCGTCATCGGCTCTGACAATAACGCATTGTATGGCGCTGCATTTCCCATGAGGAAACTGAGTGCCTGAAAAACAGAGATATCATACAGAGAAGTTAACGAAGCTCTCGAAAGTACTCTAACATGCAGTTTGATATATCGCAAGATTTCTGTTCCTTCTCAATTGGACAGCATCTTGTGGTGTTATTGTGCATGCTTCAAGCTTTACAAAGACCGTCAATAATGCAAGACGAATTCTATTCAGTCAAGTCAATGGCAGATTAAAAACATTCCATCCACATGGGAAGTTCTCTTTCCGTCACCTTATAAGAGGGGAGTGCTTCGTTTGGAGAACTGGTTAGTGTTGGGCGATATCGTGATTTTTCAATCACAACGTGAATCGTGACTGTGATTTTCTTATAGCAGTGAATTTAAAACGTGATGTGATCACGACTTCACGACTTCACGACTTTTCATAATGCAGCGAATGGGATGAATTGTTAATTATTCTCTGTTCCAAAATAAGCGTCGACAGACTGTGAATGGTGAATTCGCTACTTTGGTAATCTATGCGGCCGTAGATATGTAATACGTATGATATTTTATGAATTAATTATGATACATATTGAATGATATAGTCAATTTGTGGATTGACGATAAAGCAAAAGCACTAAATTTTGAATGAGACGCTTGTTTGAACTCCGTAATAGCATGTTTTTGTAAAGTTATACAAATATAAACATTTCGGAAGCATCAATAAATTTTTATAGTTTAAATTTAGGTTGCTATAGTTATCAACCAGCGATTTAAATTTTTGCTGGTATTATTTGTTTATAACAGTATTGAAACATTTTTAATACAAGCGTCGGAGTGCAATACAAAGGTACAATTTAAATAGTGAATAATATAATGTTTATTTATATAGTTCTTATAGTTGCTATTATTCAATGGGATTTTGATTTAATAGAGTAGAGTATTTCTCTCATTCAAATATTTGTAAAAAAAATCGGTAAAGGTATTTACACAGAACTTCCCTCGTTCATGGCAGTCTCTCTAAAAAAATAATAATTACGAAATGACATTGAGAATAATAATCGGAGTAGAGTTATTGCTATTATTACAAAGAAAACTTGATAAGTTTTGGTCAAAAAAATATACAGATTGCTCATCCAACATCAAAAGTTCAATACTAAATAGCAGGTGCCACATATGGCAGGCTTGCGCAAATACCTTTACAAATGTCCACCATGACTGAATTATTTCTTGGGATGACCACCCTGTACATTTTTCAATAAAAGTATAATAGGTGCATATGCCAGATGTTATTGCCATCTGTCACATTTTCAATCCAACATTCACGTAATGGAGTGGAAGTATAGTGGTGGTTAAAAAATTTCATTTTTTTTTAATTTTTCAAAAGATGGTAAAATAATTTTCAAATTTTTTTCTTCTGAAATAGGTTTAAAATGTCAAAGGTAGAAATTTTAAATTAGAGCAAAAAGGAAAGTTTCCTTCTGTTCTATAGTAGTGCTAAAAAAAGTTTAAAAATTAAAAATTATGTATTTTTAAAATAGGTTTAGAATGCTATGAAACGTGAAAATTTTAAATTTGAGCAAATAAAAAAAAATTCGATCTATTTTAGTGGTAAAAACTTTTTGAAAAATGTTGGTGAAAAAAATTTTCAAAATTTTTTTTCTGAAATACCTAGGTTTAGAATGTCATTTAAATTTGAGCATTCTGGTGTTAAATTTTTTTCCAAACTGGTAACAAAATATTGCAATTTTTTTTTTCCGAAATTGGTTTGGAATATCATGAAACGTGGAAATTTTAAATTTGAGCAAAAAAAATGTTTTCGTCTGTTCTATAGCAGTGATACATAAATGGATTAAAAATGTTTTCAAATTTTTTAAAAAATTCTTCAAAAACATTTTTAAATTTGTTTGAATAGTTTTAGAATGTCATGGAAACGTGGATAGTTAAAATCTGACCAAAGAAAAAAAATTCTATCTTGGTGATAAAATTTCAAAAAACTTTTTTTTTAATCAGGCTTAGAATGCCATGAAACGTGAAAATTTTAAATTTGAAGAAAGAAAAAAAAAATTCATTTTAGTAGTAAAAATTTTTTCAAAAATATTGGTGAAAAAAATTTTTTTTTCCTGAAATGGGTTAAGCGTGTCATGAAACGTAGAAATTTTAAATTTGAGCAAAAACAAATTTTTTTCATCTTGGTAAAAATTTTTACTTCCCTCGCATACCGAAGGGAAGTATTGTATTCGAGAAAAAATCACCCTCCGAGATTTTTTCGGATTCTGACGTTTCAGAACACGTAGATTCCGAAAATATAGGTTTTTCAATTCCGTCAGTCTGTCTGTCTGTCTGTCTGTCGGTCTGTCTGTCTGTCTGTCTGTCTGTCTGTCTGTCTGTTGGTGTATTTACTAAAAAACTACTTGACGGAGAGCAGCCAAATTTGGTAGGTAGTTAACCCTACTGTCAGCGAAGAACTGGTAGAATTTTCACTGAAAAATATACAGGGTGGACCGTCTAAACGGAATAAATAGTGAAAAAATTTTTTTTTTTGCTCAAATTTAAAATTTCCACGTTTCATGACGCGCTAAACCTGTTTCAGGAAAAAAAAAATTTTGAAAATTTTTTTCAAACATTTTTGAAAAAATGTTTTACCAAGTTGAAAAAAATTTTTTTTTGCTCAAATTTAAAATTTCCTCGTTTCATGACGCGCTAAACCTATTTCAGAAAAAAAAAAATTTGAAAATTTTTTTCAAACATTTTTGAAAAAATTTTTACCAAGATGAAAAAAATTTGTTTTTGCTCAAATTTAAAATTTCTACGTTTCATGACACGCTTAACTTATTTCAGGAAAAAAAAATTTGAAAATTTTTTTCACCAATATTTTTGAAAAAATTTTTACTACTAAAATGAATTTTTTTTTCTTTCTTCAAATTTAAAATTTTCACGTTTCATGGCATTCTAAGCCTGATTAAAAAAAAAGTTTTTTGAAATTTTATCACTAAGATAGAATTTTTCTTTCTTTGTTCAGATTTTAACTATCCACGTTTCCATGACATTCTAAAACTATTCAAACAAATTTAAAAATGTTTTTGAAGAATTTTTTTAAAAATTTGAAAACATTTTTAATCCATTTATGTATCACTACTATAGAACAGACGAAAAAATTTGTTTTGCTCAAATTTAAAATTTCCACGTTTCATGATATTCCAAACCAATTTCGGAAAAAAAAATTTGCAACATTTTGTTACCAGTTTGGAAAAAAATTTAACACCAGAATGCTCAAATTTAAATGACATTCTAAACCTAGGTATTTCAGAAAAAAAATTTTGAAAATTTTTTTCACCAACATTTTTCAAAAAGTTTTTACCACTAAAATAGATCGAATTTTTTTTTATTTGATCAAATTTAAAATTTTCACGTTTCATAGCATTCTAAACCTATTTTAAAAATACGTCATTTTTAATGTTTAAACTTTTTTTAGCACTACTATAGAACAGAAGGAAACTTTCCTTTTTGCTCTAATTTAAAATTTCTACCTTTGACATTTTAAACCTATTTCAGAAGAAAAAAATTTGAAAATTATTTTACCATCTTTTGAAAAATTTTAAAAAAATGAAATTTTTTAACCACCGCTATACTTCCACTCCATTACGTGAATGTTGGATTGAAAATGTGACAGATGGCAATAACATCTGGCATATGCACCTATTATACTTTTATTGAAAAATGTACAGGGTAGTCATCCCAAGAAATAATTCAGTCATGGTGGACATTTGTAAAGGTATTTGCGCAAGCCTGCCATATGTGGCACCTGCTATTTAGTATTGAACTTTTGCTGTTGGATGAGCAATCTGTATATTTCTTTGACCAAAACTTATCAAGTTTTCTTTGTAATAATAGCAATAACTCTACTCCGATTATTATTCTCAATGTCATTTCGTAATTATTATTTTTTTAGAGAGACTGCCATGAACGAGGGAAGTTCTGTGTAAATACCTTTACCGATTTTTTCAAAAATGTTTGAAAAAAATTTTCAAATTTTTTTTTTTTCTGAAATAGGTTTAGCGCGTCATGAAACGTGGAAATTTTAAATTTGAGCAAAAAAAAATTTTTTTTCAACTTGGTAAAAATTTTTTCAAAAATGTGAAAAAAAATTTCAAAAATTTTTTTTTCCTGAAATAGGTTTAGCGCGTCATGAAACGTGGAAATTTTAAATTTGTGCAAAAAAAATTTTTTTTCATCTTGGTAAAAATTTTTTCAAAAATGTTTGAAAAAAATTTTCAAAAATTTTTTTTTCCTGAAACAGGTTTAGCGCGTCATGAAACGTGGAAATTTTAAATTTGAGCAAAAAAAATTTTTTTCACTATTTATTCCGTTCAGATGGTCCACCCTGTATATTTTTCAGTGAAAATTCTACCAGTTTGTCGCTGACAGTAGGGTTAACTACCTACCAAATTTGACTGCTCTCCGTCAAGTAGTTTTTTAGTAAATACACCAACAGACAGACAGACAGACAGACAGACTGACGGAATTGAAAAACCTATATTTTCGGAATCTACGTGTTCTGAAACGTCAGAATCCGAAAAAATCTCGGAGGGTGATTTTTTCTCGCATACAATACTTCCCTTCGGTATGCGAGGGAAGTAAAAATTGGTAGGTAACTCTTCCATTCGATTTTGTTCAACGGCTGGCAGCACTTTTAAGGTAAACAAGCTAACTATTATACATCCTTAATCTCAGCTTCAAATTGATTATTTCAATAATTGAATTTGTTATCCGTTGTTATGCAATACATTATACATCCATCCGTAATCTCAACCTCTTCCAACAAAATGCGTATCTATCTAATAACGCTAAGGCACGGAATCGCTTGCTTTACCTGTTAATACATAAGGTAGCAAACAAAAATAGACTCAAATTACCAAAGCCATATATATCGTAAAAAATATATTGGTATATGGAAAGTCGTGATCACGTCACGCTTTTCTACCAACTTTATTAACAGTCGTTACCTGTGATTTTTTAAATTCAGTGATTAAATCACAGTTCGTGATATATCGCCCATCACTAGAACTGGTTTTAACGAAATCGTCCAACATCCTTGCAGCAGGGGAAACATTTTCGTCCACAGAATTTGATAATGGAAAGACTTCAAGGACTAATAGAATGTTAATGCACAAATAAATGTAGCAGATGCCGACATGTCGGGGTTAGACTATGGTGTGCCTTACTTTGTAAAGAAGGTAAGTGTTCAAGTGAATGGAAGTTTCTGACACACGTTTCCTCTTGCGTGAAAATGTTATACGTAAAACGGAGACATGATTTTCTATAAGAAAATCTTTTTTTTTTGGTGAACTAAACTAATGTTTTGTATATCTAATAAAATCTTGACTTGTAATTGGTTTTGCAGTAAATAAATTCCTACGCCAAAATACACAGATCCTTCCGGAAGTTTTATTAGCCTTTAAGTGAAAGTAAGGAAATGAATATCCGACCAGGTTTATTGAGATATTACAACTTACACATTGTGTTGTGGCGGCTGTTTTCATGACGTCATCGTCAGCGACCAGGACGCCTAAGTGAGTCCCGGTGAATTTTCGAAGCTAAATGTATATACAGGGTGTCCCGGCACTATGAGGCAATACATCGGGAACGTATAGTTTGGGTCAAAATAAAACTAAGAGTGCCTATAATTGTTTTTCTTAGGGCGCCCCCCATCGGAGATATCACCCTTTAAAGATTACATATTCAAGAAGGTTTTTTGCTTATTAATTCTAAACCATTCTATAGATTTTAATAAAATTTGGAATGTGTACATATTACATAAGTTTTTCCAGAAACAGGCGCCGTTCGTGTCTTGTCTAGGAAGTCAGGGGTGGAACACCCCTAATGCTTCTTACCCCTAAATATTGACAAATTAATTTTTGAAAATTTAGGTCACATTTTCGAATTCCTTAATCGATTTTCTAAAGAAGATATTGTCGTTTGACATCGATAAAGTGATCCGTTTTTGAGAGTAAATGATTTTACTGATAAGGGACTAAGGAATACTAGTAATAAAACAATTGAATAAATTTAAACATCAAATTTGAGTAGCAAGTAATAAGTAAGTTGTAAGTAGTTTATTGACATGACAAATTTTTCATCTGGAGAATATGTCGACATGCAACTTATGTACGGACTTGCCGCCGGTAATGGTTCGGAAGCCAGACGGCTTTCTGGGGAACACTTTCCTAATAGAGTTATTCCAAACAGGAAAGCTTTTGAACGGGTAAACCGTCGAGTATGAGAAACGGGTAGATATCCATCTTAGCAATAAAAAACAAAATAATAAAAATTAAAGAATAAATAACTATGTAAAAAATAATACTATGAATTTTTAGGGAGCGTGGAACCGAAACGAGAAGAAGAAGGTGGTCTTAAAACTTCATACAGTTATACTAGAAGAAGCTGTATTAGAAACTGTTACTGAAGATTCATCAATAAGCGTTAGGAAGCTCTCAGCGTAATTTACCACTTCGAAGTCGGTGGTTCACAGAGTTTTGAAAGAACAGCTTCTCCATCCTTTCCACATTCAGAAAGTTCATGCAATGTCCCCGGACGACTGCCCTGCTCGAGTTCAATATGCTAATTGTTTCCTGCAAAGCAACAGGAAGACCGCAAGTTTATTGGTAGTGTCTTGTTCACGGATGAAGCAGGATTTCGCAGGGATGGTGTAATAAATTCTCACAATCTACATAGTTGGAACGATGAAAATCCTTATGCAATTATTCACACTCATCACCAACGACAATTCCAAATTAACGTCTGGGCAGGAATAATCACAATCAGGGAATATTTAGATCAAAAATATCCCCACCGATGGATTGGCCGAGGAGATCCAGTACCGTGACCTTCTCGTTCTCCTGATCTAAACCCATTACATTTTTTCTTTTGGGGTCATCTCAAAAATTTAGTGTAGAATACACCGGTACAATCAAGGGAAGAGATGTTGCAAAGGATCACTACACAATGTGAAGTCATTCGGAACAACCCCGGAATGCTATTTCAGGTTCAGCAATTCAACTTATCTCGCTCACGAGAATGTATTCTTGCACAGGGTGCTCATATCGAACATTTATTGTAGTTATGTAGTTATTGTAGTTATGTGTGGAGTTGCAGTAATCTGTTATGTGTTGACGAAATGTCATCTTTGTCCGTTATCAGTAAAATCATTTACTTCCCTCGCATACCGAAGGGAAGTATTGTATTCGAGAAAAAATCACCCTCCGAGATTTTTTCGGATTCTGACGTTTCAGAACACGTAGATTCCGAAAATATAGGTTTTTCAATTCCGTCAGTCTGTCTGTCTGTCTGTCTGTCGGTCTGTCTGTCTGTCTGTCTGTCTGTCTGTCTGTCTGTTGGTGTATTTACTAAAAAACTACTTGACGGAGAGCAGCCAAATTTGGTAGGTAGTTAACCCTACTGTCAGCGAAGAACTGGTAGAATTTTCACTGAAAAATATACAGGGTGGACCGTCTAAACGGAATAAATAGTGAAAAAATTTTTTTTTTGCTCAAATTTAAAATTTCCACGTTTCATGACGCGCTAAACCTGTTTCAGGAAAAAAAAAATTTTGAAAATTTTTTTCAAACATTTTTGAAAAAATGTTTTACCAAGTTGAAAAAAATTTTTTTTTGCTCAAATTTAAAATTTCCTCGTTTCATGACGCGCTAAACCTATTTCAGAAAAAAAAAAAATTGAAAATTTTTTTCAAACATTTTTGAAAAAATTTTTACCAAGATGAAAAAAATTTGTTTTTGCTCAAATTTAAAATTTCTACGTTTCATGACACGCTTAACTTATTTCAGGAAAAAAAAATTTGAAAATTTTTTTCACCAATATTTTTGAAAAAATTTTTACTACTAAAATGAATTTTTTTTTCTTTCTTCAAATTTAAAATTTTCACGTTTCATGGCATTCTAAGCCTGATTAAAAAAAAAGTTTTTTGAAATTTTATCACTAAGATAGAATTTTTCTTTCTTTGTTCAGATTTTAACTATCCACGTTTCCATGACATTCTAAAACTATTCAAACAAATTTAAAAATGTTTTTGAAGAATTTTTTTAAAAATTTGAAAACATTTTTAATCCATTTATGTATCACTACTATAGAACAGACGAAAAAATTTGTTTTGCTCAAATTTAAAATTTCCACGTTTCATGATATTCCAAACCAATTTCGGAAAAAAAAATTTGCAACATTTTGTTACCAGTTTGGAAAAAAATTTAACACCAGAATGCTCAAATTTAAATGACATTCTAAACCTAGGTATTTCAGAAAAAAAATTTTGAAAATTTTTTTCACCAACATTTTTCAAAAAGTTTTTACCACTAAAATAGATCGAATTTTTTTTTATTTGATCAAATTTAAAATTTTCACGTTTCATAGCATTCTAAACCTATTTTAAAAATACGTCATTTTTAATGTTTAAACTTTTTTTAGCACTACTATAGAACAGAAGGAAACTTTCCTTTTTGCTCTAATTTAAAATTTCTACCTTTGACATTTTAAACCTATTTCAGAAGAAAAAAATTTGAAAATTATTTTACCATCTTTTGAAAAATTTTAAAAAAATGAAATTTTTTAACCACCGCTATACTTCCACTCCATTACGTGAATGTTGGATTGAAAATGTGACAGATGGCAATAACATCTGGCATATGCACCTATTATACTTTTATTGAAAAATGTACAGGGTAGTCATCCCAAGAAATAATTCAATCATGGTGGACATTTGTAAAGGTATTTGCGCAAGCCTGCCATATGTGGCACCTGCTATTTAGTATTGAACTTTTGCTGTTGGATGAGCAATCTGTATATTTCTTTGACCAAAACTTATCAAGTTTTCTTTGTAATAATAGCAATAACTCTACTCCGATTATTATTCTCAATGTCATTTCGTAATTATTATTTTTTTAGAGAGACTGCCATGAACGAGGGAAGTTCTGTGTAAATACCTTTACCGATTTTTTTGACAAAATCGGATCGCTTTATCGATGTCAAACTAGAATATTTTTTTAGAAACATGTTAAACGAATATAAAAATGTGACCTTAATTTTCAAGAATTCTTTTATGTCAATATTTAGGGGTAAAAGCATTAGGGGTGTTCCACCCCTGGCTTCCTAGACAAGATACGAAAGGCGCCATATTTCTGGAAAAAATATACTCATTTAATATGTACACAGTCAAAATTTTGTTAATATGGGTAGAACGGTTTGGATGTAATAGGCAAGAAACCTTCTTGAATATGTAACCACCAAAGAGTAATATTACGTATTTTCACCCCTGAAGCCACCCTTTAGGATCCGTGGATTCTAAATAATTTTAACAAGGGGTAACCACTAACACTTTATTTAATAATTTACTAATTACACAATACTTCTTGCCTGCCTAGCCGTAGGGGACTATGTTGGATGCTAGTGTTAAAATGAGTATGGCAAATAAGAATTTCTACTTGTTAGCATAACCAGAAGTCAGGTTATCGAAAAAATGCAAATATTTCATTAATATTTTTATATATAGTTTTTCCTTTAGTTCTCATAGATAGTTTTTCTTTCCGCTGTTTGCAAAATCATATAAAGATTATGTTTCACAATACTTCTTAGTTAACCAAAATAACCTGTACACTTTGTTTACTTGATATTTAACCTCACTTTTTCACTTTTCAACTTCTTTAAAAAACTCAGGGGAGTGTAAGGCGTAACAGTAATATCTCCGTAGGGGAGCACCCTAAGAAAAAAATTGTAGGTACTTTTAGTGATATTTGGACCCAAACTATACGTTCCCGAACTATTGCCCCATAGTGCCGGAACACCCTGCATAAGTTCTGTGTAAATTTTTGCGCTCGTTGTGGGAAGTGAAATATTTAGAGCTAAGTACATAGACTAATTGTCGGGTACGTCATTTCCATTTAAATCGATAGAATTTGGAAAGTTTTACAGAAACTTTGCAATTAGATTGTACTTTAGTTACTTTTTAGAAGTCACGGCACATTGCTGATCCTATCATTTACTTGATCCGTCCTTTAAAAGAATGATTGTAAATGTGCACAAATTCTATGTTTCACAAAATAAATAAATAGGTTATATGCAAAGAAAATTGTGTTGCTTTACAGAGAGTGGCAGCTGCATTTGCATGTAGATTACTAAGGATGTATACATTTTATAACCGTAAATAGCAATTTAGTAACACCAACAACGTGACTTACTTCCTCGCTACATTCGTAAAATGTGGGTAATTTTTTTTATTATTTGTCCATTTTATTACAAACACGGTAATACTACAATAATTACGAACATAAGACGGAAGATACACGAAACTAAATTTAAATGCTAATTTGAGAATTAGTTAGGTTGTTCATATACCGCAGCTCGATGAATTGTAACTTGTATTTTCAGGTTTTCAGGTTACATGATCTGTTTTAAAATTAACAAGTCGATCGTTGGAAATAATTAACAAAATCATTTAAACTAGAGTAATTATTATACTCTTCACTGGTTTATTGGACTTTTTATATAATTGTTGCTCATTCTATGGGACACTCTTCGCAGTTTTATTGTAGATAATGTTAGTTCTTGTTGGCGACTGACTTTCCCCTTGTCTACTGCGTCTACACAATCGTATCGCTTTTGTGACAAATTTATTACTTTTAAGTTTATAACCATTACAGATTATTGGAATTTATGCGTAGTCGGTTTTGCAATGTAGCAATATTCATATTTAAACTTCAAACTTGTATATAAACTTCAAAATGTAATTAAGTATTTCTTTTATTATTTTCTTCTACTAAGTTATTTTTAACAACCCTCCAGGCAGGGAAGTGACTGTTTTCGTTTCAGACATTTTCTGTTTAATTACAGAACATACTGTTTTTTCTCACTTTCTTCAAATGTTGACCTATTTCCGTTACTGAGACCTATCACCAGGAGTCGAGCTACTCCCAACCTGAAAATTTTTCCGAACTTCTTCTCTGTCGTAGAGTAAGGATTTTTTAATTGCCTAACATTTAATAGATAAGAGACCGACTGCTTTACATCCTCTCCGAAGGGTAGTATATCCACTATGTAACCCCTGCCTAAAGTTACATACCTTCCACGTATGCGCTGATATACAGGCCATTAGAAGATGGAGCGAAAACGCTGTATCTCCCTGGACTTAATCACCCATTCAAGTACCAACTGCGCTTGACGTTGCTGCATTTTCGTATCGATATACGAGTATAGGCAGACGTATCTACGCTCGCTCCATAGAACATGAAAAAAGCAGATTTTTTAAATTTAAATAATTAATAACTTTTTACTTCCCTCGCATACCGAAGAGAAGTATTGTATTCGAGAAAAAATCACCCTCCGAGATTTTTTCGGATTTTGACGTTTCGGAACACGTA
The DNA here is from genome assembly GCA_963583905.1 of Stenurella melanura. NCBI lineage: Eukaryota > Metazoa > Arthropoda > Insecta > Coleoptera > Cerambycidae > Stenurella > Stenurella melanura. The sequence goes on along the minus strand of OY757310.1, from coordinate 78,251,790 downwards.
GATTACGAAAATATAGGTTTTTCAATTCCGTCAGTCTGTCTGTCTGTCTGTCTGTCTGTCTGTCTGTCTGTTGGTGCATTATCTAAAAAACTACTTGACGGAGAGTAGTCAAATTTGGCAGGTAGTTGACGCTACTGTCAGTAAAAATTTCACTTCAAAATATACAGGGTGGACCGTCTAAACGGAATAAATAGTGAAAAATTTCTTTTTTGCTCAAATTGAAAATTTCCACGTTTCATGACACGCTAAACCTATTTCAGAAAAAAAAAATGAAATTTTTTTTTCCATTTTTTAAAAATTTTTTGCCATTAAAATAAATTTTTTCTTTCTTTGTTCAAATTTAAAATTTCCACGTTTCATGGCATTCTAAATCTATTTCAAAAAAAAATTCTTTTTAAAATTTTTTTTATCAACATTTGAAAAAATTTTTATCACAAATAGATGGATTTTTTGTTCTTTCTTCAAATTTAAATTTTGCGCGTTTCGTAGCGTTCTAAATCTATAAAAAAAAATTAGAAATTTTTTTTGTGATTTTTAAAAAAATTTTAGAACTAAAATAGTTAGAATTTTTTTCTTTGTTCGGATTTAAAATTTCCACGTTTCCATGGCATTCTAAAACTATTCGTCAAATTTTAAAATGTTTTTGAAAAATTGAAAAAAAATGTTTGAAAACATTTTTAATCTATTTATCACTACTATATAATATCCGAAAAAAATGTTTTTGCTCAAATTTAAAATTTCCAAGTTTCATGATATTCCAAACTCATTTCGGAAAAAAAAAATTGCAACATTTTTTTACCATTTTGGAAAAAAATTTAACACTGGAATAGTTCAAAATTTTTTTTTTTTTGCTTAAATTTAATATTTTCACGTTTCATGACATTCTAAACCTATTTTAGAAAAAAAAATTTTTTTCACCATTTCTGAAAAATTTCTTACCACTAAAATAGATGGAAAATATTTTTTATTTGCTGAAATTCCGTATTTAGCACCTGTTATTTAGTATTGAACATTTGATGTTGGATGAGCACACTGTATATTTTTTTGACCAAAAGTTATCAGGTTTTCTTTGTAATAATAGCAATAACTATATTCCGATAATTATTCTCAATGTCATTTCGTAATTAATAATTTTTTAGAGTAACCGCCATGCACAAATAACGAGGGAAGTTCTGTGTAAATACCTTTACCGATTTTTTATTTACTTATCGATTTTGTTAAAAAATAATAGGAATGTACCTCTACCTAACATTAACTTACTGTCCAAATTTCAATACAATTAGAGTTTCTTTCTGAAGGTATCATGTTTACAAAAAGCGTGATGGGCGGGCGGACAGACAGACGAGCATTTTGAAAGTCATTCAGAATTCGATCACCAACACAGTGATATGAACATTTTTCTCTGCGAAGGGGTACACAGCCACACAAAAAATATTTTTCTGGTCTGGGGATCTGACCATATTTAATATACGTCTTTGGGGTCGCTGAATCCGAATCCGAATCCGAGGTCTGTTTAACTCCATTACATCAGAATTTAGCCATAACCTCGACATCTCTTCACATAAATCACTGTAGCTGTTTCTAAGCAAACATGACCCCCACTTTTTTATACTAGATCGATTTCAAATTAAATTTCCAATCCCATGATGTGTTGCACGATATTCTTCGGGTGCTTTTTAAGAATTGGATGAGAGGCAGTTCGACGGTACACTTTAACTTTGGGTTCAAGGGTTAAGGCCCGGATGTACCATCTTGTTGAACTTTGGTTCACTGCTGAACAAAGATCAAGTAATGAATTTAAGTTGTACCATTACGGTTCAAGCGTTCTACAGTGGATCAAGAAGAATTTAGTTGAACGGTCCTTTTTGTTGGTTCAAGGAAAGTTCAAGTAGTTCAAGCCCATACATAACCTAACTTAATCTAAATTAAATTGTTATTTGCCGATATTTCAAATATCCGAATGTTTGTATACCCATTTAACCTCTAGCCTTTCTGACGCGCCACTCATAAATGATGGAGGCGCAAGCTGTAGAAAACATGTTTGGTGAATTAACGGATGATGAGGATTTTATGGAGTTGGTGCATATTATGTTGAATGGAGGACGCCGGCAACATTATAAGCATCGCGTCAATCGTTTCACTAAATGGAATAATACAACATTCCATGCGAGGTTCAGACTGTCGAAATATGTTGTAAGATTCGTAATACGCTGAATTGCAGATGAATACGTCGGGCCCTCTGCCAGTCCCTCGAATTTTCAATTTTCCATCTGCATATCTTTGTTTTGCACGTTTTTTCATATTTTTGTATTTTGTGTTTAGTGTATGAAGAGCTTTAAACTCTTGTCTACTACTGGAGTTAAATTCTCTATGTTAGTGTTTCTCATGTAGCATTTTTTTTTTGGCTGGTGAGTAGGTACAATAACAGTGCCTTTACATTCTAAATGTTTTTGTATTTTTTAATGAGTAACATTAATAATTGTTCTTCAGATGCCGAGAAATTTGTTCTATTAAATTTCACAGTTTTTTCTCTGCCATCTCAAAAAAACTTAACGTTATAACGCAGTTGGATATAAACAAATGGTAAATAATATAGACTAAGAAAATTTCTAATTTTTCTATGGTAAATAATAAGTATAAATAAAGTATGGTTAATAACGGCGGAATCTTCTTCTGTTAGAGAATTATGTGCATATACTTATTAACTATATACTGGTAATACTCCATAAGCCACTATGTACGGATTTGAGGCTAGAGAACGAGATAGTTTTCTATCTCTATGGAGGACTCTGACGATACGATCTGATGAACAAGGAAGCGCGCGCTGTAACAGGTCAGTGGTCCCAAAACAAAGAAATCTACCGGCAACCGTAGAAAACGGAGATTTCGTATACTATGGTAAAATATATACCACCCTTTTGGAATGATTCACATGCTATTAGGAAGCTTTCGTTTCTTGGTATTTAAATTATTTAATCAATAAATGAATACCTAAGCAGTAATTAGAAAAACTTATAGTCCAGTGGAATTAGCAAAAAAGTGGGTCTTAGGGTACTAAATGGAAGTTTCGATGTTCAGCTAAAAATTCTACTTTACCAAAATGAGTGGCACAATTTATATTTTTATGTTTTATGGGTGATTCAGCCGTAAAAAGGCAAGATTGTTAAAAAACAATTTGACATTGAAAGAAATGGTACATTTTTTTTTCTTTAGTTCTTGGGACGGCATCTTATTTTTTGAGTAAAAAAAAATTGTTCTTGATATTTTTTCTAAAAAGTCAACCTTTTTCAGTAAAACTTGGTGAAAAAATCTTCAATGTTAAAATTTTGAGAATTTTTAACCCCAAAACAACGCACTTTATGCAAAGATAAAACAAAAATATTCTTGGGAAAACTAAAAACATTTCACGATTAGCACATGTAACTAGATTTTGGATTATTAAATAAAATTTATTACCGATGATATGACAGGTTAGGGTCCTGCTTCGGCTGGCTTTTACACAAAAAACACCGTTTCATTTTTGTGGGTATAGGTTTACACCATGTAAATACAAATCCCTATTTTGATAAACAATAAAATACATAAAACAACTTCACAATCTTAGAACACACAAGCGCTTATAATATTAATGTCTGAGATTGGAACTTGGAACCACTGATATAATGCCTATAGTGCACAATTTCTCCGATTAGATTGTGACCACTCGACTTCTATATTTAGTTGAACTGTCACATTCTCGCGTCGATGTTCCGCCCACTAAGACATGCGCACAATACCAAGTCCTCTTAAAGGATAGAGAGACAGGCTTTCCTTGGCGTCAAATTGGGAACGAAACTCACAGTATATAGTTAATAAGTATATGATTATGTGCCATACCCTGATCCAGTAGTGCCAACAAGCGATGAAATCATGTTCAACTAAACAACGTTTAAAACTGATACAACATAATTGCTCCAGAACTGAGTTCATCGTAGAACTGTCGTTCAGTTAAAATTAATTTGAACGGGCTTTTGGTACAACCGGACCTAAGATCATTCAAGGTCAAATTCGTATCTTTTAAACTGGAACTCCTATTTTTTATTGCAAAGTCGGACTGTTTGACTAAAAATAGGTTACTTTTGTTTTTTTCTGAAATTGTCATTTTTTTTGGTTATCCGATAAAAAAAAACAAAATTTTAGAACTAGCGGGTGGTTCCTGTGAACGAGAAGTTTTGAAAATGTTGTTATTTTGTAACATGTATAGCTGGCAATGGATTCATTTGTCATGTTGTCTGTCACTTTGCGACTCCTCGTCACGGGAGAATTCCTTCCGCTCATGCCATAAAATCGTGGATTCGTAAATTTGAAGTAACAGGTACAGCCAATAAATTCAAACTTAAAGGACCCAATAGAAGTGTTAGAAACCCTGAAAACATTGAACTAGTCAGAACATCTGTTGAACGCAGTCCAAAGCGTTCAGTCAGAAAACGAGCCCAGGCGTTGCGCATCGGTAAATCTTCTTTCCTTAGAATTTTATAGTAGAGTGCTCGCGTTGACAAAACTCGCTTAGTTCTCGATCCCGTTGGCACTTTTAGAGTAAAATGTATGACCTTGTCAGATATGTTACTTATGCCCTGTGGATTACGAATCCACTTGTCGTCAAAAAATCGTCATGAATATAAGGTCGCAAATCAAAATTTCTCACTAACCACACCACGCGATAGAGTCAATCATGAAGCCTATTTTATCCAAAAATCATTAAATTCTCTGTAGAATTTCTATTTTTAAAATAAATAAAGAAACGAACTTTTGCATAGGCTTATATGGCAGCAAAAATCAAAAATCCTCATTTTCTCTGTTCGACTACGGCTGAAAATTAATTATTTTTCGTCTCCATTCCCACGACGATATCTCCCAAACTATTATATTTATTAAAAAAATATATTCTTCATAAAATATTTGCCATATTTTCCATATTACAATGGTTTTTAAATCAGATTTTTTGAGAATTTAATAACCAAAATATTTAATAATGTGTAGCGTGATATCAATTTTCGAAGTTTATCAGTGGCATGCGTTCGTTGCAGATTCTCGCTCTCTCACTCTTTAAAACTGTTTCAACGCACCCCACTTCGCACCCGCTCTGGCCAACTGTTAGATAGATTGGCGCATAGTAACTCTCGTAGTTCATAATATTTTGAAATTTGTATCTTGAAAATGATTATTACTATGAAATAAATGTAAGTATATTTGTAGAATATTAATTCAGTGTTACATGGACTTACATAAAAATTATGGCCTGCCTAAAATTATTGTGTAATAGATTAGCACGTTTTAAGAAACTCCCTATAGTTCACTGTTTGAAAGATACTTTCAGCTGGTATGTATTTTAAATTTTCTACCATATAGGTAACTGATGTATATGCTTTTTAGAAGAAATTAAAATGAAAAGTACTACTGATAGCAAAAGTTCTGAAAGTGAGATTGAGAAAAATATAATTTAATGTAAAACAGATTCGTAACATATTAGCTTATTTTGTATGAAACCGGGTCCTGTAATCAAAGGTTTTGAGAAATCACTTGCAACATTTATTGATTGTTTAAAAATCTATGAAAAAATGAGTAACCAAGGAGAAGATGATCTATATCCTAGCATTATGTCATTCAAAAAAACAAACAATTTTGACTGGTTTGGCACCGAAACTGCTATTCTAATTTTACTAGCCAAAGTAATATAGAATATTTAAGGAGATAAATAGAGAAAAAAATTGAAAAGAGTTCAGTTGGATCCAATGCCTGTCCATCAACTTTTCCGATGTGTGTTTTCGTAAAATAATTTTTTTAAATAGAGAAATGCATTTTTGTCAAAAGTACAACAATAAAGCTTTCTCAAGTAATGACCACCAGAATCCCATAATTTACGAAAGAATTTGTGCTAACGATTTAATACCAATGGAAATTGAAAATCATATTTCATGTTTCTAAAGTCGCTATATAAAATGCATAGGTCTATCTAACAATAAAAATAAAAGTGGAAAACGGACAGACAATGAACGGAGTTCTACTAAAATATCTAAAATTCTTGAGAAACGGTTTTTAAAGCATAAATGGTATGGCATGTCGTCAATTTATGATAAGGAGTATCTAGAATGGATAGATATAAGTCTAAAAGAGAGATCAGTAGACTACTTATAAATAGATTTACCAGCAAAGAAGTCAGAATTGTTAAATCTACAAGGAGAAACGAAAAATATGTTCTAATTCCAACAGATAACGAAGCATGAAACTTTGCATTTTCTATTGTGACTTTAGAAACATTAAACATGCTATTTAGTTTCTATAGCATTTAAATCGTTAGCACAAATTCTTTAGAAAATATGGGATTTTTGTGGGCTAATAGTCTTATTTTTCTTTCTGTGTTCATGGTCATTACTTGAGAAAGCTATTTTATTGAAAAAAGTTTAATTTTACGCAAGGACTCGTCTGAAGAAGTTATTGGACATGCACTCCATCCATCTGAACTGTTTTTAATTTTTTTTCTCTTTCTCCATTTTTCTCCTTCAATGTTCCATATTTCTTTTGCCAGTAAAACTAGAATAGCAATTTCGGTGCCAAACCAAACAGCCAAAATGATTTGTCTTTCGAAATCGCATAATTCTAGAATATATATCATGTTCTCTTTGGTTACTTATTTTTTCACGGAATTTTAAACAATCAATAAATATTGCAAACGATTTATCAAAACCTTTGTTTACAAGGCCCGGTTTCATACAATTTAAGCATAATTTCTTACGAATCTGTTTTTCTTTAAATTTTATTTTTGTCTCAATCTCACTTTCCGAACTTGCGCTATCAGTAAGTACTTTCCATTTTCATTTCTTCTTGAGTTACCTATATGGTAGAAAATTCTGTTAAAAAAATACGTACCAGCTGAAAGTATTGCTAACATCGAACTACCGAGTTTCTTATAACGTGTTAATCTACTACACAAACATTTTATGCAAGGCGAAATAACACTGAATTAATATTACACAAATATACTTATATTATTTATTCCATATTAATCATTTTCAAGACATAAATTTCGTTAATTAGTAGGGAATCTAAGACCTCCAATTCAGCAAGGGGGGGTCAACTGTGACATATACAAAAACCAAAAACGGATTCCCATGTAAAATTTCATGACGGATACGAATTTTGAGTTCACCCCTTCATCCAGAATTGCGAAAAGGGAAAAAAATGCAATTTTGGGCAAATTTCTAAAAACTACGGGAAACATTTATATTTTTGTTTCTCAGTCAATACCTCGTTAACTGTTCGAGATATCTGTTTCAAATTTTGACACGAATATCTTTGGAGATTGGCCTCACTTACAGTTTATGTGAAACTTTTTTCGGCAACGTCGTTTTTTGGCAAAAAAAATAAAAATCTTCGCTTAACGCACAAAAACACCAAAATGCATTGCAAAATATAACATGCTAGAAACTTTTTTATTAGTAAAGATACATGGGCATATGATCGAGAGAAAATAAAGCTTATAAATTATAGAAACTTTTTTACTTGAAGAATTTTTTTCTAGAATGCTTAGTTTGGCTGTTATGACTGTTGTAAATAAATAGTAGTGTAACGACTCATATATTGCGCGTTCTCCTCGGCCGGCGCGGGCGCTCTCTACTAGCAACCCGCAACCGTATTCAGTCATATCAGAGATACGTAGGTATTTTATTATTTAGTTCATGTATGTTTTATTTTAAAAATGGTACCAGTGGAAGTTTATCAGTTACCAGTAAAACCGAAAAATACTGTTTTTTATTATTGACATCATGTATTTAATTCAAAGGCATCAAAGCTATGGCTGTTCAACTTTCAAAGAACTCTTTGAAAAGTCTTTGAAATTAGTTATAAACATGAGACCAAAAGGGGTAACCTACTGACGGACCAAAGTAAGAAGAGTGTACTGTCTGTATAAGGTAAACGATGGGGTAGGTATACCGAATTGGAAAAATATTATTTCTCATTCTGATAATAAACGAGAACTCTTGAACTTTTTTGCTTGCAAATTTGAGGACAGTTATTTCAAAATAGATTAAAACGTTCAGATTGTTATTGCAGGTATGTTTTTAGAAAATAGCAAAACTATTTTATGCGATCAAAATAATGTGAAAATCATGAAATCCCTACATTTTTCCGATCATGAAGAAGCAGGTACCAGACTTTTTGCTATCTTGTCATTTTTTAGAAATGAATGTACTAGAATAGTCATACAGGGTGATTCACGTAAACCGTTCATTAGAAGTTTAGGGACTTGTAACGATAATTTAATTTTGAAAATTTGGTTACTTACATAGTTTTTTATGCTCTTTTCACTAAAAATAATTCTGTGGCATTCGCCGTGAATAAAAAATAAGTTTAAAATATCATTGTTTGAATATCCATTTCTATCATCCATGACTGATAACCCTTTACCAAATTTATTTATAAAATCGCTATAAACACTGACGTGTTTGATAGATTAATAATTGCAACAAATGTCATTTCCACAGCCAACTATTGTAAGACATTAATACTTTGTTTGATAGACGCTATTAATTGCAACAAATGTCATTTTCACAGCCGACTCTTATAAGAGCAACACATCGATGTATTTCGCGCATTAAAATACAAAGTAATCAATAACACAAAAACTATAAAAGATGAGTATAGGGAACCCTAATACAGATCGATGAAGAATAAAATTATACATCAGAAACAGTAAAAATATACAGGGTGTTCCATTAAAAAAAAATACTTTTCGATGTTTGAAGTTTGCCAAAATTAGCAGCAAATTCTGACCACCCTGTAAGCAATTAGGTTACTTTCAAAGCACGGTTAGGAAGCTTAAGGGTTCCACTATTCGTGTTGTATAAATGGTAACTTTCACTTTCATTATGTTAGAGACAGCAAATTTCAAAGTACTCGGTGTCAAGACACAAATTTTCCGAAAAGCCAATATATCTCGAGTAGGGTTAGATTTAGGGATATGGTAGTATGATCAAAGTCCTATTAAAATGACCAATTGAATTAAAAAATTCAAGAAAATATATATCATTCCATCTAAAATAACGAAGTTGATGGTAACTTCCGGTATAAGCGGAAGTGCAAATATTTTTAGTGAAAAGAGCATAAAAAACTATGTAAGCAACCTAATTTTCAAAATTAAATTATCTCTACAAGTCCCTAAACTTCTAATGAACGATTTGCGTGAATCACCCTGTATATACTGTGGACACTGATATTTTTGTTCTTTCATTGTATTATGCGACTATACTAAACACTGAAATATGGCTTCAACGGCAAAAATCTTTTATTTTTTGTCATGATGTGATTACCCAAATATCTAGTACATTTGATTTCGACAAAAGAAATCTGACCAACATTTTACTAGCTGTTTACTGCCCCTCTGGAAATGATACCGTTAGTTATCCCTTTAAGAAAGGCAAAAAGACAGTAGTAAAAATATTACGTGAAAGGTTAAATATGTTAGAAGAATTAACACATTTTGGCGCAGCGAACCGAGATGGAACTTACAAACTAACTGATAGTGTATTAGATTCCTGTAGGTTATTTTTTAAGGTTCTTTATGGCAGACCTTTATTTAGAGGAAATTTGGATGAGCTACGAGCACATTTATTCACTTCATATAAAACAGATATGAGGTAATTGTTTTAATTATTTTATATAGACACTATACCGATAATGATGAGTAAACCACAAAAACCAGAGAATATACACTTAAATCCACATTGCAAATGTAAAATGTACACTTGTACCAGTCGCTGTCGATGTCTAAGTGCAAAAGTAAAATGTGGTATAAGTTGTTTGTGCGAAGGCAAATGTTCCTCACTTTTAAATTAAACTATACTAATTATAAAAATTAAATAGTTTTCTTTATTTACATAAAATACAAACATTTTTAATCGGACTGACACAATATAAATATGGTGCATTAAATCGCAGACCCTAAGCCTTTTTCTTACTAATATGGAAGCTTTTATCTTATAATAGATACACAATCGTTAGCAGAGCACGCAATGAAGTGTATACACCGAGCTAGACCAATTTGACCGGGCGGGGCCAACATGTGCGCCAACCCTGAACCAATATAATCTCCTTTTTTTCACTATTAAGCCAAAGTATAAAAATATATTCAAATGCAAAAACTTCTTTGGTCTTTTATCATCATTTTATGTCGATTAACTACACCTCTATCTCTACTTATAAAAAAGTTTCTCGCATACTATATTTTGCAATACATTTTTGAACTTTTGTGCGACATGTAGGACTACAGTTGTTTTTTATAAAAAAATTATATTGATACAATAATTTGGCTCTATACAAAGCCCAAGAAGAAAGTTAAAAGATTATTCTCCTAAAATTTCAGATCGATACTTTTACCAGTAAATGAGATATTGAGTGGGGAATGAGAATACTAATGTTTATTGTGTTTTTCTTACTTTTGGAAATAAACAACTTTTTCTCTAATTTCGCAATTCCGAATTTAGTGGTGAACTCGTAATTCGAATTCGGCAGACAATTTTACATAGAAAACTGTTTTTAGTTATTGTATACATATGAGTTGACCCCCCCACCTTTAAAACGCATCGTACGGCAAGCTAGATTCCCTACTAAATATCATGAACCACGAGAGTTACCATGCGCTAATCTATCTTACGATAGGCCATTGCGGGTGCGAAGTGGAGTGTGTTGAAACAGTTTTAAAGAGTGGGAGAGCGAGAATCTGTAACAAACGCATGCCGCTGATAAGCTTCGAAAATTGATATCACGCTACACATTATTAAATATCATGGTTATTAAATTCTCAAAAATTTGATTTAAGGACCATTGTAATCTAGAAAATATGGCCAATATTTTATAAAGAATATATTTTTTTGATAAATATAATGGTTTGGGAGATATCGTCGTGGGAATAGAAAAGTAGACGAAAAATAATAAATTTTCAGCCGTACAGAGAAAATGAGGATTTTTTATTTTTACTGCCATATAAGCCTATGTAAAAGTTCGTTTCTTTATTTATTTTAAAAACAGAAATTCTACAGAAAATTTAATGATTTTTGTATAAAATACGCTTCATGGTTGACTCTATGGCGTGGTGTGGTTAGTTAGAAAATTTTGATTTGTGCCCTTATATTCGTGACGATTTTTTGACAAGTGGATTCATAATCTACAGGGCATAAGTAACATATCTGGTAAGGTCATATATTTTACTCTAAAAGTGTCAACAGGGGGAAAGATGGAAATTGATTTGCACTCCACTATTACACAAGGATCTGAATCTTCATCAGTATATAATCCACATAGTTCAAGAAATAAAATCAACAGATTTCTCAAGACGTCTACATATTTCTGAAATTATTTTGGAACGTGGAATTAATTACAAGTTATGGTTTTCTGATAAGGCTCATTTTCATTATGTGGCTACACCAACAAATAAAATTACAGATATCGAAATTCCGAAAATCCGCAACAACTTCGCCAAAAATCGTTACATAGCCCGAAGGTAACAGTTTAGTGTGCAATTTCTTCAATGGGAATTCTCGGTCCCTATTTTTTGAAAGCAATTATGGAAATGCTGTGACAATCAATTCTACATGCTATACCGAAATGATCAACCAGTTTTTTACGCCACAATGAAACATGTTTCCAGGGATTCGAGATTGGTGGTTTCAGCAATATGGAGCACCACAAGAAAATCAATAAATGCCTTGCAGAGATTATTTCCTGGTCGCATTATCTCTAGACGTGGAAACGTTCAATGGCCCCCAAGGTCGCCGGACAAACCAAGAAATATTCAGGAGTTGAAAATAGAAACCTGAGCAGAAATTGCAATTATTTCGTTAGAAAATTTCACCAATCGTATTCAAGAGTGCGTAGAGATAAGGGGAAGACATTTACCAGGAATTATTTTTAAGAAATAAAAAATCGGTAAAGGCATTTACTTAGAACTTCCCTCTTTATTTGTGCATGGCGGTCATTCTAAAAAATTAATAATTACGAAGTGACATTGAAAATAATAATCAGAATATAGTTATCACTATTATTACAAAGAACACCAGATAAATTTTGTTCAAACAAATATACAGAGTGCTCATCCAACAGTAAAAATTCAATACTAAATAGCAGGTGCCAAATATGGCAGACTTGGGCAAATACCTTTATAAATGTCCACCATGACTGAATTATTTCTTGAGATGACAACCCTGTACATTTTTCAATAATAGTATAATAGGTGCATATGCCTAATATTATTTCCATCTGTCGCATTTTCCATTCCACATACACGTAGTGGAGTGGAAGTGGTGGTTCAAAAATTTCATTTTTTTTTTTCAATTTTTCAAAAATGTTTTTAAAAAAATTTTCAAATTGTTTCTTCTGAAATAGGTTTAGAATGCCACGAAACGTGAAAATTTGAAATTTGAGCAAAGAAAAAAAATTCCATCTATTTTAGTGGTGAAAATTTTTTCAAAAAAGGTGAAAAAAAAATTCAAAAACTTTTTTTCTCAAATGTATTTAGAATGTCAAACGTGAAAATTTTAAATTTGAGGCAAAAAAATTCCATCCTAGTGGTAATTTTTTTCCAAAATGGTAAAAAAAATGTTGCAAATTTTCTTTTCCGAAATAGGTTTGGAATGTCATGAAACGTGGAAATTTTAAATTTGAGCAAAAAAAATTCTAATCAAAATAATTTTTAAATTTGTTTGAATAGGTTTAGAATGCCACGGAAACGTGAAAATTTTAAATTTGAAGAAAGAAAAAAAATCGGTAAAGGTATTTACACAGAACTTCCCTCGTTCATGGCAGTCTCTCTAAAAAAATAATAATTACGAAATGACATTGAGAATAATAATCGGAGTAGAGTTATTGCTATTATTACAAAGAAAACTTGATAAGTTTTGGTCAAAGAAATATACAGATTGCTCATCCAACAGCAAAAGTTCAATACTAAATAGCAGGTGCCACATATGGCAGGCTTGCGCAAATACCTTTACAAATGTCCACCATGACTGAATTATTTCTTGGGATGACTACCCTGTACATTTTTCAATAAAAGTATAATAGGTGCATATGCCAGATGTTATTGCCATCTGTCACATTTTCAATCCAACATTCACGTAATGGAGTGGAAGTATAGCGGTGGTTAAAAAATTTCATTTTTTTAAAATTTTTCAAAAGATGGTAAAATAATTTTCAAATTTTTTTCTTCTGAAATAGGTTTAAAATGTCAAAGGTAGAAATTTTAAATTAGAGCAAAAAGGAAAGTTTCCTTCTGTTCTATAGTAGTGCTAAAAAAAGTTTAAACATTAAAAATGACGTATTTTTAAAATAGGTTTAGAATGCTATGAAACGTGAAAATTTTAAATTTGATCAAATAAAAAAAAATTCGATCTATTTTAGTGGTAAAAACTTTTTGAAAAATGTTGGTGAAAAAAATTTTCAAAATTTTTTTTCTGAAATACCTAGGTTTAGAATGTCATTTAAATTTGAGCATTCTGGTGTTAAATTTTTTTCCAAACTGGTAACAAAATGTTGCAAATTTTTTTTTCCGAAATTGGTTTGGAATATTATGAAACGTGGAAATTTTAAATTTGAGCAAAACAAATGTTTTCGTCTGTTCTATAGTAGTGATACATAAATGGATTAAAAATGTTTTCAAATTTTTAAAAAAATTCTTCAAAAACATTTTTAAATTTGTTTGAATAGTTTTAGAATGTCATGGAAACGTGGATAGTTAAAATCTGAACAAAGAAAGAAAAATTCTATCTTAGTGATAAAATTTCAAAAAACTTTTTTTTTAATCAGGCTTAGAATGCCATGAAACGTGAAAATTTTAAATTTGAAGAAAGAAAAAAAAATTCATTTTAGTAGTAAAAATTTTTTCAAAAATATTGGTGAAAAAAATTTTCAATTTTTTTTTTCCTGAAATAAGTTAAGCGTGTCATGAAACGTAGAAATTTTAAATTTGAGCAAAAACAAATTTTTTTCATCTTGGTAAAAATTTTTTCAAAAATGTTTGAAAAAAATTTTCAAATTTTTTTTTTTCTGAAATAGGTTTAGCGCGTCATGAAACGAGGAAATTTTAAATTTGAGCAAAAAAAAATTTTTTTCAACTTGGTAAAACATTTTTTCAAAAATGTTTGAAAAAAATTTTCAAAATTTTTTTTTTCCTGAAACAGGTTTAGCGCGTCATGAAACGTGGAAATTTTAAATTTGAGCAAAAAAAAAATTTTTTCACTATTTATTCCGTTTAGACGGTCCACCCTGTATATTTTTCAGTGAAAATTCTACCAGTTCTTCGCTGACAGTAGGGTTAACTACCTACCAAATTTGGCTGCTCTCCGTCAAGTAGTTTTTTAGTAAATACACCAACAGACAGACAGACAGACAGACAGACAGACAGACAGACAGACCGACAGACAGACAGACAGACAGACTGACGGAATTGAAAAACCTATATTTTCGGAATCTACGTGTTCTGAAACGTCAGAATCCGAAAAAATCTCGGAGGGTGATTTTTTCTCGAATACAATACTTCCCTTCGGTATGCGAGGGAAGTAAAAATTCAGTGTGTACTTACTAGTGGTAAAATTTTTTCAAAAATGGTGAAAAAATTTTCTAAATTTTTTTTTTTTAATAGGTTTAGAACGCTATGAAACGTGAAAATTTTAAATTTGAACAAAGAAAAAAAAATTTCCATCTATTTTAGTGGTAAAAATTTTTTCAAAAATGGTAAAAAAAGTTCGAAACATTTTTTTTTGAAATAGGTTTAGAATGCCATGAAACGTGGAAATTTTAAATTTGAACAGACAAAAAAAAATTTTCGTGATAAAAAAATTTTCAAAATTTTTTTTTCTGAAATAGGTTTAGCGTGTCATGAAACGTGGAAATTTTAAATTTGAGCGAAAAAAAAATGTTTTCATTATTTGTTCCCTTTAGACGATCCACCCTGTATATTTTCCAGTGAAAGTTCTACCATTTCTTCGCTGACAGTAGGGTCAACTACCTACCAAATTTGATCAATGTGAAAGCAGCAGTAAAAGATAGCAGTAGATTTAACCGAACATACCCGAATGGGACGATTATACCTCATTTCAATATAGTAGAAAATGAAAAATTTTTAATTCCCTTTGATTATGGCTATGTTTAGATATTGCTGATTTCTAAATGAAAAAAGTGAGGAAACAACCCTCAAGAACAAATTGACCATTACCCTAATTGAAATACTTAATTCGAAGCTAAATACGGTCAATGTCGGGCAAAATGTAGAAACTCTTCTAGCATCTTAAAATAGGAAGATGATCCATTGCATGCATCTATTAAAGGTACAGCTGTCCCTCAATTAATAAGGGTAAGAATCGCCCTCTAAACTAATTAAAATACTGTAATGGGAAAAAGCATTAGATATACATAAAATAATATTTGACAATAATTGAAGAAATACAGTTCAGCATATTTTAGAAAGAGCGAGTGTTGTAAACAAATTTTAAGGGTAAAGAAAAATATATGGTGATATAAATGGTCACCTGGTTAGAACATGAACCCTTGCCTTCAATCCGACAGCGCAAGAACCACCCCTTAAATGTAATATAATATTTTAAGAAAAGCGCATCAGTTAGACATTAGATAATTGTTGTAGAACATTGTCGAAAGGTAGCTAAAACTATTCTGAAAAGCGCAAGCTTTGCAAACAAACCGTGAGGGTAAATCAATGTGAAAATAATGAAATTTACTGGTTATTCGTAAAATATACAGTGATGTCCATTATCATGTAGTTAAAACACGAACCCTTGCATTCAATCCGGCAGCTCAAGAACCACCCCTTAAATATAATAATATATATTTTAAGAAAAGCGCCTCGGTTAGAGATAAGTTAATTGTTGTAAAAAATTGACGAAAGTTAGCTAAAACTAGTCTCAGAAGCGCAAACTTGGCAACAAACCTTAAGGGTAAAATCAATTCCCGATATTATGGAAAATAAATGTATTCTGCCTGGGCATCGGATAGAAATTTACTGATTATAATAAAAATATATGGCGATATAAATTACCTCCTGGTTAGAACATGAACCCTTACCTTCAATCCGGCAGCGCAGGAACCATCCCTTAAATGTAATGTAATATTTTAAGAAAAGCGCATATCAGTTAGACATTAGATAATTATTGCAGAAAATTGTCGATAGGTAGCTAAAACTATTCTCAGAAGCACAAGCTTTGCAAACGAACCTTGAGGCTAAAATCAACCTCCAATATTATGGAAAATAAATGTATTCTGTCTGGGCATCAGATAGAAATTTATTGATTATCAGAAAAATATATGGCGATATAAATTACCACTTGGTTAGAACATGAAACCTTGCCTTCAATCCGGCAGCGCAAGAACCACCCCTTAAATGTAAAATAATATTTTAAGAAAAGCGCATCAGTTAGACATAAGGTAATTGTTGTAGAAAGTTGTCGAAAGATAACTAGATGATAATGGACATCACCATATATTTTACTGATAACCAGTAAATTACTAACTGATAAACGAACAGAATAAATTTATTTTTCGTAATGTCAGGGGTTGATTTTACCCTCAAGTTTGGTTTGCAAAGCTTGCGCTTCTGAGAGTAATTTTAGCTATCTTTCTACAATTTACTGCAATGGTTACCTTATGTCTAACTAATGCGCTTTTCTTAAAATATTAGATTACATTTAAGGGGTGGTTCTTGCGCTGCCGGATTGAATGCAAGGGTTCATGCTTTAACTAGATGATAGTGGACATCACCATATATTTTACTGATAACCAATAAATTACTAACTGATGCCCGAACAGAATAAATTTATTTTCAATAATATCGGGGGTTTATTTTACCCTCAAGGTTTGTTTGCAAAGCTTGCGCTTCTGAGAATAGTTTTAGCTACCCTTCGTCACTTTTTTACAACAATTAACTTATCTCTAACTGAGGCGCTTTTCTTAAAATATGTATTATTACATTTAAGGGGTGGTTCCTGAGCTGCCGGATTGAATGCAAGGGTACATGTTTTAACTACATGATAATGGACATCACCATATATTTTACTGATAACCAATAAATTACTAACTGATGCCCGTACAGAATAAATATATTTCTCGAAATATCGGGGGTTTATTTTACCCTCAAGGTTTGTTTGCAAAGCTTGCGCTTCTCAGAATAGTTTTAGGTACCTTTTGACAATTTTCTACAACAATTAACTTATCTCTAACTGAGGCGCTTTTCTTAAAATATGTATTATTACATTTAAGGGGTGGTTCTTGAGCTGCCGGATTGAATGCAAGGGTTCATGTTTTAACTACATGATAATGGACATGACCATATATTTTACTGATAACCAATAAATTACTAACTGATGCCCGAACAGAATAAATTTATTTTTCGTAATGTCAGGGGTTGATTTTGCCCTTAAGGTTTGTTTGCAAAGCTTGCGCTTTTGAGAATAGTTTTAGCTACCTTTCGACAATTTCCTACAACACTTACCTTATGTCTAACTGATGCGCTTTTCTTAAAATATTATATTACATTTAAGGGGTGGTTCTTGCGCTGCCGGATTGAAGGTAAGGGTTCATGTTCTAACCAAGTGATAATTTATATCACCATATATTTTTCTGATAATCAGTAAATTTCTAACCGGTGCCCAGAAAGAATAAAGTTATTTTCCACAATATCGGGGGTTGATTTTACCCTCAAGGTTCGTTTGCAAAGCTTGCGCTTCTGAGAATAGTTTTAACTACCTTTCGACAATTTTCTACAATAATTATCTTATGTCTAACTGATACGATTTTTAAAAAATATTATATTACATTTAAGGGGTAGTTCTTGCGCTGCCGGATTGAAGGCAAGGGTTCATGTTCTAAGCAGGTGATAATTTATATCACCATATATTTTTCTTTACCCTTAAC
This sequence comes from Stenurella melanura, assembly GCA_963583905.1. Classification (NCBI taxonomy): domain Eukaryota; kingdom Metazoa; phylum Arthropoda; class Insecta; order Coleoptera; family Cerambycidae; genus Stenurella; species Stenurella melanura. The sequence continues at coordinate 78,233,838 of OY757310.1, read as the reverse complement.
ATTTGTGTGCACTCGCTCTTCCTAAAATATTCTGAACTATATTTCGTCAATTATTGTCAAATATTATTTTATGTATATCTAATGTTTTTTCCCATCACAGTATTTTAGTTAGTTTAGAGGGTGATTCTTGCCCTTATTAATTGAGGGACAGCTGTACCTTTAATAGGTGCATGCAATGGATCATCTTCCTATTTTAAGATGCCCGACATTGACCGTATTTAGCTTCGAATTAAATATTTCAATTAGGGTAATGGTCAATTTGTTCTTGATGGTTGTGTCCTCACTTTTTTCATTTAGAAATCTGCAATATCTCAACATAGCCATAATCAAAGGGAATTTAAAATTTTCCATTTTCTACTATATTGAAATGAGGTATAATCGTCCCATTCAGGTATGTTCGGTTAAATCTACTGCTATCTTTTACTGCTGCTTTCACATCGATCCAAATTTGACTGCTCTCCCTCAAGCAGTTTTTTAGTAAATGCACCAACAGACAGACAGACAGACACAGACAGACGGAGACTGACGGAATTGAAAAACCTATATTTTCGTAATCTCCGTGATCTGGAACGTCAGAATCCGAAAAAATTTCGGAGGATGATTTTTTCTCGAATACAATACTTCCCTTCGGTATGCGAGGGAAGTAAAAATGCATGTAATTACCTAGCCGTAGTTATCTTATTTTAAATGAGTAAAGTTACTTTCAAAATTATGATGTTTTCAGAACTTCCTGTTCCCAGGGATCACCCAGTATGTGATTTTTTTACTCGAAAAAAAAAGTAGTTTGGACAAAAATTGCAAGAGGCAAAAAGAGTTTGGAATCATCAAGGCAATATTCTCGATATTTTTCGGAATTGTTCAATACCCTATAAAGAAAAGAACTTTGTGGAGTTTTCAAGTGCATCAAAAAGGGCATTGGACAATTCCAAAAAAATGAGAATGTTCTTGGGATGATTCCAAACTCTCTTTGCCTCTTGCAGTGTTTGTCCAAACTTTATCTTGTTCTAGTAAAAAAATCGCAAAGTTCTAAAATTTTTGTTTTTCCTCTCCGGATAACTTTAAAAAAACGACAGTTTCAGAACTAAAGTGGTCTATTTTTAGTCAGACAATCTGAATTTACAATAAAAGATAGGGGTTCCTATTTAAAAAATCGGTAATTACACAGAACTTCCCTCGTTATTTGTGCATGGCGGTCACTCTAAAAAATTAATAATTACGAAATGACATTGAGAATAATAATCGGAATATAGTTATTGGTATTATTACAAAGAAAACTTGATAAGCTTTGGTCAAAAAAATATACAGATTGTTCATCCAACAGCAAAAGTTCAATACTAAATAGCAGGTGCCACATATGGCAGGCTTGCGCAAATACCTTTACAAATGTCCACCATGACTGAATTATTTCTTGGGATGACCACCCTGTATATTTTTCAATCAAAGTATAATAGGTGCACATGCCAGATATTTTTGCCGTCTGTTATATTTTCAATCCAACATTCACGTAATGGAGTGGAAGTATAGTGGTGGTTAAAAAATTTCATTTTTTTTTAATTTTTCTAAAATGTTGGTAAAAAAATTTTCAAATTGTTTTCTTCTAATATAGGTTTAAAATGCCAAACGTAGAAATTTCAAATTAGAGCAAAAAGGAAACTTTCCTTCTATTCTATAGTAATGGTAGATTTTTTAGATTTTAGATGGAGGAGTTGGCGATTGGCCTTGCCTACTGCGACCAGTATAGGTCTATTGTAGTACTCCATTTTATACCTTAGGGCTCCTTATCCAGACATGGTCCTCACAAGACTTCGAGTCTGTTGATAAGGAACTCCTTATTTTTATTGTCTCGCCAAGTCGTCTCAGTCCAGTCAAGGCTATTCAGCTCATGACATAGACTGACGTACCTGAATGAGAACTCACCCATCCATGCGCTGGACCCGACCGACGTAGCTTAACTTCGCCGATCGAGTGCCTGCACCTAAACCGGTGACAGTACAAGGAACTGTATAGTAGTGGTAAAAGAAGTATAAAATTTAAAAATTATTTATTTTTTTTAAAATAGGTTTAGAATGCTATGAAACGTGAAAATTTTAAATTTGAGCAAAAAAAAATGTTTCCGTCTATTCTAGTGTTAAATTTTTTTCCATATTTATAACAAAATGTTGCAAAAATTTTTTTTCCGATATGGAATGTCATGAATGTCATGAAACGTGGAAATTTTAAATTTGAGCAAAAAAAATTTTTCGTCTATTCTATAGTAGTGATAAATAGATTAAAAATGTTTTCAATTTTTTTTTTATTTTTTTCAAAAACATTTTTAAATTTGTTTGAATAGTTTTAGAATGCCATGGAAACATGGATAGTTTAAATCTGAACAATGAAAAAAAAATCTATCTTCGTGGTATAATTTTTTTAAAATAGTGAGTAAAAAAAATTCTAATTTTTCTTTTAAATAAATTTAGAACGCTATGAAACGTGAAAATTTTAAATTTGACGAAATAAAAAAAAATTTCCATCTATTTTAGTGGTAAAAAAATTTTCAAAAATGTTGGTAAAAAAAATGTTCAAAAAAAATTTTTTTTTAATTAGGCTTAGAATGCCATGAACCGTGGAAATTTTATATTTGAAGAAAAAAAAATGTTTCAATTATTTTAGTATTAAAAAATTTTTCAAGTGTTGGTGAAAAAAATTTTCAAAAATTTTTTTCCCGAAATAGGATTAGCGCGTCATGAAACGTGGAAATTTTAAATTTGAGCGAAAAAACATATTTTTCACTATTTATTCCGTTTAGACGGTCCACCCTGTATATTTTCCAGTGAAATTTCTACCATTTCTGCGCTGACAGTAGCGTCAACTACCCACCAAATTTGACTGCTCTCCGTCAAGTAATTATTTAGTAAATGCACCAACAGACAGACAGACAGACAGACTGACGGAATTGAAAAACCTATATTTTCGTAATCTCCGTGATCTGAAACGTCAGAATCCGAAAAAATCTCGGAGGGTGATTTTTTCTCGAATACAATACTTCCCTTCGGTATGCGAGGGAAGTAAAAAACGAACTTGATCTTGAATGACCTTAACCCTTCCACCAAAAGTCAAAGTGACATATGCCGCGGAACTGCCCCATCCAATTCTACAACTTTTGTTTGAAACATTTTTCGTAGAGTGCTTAATTGCTCGAGATATCTGAAAGTTTCTGGTCAAGAAAATTACCAAGAAGTTCCTTGCTTGTTGACAGCTGATTGACAGCTGCCAACATCGCCTAGTTGACATTAGATTTAAATTCAGCAACATCAAAAACATAAAGTTGGGTATTTCAATAATCAAAATATGCAATATAAAAATGTTACAGAACTTAAAGTAGTACTTATGATGGAGCTGTGGAGCTTTGGTACTCCATAGGAACCAAAATACTGAATATGGAGCATCGTGGCCATGGAGACTTTGGTTCAGGATGACAAAAACTATAATATACCAAAAATTCAGACTATTCTACCGAAACCCAATTCCCATAAGGTTTGTGAAGGGTCCATTGCAGTTGCCTAACGGACCATGTGACTTACGAAAAATAACTTTATGCGCATCACATGATGCCGTGAATAATCCACAATCTTTTATTATATCCTAATCTGCCCTACCTAACATGTATACCAATAAGGTAGATAAAAAAAACCTTTGTCAATTACTTGGCTTTTGTACGGGAAAAACCTACCTGAGTGGCCTATCTAGTTTTACTACTAAAATTATTACATGTATTTTCTGGAATGTTGTGTGAATCAATTAGCCTTAGTCCTGAAAATCTGCCTTGGCCCTACAACGTGATGGGGCGTCGTATTTTATTATATCAACCGGGCTAAGAAAACATTTGTCTGAATATTCTCGGTTCCTAGAAGGACTTGTAGCAAAACAAATTGTTCAGACATAAAATAACTTAGATAGTTATTTATTCCTTCCATGGAACTTTTTAATGTGTCGACCCTTAATAAACTACTCAAATCAAAATAACATATTTCTGACAAAACCGAACGAAATTAGACACAATAATTTAGATTTATTTGCGACTGGTATTTACTTTAATGGACTAAAGTATCGACCCCTAAAAGATACCAAGACCTGGAATGCTAATAGTCCGAGAGCTGGCAGTAAAAACAACTTCCTTATAAGTTACCAAAGGTTTGAACTGACACGTCGGTTCTACCTTAGATTGTAATTTTAAAACCACCCGTCTGCCGGGCGAAAGTGGTCGCTTTATTAGATTTAAAATTTTAAAAAAAATAAATAAAAGTAGCTCATAACTACCCAATTATTACCAACATAAATGTTTTATGAAAATGGCCTAAGATCTTAACTAAATGGGCCTTTCCCTCAATTTTTTTTTATTGTGTTATTGGAAAGAGCCTATCAAAATATTACTAAAAATGAATTTTTATTTTTTTTCTGAGCGCATAAAATACCACAAAAAAAATACAAATGTTCCGTAAATGAACAGCAGTTTGAAACGATAGCTTTCGGGCGCCAATGTGACGTCATCATAAACTGCACCAATCAGTATGAGATTAAACGGCCGTCAGAATTAGCTATGAAGGTGCATTCAAAAAGAACCTCACTTCTCTGCCTTGCTTTCCACAACCTGCAATTCTATTGGTGCCTGAAGTACATTTATGAGGAACTACCAATAGAATCTCATATTGCAAAGTGGTAACGCTTAATTGAGAACGTGCGTTTATGACGCCCATTGACAGTGCCAAGAAGTATCTGTCATAAATCACGAGAGTGCAGCCCAGCGTGTTTACTTCTTGTTTGGTGTTATAGTATTAATTTATTTTAAAAATATGAGTAAATGTGAAGACAGATTTGTAAAAGGTCCACTAAAAGAAAGAACAATATATACATACGTTAAAATGATCTTCGCAACAGAAAAATCCAGGAGCAGTATAAACAATACCTGGAACTTTTGCAACTTTTCACCATAATTTTCGAATTTCCAAATTTGTTGGAACTCGCAAAAATAACTTCGTACTTTTTTCACTATTATTTGGACACACTGGTACAAAACAAACCTTTTTAAGCGGCATTTTATAATTAGAAGAGAGCAAAATTAATTTTCGTATCGAACGTAAACAATAGAAAGTGAGGTTATCGAATAAAGTTTGAACATTTCAGTACAGCGTTGCCAAATGAAACTGGCATTATACCATATGTGAACCAAATGAACAAAAATAGAGAATATAAATCTGATATATAGATTTTAGAAACTCATACAGTCAAAAGTTGATACAATTTTTGCTTTTATTTAGTGTCAGAGAAACGAAGAATACGTTGTAACGAAAAAATGCGCTATTCAAAGTAGACAATTGATAACGGAAATACGATGTTCATGTAAAAAGACATACATCTGGCAATAGAGGATCCTCATTAAGAATACGACTTTTATTGGTCTAATCAGTGTGACGTCACGCATGGCGCCTTAAAACTTACGTTTCAAATTACCTGAAATAAAACTGATTTTGTAATGTAAATATTTTGTAGAACGTAAAAAATTGGAAGAAACTAAATTAAAATAAAATTATATTGCAGTTTATTATATGGCTTGATTATAGTGAAGTAGTAAAATTCAGTCATGCGGGAAAGGCCCATTGAAATCGTAAGCGTCTGCCATTGGGAATGATCGCTACTTCGGAGCAAACGGTGTCAAATATTTAAAAAAAAAACGCCATCAATTTCCTCATAGGTTATCACCGTTAGTTTTGTGTCAAAATATTACCAAATATGTTACTAACCAAAGTTAAAACAGAAATTTTTGGCAGACGGTCGCATTCAAACCGCAGACAGGATTTTAAGTTGAAAATTAAAGATAAATTGTTTCGACTCGAACAGCTAATTTTAGCTTATAAAAGATATTTATTTGAATTAAAGAATATTTTTTATTGTGTAAGTAATGAAGACGTATAAAGACACTTCGGCAGACGGTCGCATTAAAAGGACAGACAGACGGGACTGAATTGCTATCAATATATTAAAGTATGCGTAATATAATATTATATAAACGACCTCGGGAGTATAGAGTCCCTTAAGCAAAAATTTTATGTAAAAAAGAAGCTAGTGATATAATACTTATTGAATATTTATTTAATTTTAAACACCCAGTAAAAACAGAAGAAATAGAAACAGGAATAAAAAATTGAAGTAAGAATAATAAAACACAAACAAAATCTATGTAGCAAGCGAAAGAAATAAATAAATAATATTATGAATATGAAAATAAAAATGCAAATTTAATGTAGGTACTATTCATCTTCATCACTACTTGCATTGTAAAATACGTCATCTTCATCAATGTCCGGAGCTGGGATTTTGCAAATTTCTTCGAGTGTAGAAGAGGTTTGTGGTCCAATAAACCATACCAGTTGGTATCTTCCATCGACTAAAAGCCAGCCATGTTCTTCAGGATTAAAAAAATTTGGATTGGCCTCTGTTGCATAATTCCTGATGGCGCAAACTTGATTAGCTCTTTTTATTTTATATATTAGTACCATTCGACAAGGTGGCATCAAGATCCGATCAAAATTTTTAACTTTATCTAATGGATTCTTGCTTGGGACACAATACCACCATGGTTTCTAAGAAACAAATCTAGCCTTGCTTCATTCACACTATTAGCATTATGCCTACCATACATGCGGCATACGAATTTCTCAATGCCTTAAATTTGCTCGTCCGATATATTTTGGGAATGCCCAAAAGAAGCTAAAATTTTGGCAATATTTGAATCTTTCTCAATAATGTTAAGAGGCTTTATTTTACTTTTTCGAGCAAATGATGCGGTATAATCACTGCCTGCTAGCGTGATAGGTAGGTAAATCTTGAGAAAGTATGTCTCCTAAACTTGTGTATATATCGTTAACAGAAACGTATCTCAAAGTATTCTGTGACTGAAGTCCAGTTTCTATCCAAACATGCACTTTATTTGTTAGTTTGTGCATATTTCCCACTGCTATTATTAATATATCAGTATCGGAGGCACGTATAACAACATTTATATTTTCTGGTAGTTTAGATGTATGAAATAAATTCTATTATCAGCTTCATGATGACTACAATATAAATTCTCATCAATTTCACAATTCACAAGTCCATCAATTTCATAAAACACGAAACAAATATCTTCACAATTTACTCTAAGAATTTTGCCTCACAAAATACCCGGAGAAATACTTGTTTTCCAGTATTTCACTAAGAATTTCACGAATTCGGTTTTAAGAGTCACTTCTCAATGTTTTAAAAAATCGTTAGGCCGCTTCTGCGCTTCTCCAATAATATTATACACATTATCCCTTCCTGATACCCTGCTCTTTTTTTTTCTTTTTTTTTTATTTAATGGCATTAGGGCGACTGACCCACAGCCAGACACAATTTATGTTACTTATATTATTATACCTAATTCTAACCTATTCGACAAAATATTAATCCTTTCTATACACAATAGGATAAGGACAGGGACACACGCTTCTCGCCCAGGGGTCGATCAGGGCATTTTTCAATTACACACACAACTATTTACCCTGCTCTTCTGTCTCTTTCGATGTCTTTTAATGATGCACTACACACTTGTCAAAAATTAGGTCTATTCTTTTGCTTGATGTTCTGCATAATTTCTTAATAATGTATATAGCCAATCTACCATAAGTAAGAGGATCACATAAGAGATGCAAAACGAAGAATCCGTCAATAACCGTACAAATTTATTTGACTTTGACTTGAAGAACTTGATACACGATTTTCAAATAACTTGTATAATTTTGATTTAGCTGTTTTATTCATACTTCCGTCGAGATGACTCTGTGACAACGGAACGGTTGTCAAAGGATACGAAAACACATTTAATAAATCAGTGTTATGTTCCAACGATAATACTAAAAGTCGTCCCAGTAGGTTTCTTTCGACTTTCACTTCGGCTGTTTTTCGTTAATCAAGTTTGCGCCATCAGGAATTATGCAACAGAAGCCAATCCAATTTTTTTTAATCCTGAAGAATATGGCTGGCTTTCAGTCGATGGAAGATACCAACTGGTATGGTTTATTGGACCACAAACCCCTTCTACACTCGAAGAAATTTGCAAAATCCCAGCTCCGGACATTGATGAAGATGACCTATTTTACAATGCAAGTAGTGATGAAGATGAATAGTACCTACATTAAATTTGCATTTTTATTTTCATATTCATAATATTATTTATTTATTTCTATCGCTTGCTACATAGATTTTATTTGTGTTTTATTATTCTTGCTTCAATTTTTTTATTTCTGTTTCTATTTCTTCTGTTTTTACTGGGTGTTTAAAATTAAATAAATATTCAATAAGTATTATATCACTAGCTTCTTTTTTAAATAAAATTGGGTTGTTGTTGTTTTATACACTGTTTTATATACGTAAATAGGAAGAGACATTTTTGGTATGATTAGTGGTATGGAATAAAAAGAACCATTATTAGTTCACACACTTGAACTACTAGTAGGCACTATAAGAGGTATTACGCTGGCCACAAACATGACCACAAATTCGTTTACATGCAATATCAAAACTACACGAGATTATCTGCAAGAACCTCTTGACTATCTGCTTGTTCATAAAGCGGTTATAATAACTTCTTTTTAATATCTTAATTATGTTAAGAAAAGAATTGTCGCCCGATACATTTTACGAAAAGAATAAAAACTTTTATTATGGTATTTTACTGGGTAACATTTTTGGACTTTATAACATGGATATCGCCGATTTTCTGTCTACCGACCCATCAACGGAACATTTAAAAACTGCCAGCTCAGCCGCGTGCTCTCACAGCACATCATATTCCCCAACCAAATTATGATGATGGCATCAGATATGAATAGAGCATATTTGTCTCACAATAAGTACACTGCGCTGTCGACTCATGAAGGTTTTAATCTGTAGACATATTTTCATACTTATGAAAGAGGCACGGCCAAAAACTAAGGCTAAGTACATAGCCTATAAAGTAAAAAAGTTATGTGCTGAGTAAGTTTTAATTTATTCTGATGGACACAGTTTTTCCATAGTGTATTTTTTTTTTCGTATTAGCATATGCGAAGTTCAATTCTAAAGAAACTAGATACATAAATTTCCTATTTTTGCTCGACGATTTCAACATAGCAAGGATATTATGAATATGATAGTTTCTCCAGTTATTTAAAAATCGTGAAAATGCAATTTTATATTTGAGAGTGACAAATCTAATAAAGCATGAATGTTGACCAACGAAGCATGAGACTGAATTCAGTTGTCAGAATTAGAAGCAAAGAATCCATGATTTGACATCTGTTAGAACTGGATCCGTATAGCCGGATCAATATATACCATTGCAAAAGAAAATATAGGCGAACGATTGTAGAATGAGGATTTATTTCCAAATGTATTTAAAAAAACTTACATATTTTAATTATAATTTGATATGAAAAAAGTTTTACGAATGAAAAGGAGCATAGCCAGATAATATACATATATACACCAACGACATTGACGCACCATCCTTCAAAGAATGGTATTCCCTGAAGTTGATTTTATTCGAAACTGTGTCTGATATGAATAATTTTTATCTTGTTTTAAAGGTTAACATTTCTAAAATGTAAGATGGTAGGTAAATATTTTATATAGAGTAATATATAAGATCACCGAGCTCAAGTATGGGTGAATTTCTAGGGTATCTAGACAATTTATTAAGTGTCTTTGATGATAAAATTTTTTTGATAACAGGTGATTTCAACATTGACATTAGCAAAAGTTCCTTTTATAGTAATAAAATTAATAATATTATAAATAATTCTCAAAAAGTTCAATTGGTTAAACAACCTACAAGAATTGAAAAAAATTGTGCATCAATAATAGACCTGGTAATAACCAATAAGGATGATGAAATATTTTCTGCGGAAGTCTTAAGCTCTCCTAAAATAACAGATCATAACATTATTAAAATTAATGCAAGAATCAATACTAAAAATAATGTGCATCATATGAAGACGATAAAAAAATATCGACAACTGAACCAGACAAATATTAAAGAACTTCAGGTAAAACTTCTAGACTGTAGATGGGATTTAAACAATACCAATGTAGATATACTGTATAATGAATTTATTGACAAAACAACAAAAATTATAGAGGAAGTTGCTCCAACAAGATATAAAAAATATCGAGATGATAAAAAGTGGTGGGATAATGAAATAAAAGAAAAAATTAAAATAAGGGATCAATTATATAAAAAATATGAACAAGGGAGAACAGCAGAAGAATGGATAGCATATAAACAAAAAAGAAATGAAGCAGCAACATTAATAAGGAAAAAGAAAAAAAAGTATTATGCAAATAAAATTGATAACCAAAAAGGGGATAATAAAAAAATGTGGTGTACTTTAAAATCATTGGTAAACACTAAAATGCAGTCAGAACTTCCTGATGAAATAATTTTTCCACATGGAACAGAAAATGGAGAAAGAAATATTGCTGAACACTTTAATATATATTTTGTTGATAGTATAAAAGAGATAGTCCAAAGTATTCCTGATTCAGATCTTAATATGGAGAATAATGAAATAAACTACACTGAACTAAAAGATTTCAAAATGATATCATTGGCAGAATTGAGAAAAATAATTTTAAATTTAAAAAACAAAATGTCTTCTGATGCAATATTAGATGTAAAGCTGCTTAAAAATATGTTTATGGTTTCGGGGCATGTAATGCTAAATATTATTAACACGTCATTAAATAAAGGTGTCGTTCCTGAACAGTTAAAAGTGACAACAGTAAATCCAATCCCTAAAATAAAAAATACTTCGATAGCCTGTGAGTTCAGACCATTAAATGTGCCTCTTGTGATGGATAAAGTATTAGAATGTGTTGTGTATGAACAAATACTTAATCATTTCGAATTAAATAAAATATTTTATGAAAACCAATCAGGATTTCGGTCAAAACATTCATGTGAAACAGCTATTCAAGCTGTAATAACCGAATGGAGGGAAGTTATTGATGTGGGTGAGACGATACTTGTGGCTTTCTTGGATTTGAAACGTGCTTTTGAAACTGTAAGTAGGGATATACTGCTAATTAATTTGAATTCATATGGTGTAAGTGGAATTGTATTAAAGTGGTTTGAAGCATATTTGTCAAATAGAAAACAAGTTGTTAAAATAGGGGATACAATTTCTGAAGAAATGGTCAATAATTATGGTGTTCCGCAGGGTAGTGTGTTGGGTCCTTTACTGTTTTTGATTTATATAAATGATATGCATAAAATAATAAAAAATTGTAAACTACATTTATTTGCCGACGACGCACTGTTATCAATTACTGGTAAAAACCACAATACATTAACAAATGAAATGACTGAAGATTTGTATAATTTATCTAGGTATTTTGAACACAAAAAATTAAAAATTAATGCATCAAAATGTAAATGTATGGTAATATCAACAAAAAACCAAGTTGATATATATAATACCAGTAACCATATAGTGACAATAGACAACGAAACAATTGAACTTGTAAGTCAACATAAATACCTAGGAGTGATATTAGATAGTGAATTATCATTTAAGCAGCATGTTGAATATTTAATAAAGAAAATTAACAAAAAAAATTATTTTCTGAAACGAGTAGGTAAAGATCTATCAACTTACACTAAACTTACAATATATAAAACCATAATATTGCCACATTTTATGTATTGCACTACTGTGTTGCATTCAGTAAATGAAAATTTGAAAAACGATCTTCAAATTGCTCAAAATAAATGCATGCGAACAATATTAAAATGTGATCGATATACACCTATTCACTTAATGTTAAATGTGTTAAGCATTTTCTCAGTTAATGATATTATTTATATACAAACTATGGTATTTATCTATAAAATTGTCAATAATATGTTACCAACTTATTTGTGTGATTTAATTAAATATGTAAAAGATGTTCATTCATATAATACTAGGCGGAAAAGTAATATGTATATAGATCACAGAAAAACCACGAAGGGGCAAAAGTCGTTATTAATTAATGGAATTAAGGAATATAATAATATACCTAAAAATGTTAGAGATTTACCAAGTTTAGAGAGGTTTAAAACTGCAATAAAAGATAAAATTATTAATAAAAATTAATTGTATAACATTTTGTATTTTAAGTAGGTACTTCTTATTTTTTTTTTTTTTTTGTATTATTCTTATACATGTGCATTTGTGTTTTTTTTATGTGTTTGTTTTGTAAACATTTGTCATTGTAGTTTGTACAGTATGTTTATACTATTAATAAAGTATATTATTATTATTATTTATATAAATTATTATACTCTTCGCAAATACTAAACGAAGAGTATATTACATTCGATCGGCACATTTCTAAAACAAGAAATATTTCTCGTAGAGAAAAAATTTTCATATCACTATGTTGGTGAGTGAATTCTCAACGACTTTCAAAATGTCGGTCCGTCCGTCCGTTCGTCCGTCCGTCCGTCCATCTGTCTGTCCGTCTGTCTGTATGTCTGTCTGTCCGTCTGTCCGTCCGTCTGTCTGTCTGTCCGTCCGTCTGTATGTCTGTCTGTCTGTCTATTCGTATGTCTGTCCGTCTGTCTGTCTGTCCGTCCGTCCGTCCGTCCGTCCGTCTGTCTGTCTGTCTGTCTGTCTGCTTTTGGTACACTTCTTATCTTTACTGCTAAGGGAGATACATAGAGCGGAAAAGACATCGAAAATGTTTATTCCTTACATTTCATCTTTTACTACCTAACCAATTTGAATAAACTGAATAAACTCGTCATTAAGTAGATAATGTAGTAGGCTACAAAATCTATAGTACAATGTGGCAAATATGAAGAACCTCTGGATTTTTGTTTGAAAATGAGTTATCTATTCAGCTAAATTCGTTGATTATGCAAACACGATCGATAAAAACAATGTTTGTTTTGACTGAAGTTTTAACGCTTTTAAGGTCAGCCCTCTTAATGTGGAGAAAGAAATGGGCGAATAGATCAACTTTTCAGCTGGTCATAATGTCATGATTATTGAACCTATTAAAATCGATATGGGCTATATACGACTAGGACCACGACCGTGGGCACTGCCCACAGTGCACCAAGTCGAACACTCTCACAGTCGTATCTTAAGGCAAGACCACGTCCACCAATAGTCAGACCACTGATTGGTACGAATTTTAGCGATCCGACGATAGTCCGTCCGCCAGTCGAACAGGACCTGAGTCTTAAAATAATGAAAATATGTCCAGGATTCGAATCCTGGTCAGGATATGGATGTTTAGTGGCGTCTTTAACGTATTACCGACACACAGTGCTTCAAAAATGAGTTTTGTCGACAAAATTCGATCTACACCTGAGTTTTGCTTGAAATGATTCATTTTTTTCAAAGTATTCTCAAAACACTACTTTACAACGCCTAACTGCCCAAATTTAGACAAATTGGCTAAAAACCTTAATTGTTTTTGTTTTTTGACTCATTTTTTGAGAAATAGAATATTTACAGTGAAAAGGTGAGGCTGGACTTTCCTACATTTAAGATCTCTGGTTTTTTAGTGGTTTTACATTATATGTTTTGGTCGTTGATTACAAATATGATATTCGTTTTACCCAAAAGTGATCATTTTTTGGGATTTTTGAAATTTTGTTGGGGTTTTTAGTGCATAATTTATATTATCATATTGCTATAAGTTTTCTAATTCAATAATTATAAACATAACATTCATGTAGTAGAGAAACAGTCGAACTTTTGAATATTGGCCATTTTGGGGGTTTTTGCCTCATGGACTTATTCAAACTCATCACCAACGACAATTCCAAATTAACATCTGGGCCGGAATAATTCGAAATTATTTAATAGGGCCAATTGTTTTGCAAAATCGGTTAAATGGGGTGAGTCCGTACATAAATTGCATGTCGGCATATTCACCAGATGAAAAATTTGCCATGTCAATAAACTACTTTCACAGAACTACTTACAACTTATTACTTGCTACTCAAATTTGACGTTTAAATGCATTCAATTGTTTTCTCACAGGTGTCATGCCACTTTATATTACTAGTATTCCTTAGTTCCTTATTAGTAAATTTTTTTCTCAAAAAATGGATCGCTTTATCGATGTCAAACAAGAATTTTCTTTTAGAAAATTGTTTAAGAAATTTAAAAATGTGACCTTAATTTTCAAAAATTAATTTATGTCAATATTTAGGGGTAAAATGTGTTAGGGGTGTTCCACCTCTGGCTTCCTAGACAAGATATAAAGGGCGCATACTTCTGGAATAAAAATATTCATTTAATATGTACACGATTGTACACATTCCAAATTTTATTAAAATCGATAGAACGAGTTGGAAGTAATAGGCAAAAAACCTTCTTGAATATATACCCTTTAAAGGGTAATATCTCCATAGAGGGGCGCCTTAGAAAAAATAGTTATAGGTACTTTTAGTGTTATTTTGACCAAAACTATACGTTCCCGAAGTATTGCCCCATAGTGCCGGGACGCCCTGTGCGTAAGACGATTAAGTAAAATAAACAGATTTAAAAAAATGTTTGTTTATATATTTTGTGAATTATTGGTGTTTATTTTGAATCGTACTACCTAGGTCAAGCTGAAACCTGCTACAACTTTTTTTTACAAATTTTTATGACACGATAAAAAATAACAATTTTTGAGATGTTTCTAGCTTAATGATTTAATGTGTGTTCTACACATTAAATCATTTTTGACAATCAGTCTGAAAAGCGCGTTAAAGGAAACGAGGAAAAATTACATTAGCATTTTTTTTTCTTATTAAAAATCAGTGTGATATTTCATTCCAGAATTGAAGTATTTTATCAAAAATGTAATTTCAGTTGGCTTGACTTAGATTTTAATCACTTAATGAATTTCTTTTTACCCACTGTATCCACTTACGGACCATTCCGAAAAAATTCTCATTTCAGACGTGTGCTGCCATCTATTGAACAGAAGCTACAATTTTACTTAGAAAACTTAGAAATTATGTAGTTTACAATTAATTATTTATTCGTATTCGTATCTGAAAATTTGTAACCAAATGACTCTCTTGATTTAGCCAAATATGTATATCACGACCGAAAAAAATATTTAATAATCATCGAAGAAGAAAATGTTTGTGTGTTAAGTCCACAGCTTATTATATAGGTACTGAAAGTTTGTACTTACATTTATCTTTATTTTCCTAAAGTTATGAGGCTTTATATTAATTATTTGCACATTATTTACAAGTCACACAAACTGTATAAACAAGTGCACCGTTTCCTGAATCACGCGTTTCGAAATATTTTCGGAAAAAATAAGAAATCGTTAATAAATTAAAATAATACCACGAGAGATCTAGTATAATATAAAGTTCACGAACTACATTCCTTCATTATGACACTAGAACTAAGCAGATAATTTTCAACAGTTTGCAGTAGTTGTTAATTGTTAAATAGAATTTATATTAAAACATTTCAAACTCCAGAACGGCAAATGAGCTATAAAGAAAGTCATTTCCTGTTATTTTATTTCAGTATTTTCAGTATTCGGGGTATTTTGGAGAACGTGTCGAGTATTATTTTCACTACTAAAGCATCATTTTCCTCTCATACCGTATGTCCACATATTCTGCCTCTTGAGACCAAGAGCGACGTACCATAATGAAATGAATTATCATTATTTTCTAAATAAACTAGTCATTCATTAATTTGTATTAAAATCATATAAGTAACTAATAATAATTTGTCAAGAAAATTACAACTGATGTAACAATAACAGCCGGTTTTACAATCGCAAGTTAACTTTCATGTTAGTTGACTTTTACTTGCAGGTTAACTATAACTTTACCGACACATGCGTTTTTCAATATAAAGTTAAGTGATGATTTGCAAACGAGAGGTTGTGAATAAAATTTGTAATGTTGGTACTGGAAAAATGGGTAATATACATAAAATGTATGAATTTTGGTCCAAAGTCACGTCACCTGCTATCAAATATAAATGTCAGAAGCAATTTATGAGTTAGTGGTCTATGCTAAGTAAGTAGGTAGTATTTAGTTTCGATCTATTTAAAAAATCTCTCCCATCGTATTCTTCGAAAAAGTTAGGTCTATACAGGATTACCTTGGCTACTCATCACTGTTATATGCATTTACTTCGTACATATCCATTTTTAGGCAAAATATCAAAAAATTAATTTGTGACAGTTATTTTATAGGTTGTAAATTGCTAGTAAACTGCCAATTTCTAGTTTACCCACACCTCATCTGCTAGTAAAGTTAACTACTAGATAACTACCACATCGAAAATGACCAGATATTGTAAAACCCAATTTCTATAATAACCTGAAAGTTAACTCTGACTGGAAGTTAACTAGCGATTGTAAAACCGGCCGTTAGTGTGTAATTTATAAAATGACTCTATTATTCAGAATTGCATCCAAGTCTAGTCAGTATGTATAATATCCCTATAT
Source organism: Stenurella melanura (assembly GCA_963583905.1). Taxonomy (NCBI): domain Eukaryota; kingdom Metazoa; phylum Arthropoda; class Insecta; order Coleoptera; family Cerambycidae; genus Stenurella; species Stenurella melanura. Next base: position 78,217,323 of record OY757310.1, on the reverse strand, counting down.
AGAGGTGTACACGTACAGACACCCGACGTCAGCGAGCTTTTGGGGCTTGGTGAAAAGGGGGTTTCTTTGAAGGTGGCTTTGGATTCTTGAATTTCGACTGGATATCTGCGACCTCTAAAACCCCAGATGCCGATTTTCATACGAATGAAATCATAAATTATAAAAGTTAACCGCCATTTTGATGCCACCATTTTCAATTGTTCAGTTTGGACCAGATAATTGTAATATGCAACCTCAATAACCCTCAGATAGCGATTTTCAGTCGTATCGGACGATAAATAAATGATAAAGCCTATCCGCCATATTGATGCCCCCATTTTGAATTTTTGAGTTCTGGTCACACATTTGTAATCTGAGACCTCAAGAATTCCCAGATACCAATTATTAGTGGAGGGATATTAAATGACAATAGACTGTCCGGCTCTTTAAAACGCCATCTTGGATTCTTCTTTAAAAAATGCCAAACTGTATTGTCATGTGAACCATATACATATGTCAAATTTCAAGTCAATACGACACCTGGAAGTGGGTGAAAAGTGAGTTGTAAGATCTGCTTACAATGTTAAATCTCAAACTAATAAACGCTTGTTAATAATAATAATATGATGTTTTTATTTTTATTATTTTAGGAAGATGTAGTTACTCGAAAATAACTAAGAGAATACTCTTTTAAAAAATATGTATTACTCTTTTTGTAGGTTATCAAAATACCTTAGATATTTATTTTTTATTTATTTATTTATTTAATCATTCATCATTCAATAGTGCAAAACCATTTATAGGGTGGAAATCTAAACTAACTTAACCTAACCTAACCTAACTAACAGCCAGTTTTACAATGGTTGGTTAACTAATGGTTAGGAGTTGACCACCGATTAACTATAAAAATCTGTCTCACAATGTCTGGTTAATTTCAAGGTCTTGGTTATCTTGTAGTTAAGAAAACCAGTAGATAAGGTATTGGTAAACCAACAATTTGTGGTTAACTAAAAGTAAACAACTGTCAATTTCAATTTTTCATTTCGTTAAAGTGCTTTAGTATTGTTATGAATTACACCCCCCTTGGAAAAGGAGATGGCACGCCTATGCCTCTGATGGTGACTGGAAAGGCTCTAGAAAGAGCCAAGGACTTTTCTAGATTATGGTTGAAGAAGATTCTGGATTGATCTAGAGCTAATTTCGGAGTATATAAGGCGCGATTACAAGCGCGGGAAGGAAAGTTTATTTTAGAAGTGACACGTTCGGGGAAAAGTGAGGTTAACTATAAAGTAAACAAGTATTGTACAGTCAGTAAATTATTAAATAAAGTGTTAGTAGTGTTTATCTCTTGTTGAAATTATTTAGAACCCACGGATTCATACAGGGTGTTTCCTAAAAGGTGGAAATCCGTAACATTTTGGTGTCGGAAGCGGAATTTTGACAAGAGGATTTTTCGGGAGTGTTGGGAAGACTGGGACAGTATTCTCGGAGTTAGTGCTAACACAGGAAGGACTAATTTACTGGACATTGTTCGAGGTTTATTTTCGAACAGGAAAAATAGTGTCAAGTGCGTTTTTTTAGACATTGTAGAACATTTTTGTTGGACATTAGTGGTTAAGTGATAAAGACTCTGAACAAGACTTTCGTGTAGTTATTAAGTGCATTTTCGTGAACTTTCTAGAACTTTTCTATTTGGACAGTAGTTTAAATAAAAGACTTTCTCGTGCTGTTTTGCGATTTCTCTGGACAATTCCATTACCGATATTGACGTGGTTAATAAATTTTGTTGATTTTATCATAATTATATGCCGGTAACAACCAGAAGCATGGCATCCGAACAACAAATGCAAGACTTTATGGCCCAAATGCAGAAGATGATGATGGATCAGGAAAGGAAGCGCCAGGAAGAGAAAGAAGAACAGGAAAGAAAGCGCCAGGAAGAGAAAGAAGAACAGGAAAGAAAAGAACAAAAACGTCAAGAAGAATTAAGGAAAATTTTTGAGGATCAAAATAAACGACATCAAGAAGAAGAGAAACGACATCAAGAAGAAGAGAAACGACGTCAGGAAGAATTGAGAAAAATCATGCAAGACTTGGACATTAAACAACAAGAAGAAAGAGGCGAACTAAGGAAAATTATAGAAGGCCAACAGAGTGCCATATTTGCCGTTACTGAAGAACTCAAAAATAAGGTAGCGGAAGAAGTCGGTGGAGTCAAACAAGAGGTAAGCGAAGTCAAAGGAGAAGTAAATGAAGTCAAAGAGAAAATACACCAGGTAGAAGGAGAAATTGACCAACTTAAACAACAGTTGAGGGATAGAGGAAACCAGCAACTGGTATCGTCAGGCCAGCGATTGAAAATTCCCTCTTTTGATGGTCAAAGTTCCTGGATGACGTACAAGACACAGTTTGAGGTAGCAGCGAGTGCAAACAACTGGAATGACGAAGAGAAGGCCAAGGCATTAATCGTGGCTTTAAGAGGCCAAGCATTGGAATTGCTCCAGACAATTCCGGCAGACCAACAACGGAATTTTAGAGTTTTAGAAGCTGCCTTAGATCTACGATATGGAGATCAACACCTTGCTCAAGTATACCAGACCCAGCTGAAAGTGCGCGTTCAGAAAGCTGGAGAGAGTCTGCAAGAATTTGAAGCTGCGGTGGAAAGACTGGCACACTTAGCATACCCTAATGCGCCAAAAGAATTTAAAGAGCAATTGGCAGTGGGGGCATTCCTAGACGGGATAAGGGACGAGGAGATCAGACGAGTCCTCAGGCTATCCCGACATAAAAGTAGTAGTGAAGCCTTGGTGCATGCACTAGAGGTAGAAGCCGTCTATAGGGATACTCCAAAGTCAAGAGTACGGGCTATGACGCTGGAAGAATCGCAGTCAGAAAAGGAGAACCAGAACCCTATGTTGGCCGATATACATAAGATGTTCAATCAGTTACTGGCTCAAGTGGATACTGCAGAAAGACAAGGCAAGCCAAGAGGGGGTATTAAATGTTACAACTGTGGCAGAGCAGGGCATATCAAACGAGACTGTCGACAGCGGAACTCGAGGAATGTGAATGCTGGAAACATGGATGAGACACAGAATAGAAGTAGTGGAAGGCCAAGCGGACGGCGTATGAAATGTTACAGGTGCGGAGAACGAGGACATATCCAGCTTGAATGTCCACGAAGGAGATTGGAGAGAGTGAAGGCCGGAGTTGCAATGAAGCTGAGGGGAAAATCAGAGGAAGCTGGTACCAGAGAGACTGTGACAGATAACGAACGTGGTGCCCCTAGAGAAGTGAAGATTTCCCAGCTTCGGAGCATTACAAAAAGGCCACCACTACAAGGATATGACGATAAAACGAAACCTGAGAGAAATGCAAACATTTCATCCGGAAGAAGGTACAAGGAAGGTTGCAAGTACTACCACCAGGAGAAACTGCAGGTCAAGGGAGCAGTCGACACTGTCAAGGTGGAAGTGCCGGATGATAGGGCAGATGAAGCGCTCAGACAAGAGCAACTAAACGATGTGGAAATTGGGCCTATATTGAGAGCCAAAGAAAGGGGAACTCGTCCAAAATGGAAGGATGTTTCGGACAAAAGAGTGGGACTGAAGGCACTATGGGCGCAGTGGGACTCACTGAGTGTCAGGAACGGGCTGTTGCGGAGAGCATGGGAAAGCCCGGATGGAAAAAAGGTGGTTATGCGTCTAGTGATTCCCAGGTGTCGAGTAGCGAAGGTGCTTCAGGAAGTGCACAATGGGGCATCCGATGGACACTTCGGTGTGAACAAGACCCTGAAGAAAATACGAGAACGATTTTATTGGATAAGAAGTCGTCAGGATGTGGAGGCTTGGTGTCGCAAATGCAAGATTTGTGCAGCCAGTAAGGGACCACAGACTGGAAGTAAGGGTGAAAAGAAGCAGTTCAACACCGGAGCTCCTTTCAAGAGGTTGGCTAACGATATAGCGGAACCATCATCAGCCAGTGACCGAATGAAGGCTCGATACGACCGGAAGGGTAGTTCAGAAGGATTCAAGGCAGGAGACCTGGTTTGGCTGTACAACCCACAGCGGAAGAAAGGAAGGTCACCGAAACTTCAACCGCCTTGGGATGGACCGTATACTGTTATTACCCGAATTAATGATGTCGTCTATCGGATTCAACGAAGCAAAAAGTCCAAGATGAAGATCCTGCATTTGGACAGGCTGGCGAACTACATCGATGATTCTGAGTTGCCTGATCGGGACGATCTAGGCTTAAGGAGGGGGCAGTGTTATGAATTACACCCCCCTTGGAAAAGGAGATGGCACGCCTATGCCTCTGATGGTGACTGGAAAGGCTCTAGAAAGAGCCAAGGACTTTTCTAGATTATGGTTGAAGAAGATTCTGGATTGATCTAGAGCTAATTTCGGAGTATATAAGGCGCGATTACAAACGCGGGAAGGAAAGTTTATTTTAGAAGTGACACGTTCGGGGAAAAGTGAGGTTAACTATAAAGTAAACAAGTATTGTACAGTCAGTAAATTATTAAATAAAGTGTTAGTAGTGTTTATCTCTTGTTGAAATTATTTAGAACCCACGGATTCATACAGGGTGTTTCCTAAAAGGTGGAAATCCGTAACAGTATTTTTACCATTTTGCTGATAATGGATTTTGACGATTATGATGTGAATGCCTACAGTAGTGATGAAGAGGTTAGGAGGCCTAGGATATTTAGATATAGGCCTAAATATTTTGAGGAATATGGCCAAAAAGATTTCTTTAACCGATTTCGACTCGGTCCAGGAACGGTTGAAAATTTATTAGAGAAAATAGAAGAAATTATTTCATATCCAACATACAGGTATTAGTTTGCATTACATGGGTAACTTGTGCGTACCTACTTTATTTAATTTTTACTTCCCTCGCATACCGAAGGGAAGTATTGTATTCGAGAAAAAATCACCCTCCGAGATTTTTTCGGATTCTGACGTTTCAGAACACGTAGATTACGAAAATATAGGTTTTTCAATTCCGTCAGTCTGTCTGTCTGTCTGTTGGTGCATTTACTAAAAAACTACTTGACGGAGAGCAGTCAAATTTGGTAGGTAGTTGACGCTACTGTCAGCGAAGAAATGGTAGAAATTTCACTGGAAAATATACAGGGTGGACCGTCTAAACGGAATAAATAGTGAAAAAGTTTTTTTTTGCTCAAATTTAAAATTTCCACGTTTCATGACGCGCTAAACCTATTTCAGAAAAAAAAAATGTTGAAAATTTTTTTCAAACATTTTTGAAACAATTTTTACCAAGATGAAAAATTTTTTTTTGCTTAAATTTAAAATTTCTACGTTTCATGACACGCTTAACCTATTTCAGGAAAAAAAAATTTGAAATTTTTTTTTTGAAAAAATTTTTACTACTAAAATGAAATAATTTTTTTTTCTTTCTTCAAATTTAAAATTTCCACGTTTCATGGCATTCTAAGCCTAATTGAAATAAAAAAAAATTTGAAATTTTTTTTACCAACATTTTTGAAAAATTTTTCAATACCAAAATAGATGAAAAAATCTTTTCTTTCTTCTAATTTAAAATTTCCACGTTTCATGGCATTCTAAGCCTGATTAAAAAAAAAAAATTTTTGATAATTTTTTTTACCAACATTTTTGAAAAATTTTTTACCACTAAGATAGATGGAATTTTTTTTATTTCTTCAAATTTAAAATTTCCACGTTTCATAGCGTTCTAAATCCATTTAAAAGAAAAATTAGAAATTTTCTTTACGATTTTTAAAAAATTTTACCACCACGATACAATTTTTTTTCTTTGTTCAGATTTAAACTATCCATGTTTCCATGGCATTCTAAAACTATTCAAACAAATTTAAAAATGATTTTGAAAAATAAAAATTTTGAAAACATTTTTAATTTATTTATCACTACTATAGAATAGACGAAAAATTTTGTTTTGCTCAAATTTAAAATTTCCACGTTTCATGACGTTCCAAACCAATTTCGGAAAAAAAATTTTTGCAACATTTTACCAGTTTGGAAAAAAATTTAACACTAGAATAAAGGGAAACTTTTTTTTGCTCAAATTTAAAATTTCACGTTTGACATTTTACACCTATTTTAGAAGAAAAAATTTTGAAAATTTTTTTACCAACATTTTTGAAAAATTAAAAAAAATGAAATTTTTAACCACCACCATACTTCCACTCCATTACGTGAATGTTGGATTGAAAATGTGACAGATGGCAATAATATCTGGCATATGCACCTATTATACTTTTATTGAAAAATGTACAGGGTGGTCATCCCAAGAAATAATTCAGTCATGGTGGACATTTGTAAAGGTATTTGCGCAAGCCTGCCATATGTGGCACCTGCTATTTAGTATTGAACTTTTGCTGTTGGATGAGCAATCTGTATATTTTTTTGACCAAAACTTATCAAGTTTTCTTTGTAATAATAGCAGTAACTCTATTCCGATTATTATTCTCAATGTCATTTCGTAATTACTAATTTTTTAGAGTGACTGCCATGCACAAATAACGAGGGAAGTTCTGTGTAAATACCTTTACCGATTTTTTCTTATAGAAATGATTCTCTCTGTCCAAGCCAACAGCTTCTACTGACATTAAATTTTTATGGAAATGACTCATTTTTACGAACATCTAGAGATTTCTGTGGAGTCAGTAAAGCTACAGCTAGGAGCTAGCAGAGTTGTGAGAAGGGTTAGTCTGGCGCTGTTAAATCTCCGTCCACGGTACATCAAGATGCCACAAAATGCAGAGATAAACGAAATTCGACAGGCTTTTTATAATATTGCCCGATTTCCTAATGTGTTGGTGCTGTAAATTGTACTCATATAAAAATAATATCACCTGGAGGTAACAATGTAGAAATTTTTCGAAATAGAAAGCAATTTTTTTCCCCAAATGTTCAAACTGTATCCGATCCTAATCTGAAAATCCGAGATATTGTGTCAAGGTGGCCAGGCTCAAGCCATGATTCACAGATTTTCCGTAATTCAGTGGTATGTGCATCTTTTGAAATGGGACGCTGTGGTGCTGATAGTCTTTTAATAGGTGACTGTGATTATCCAATAAAGCCTTATTTAATTACGCCGCTGCAACATACTAGAAATGAATATGAGGTACTATTCAATGAATCTTTAATTAGAACAAGAAATGTTGTTGAAAGACAGTATGGAGTCTGGAAGCGAAGATTTCCTGCCCTAGCTATGAGTTTAAGGGTAAAGTTAGATACGGCTCAAGCTATTGCAGTGGCCACTGCAGTGTTGCATAATATTGCATGTGAGGAGAATGAGGCAGTGCCACCAGTCAATGCAGATGAGGAACGTGCTATAAATTTTATGAATATTGTAAATCCTCCAAATGCTCAAGAACAGCAAGGGGTCATAAATAATAAAATACGAGAAAATTTAGTATGCCATTATTTTGTCACTTTATAATGTTGTGTATCTGCTTGTTTTTTACGTAAATTTCTTCCAACAAGATATTTTCAGTTTTTAGTGTAGAGTAAATGTGAGAAAGAAAAATCCCAATTATAATTTTATTATTACATCCACGCAAATTTACGCATCTCTTAGATTTATTCTCCATTTCTGAAAAAGATTAATCATTGTAGGAAATACATTTCTCATATTGAACAAGCAGAACTTACTTTATTATAAATTTCAAGTAATACATTTACGAAAATCTATCACGTAATAACATTGATTTACTTTATGACAAGTTCCCCCTCCTCTTCTAATATAAATCTTTGGACATATGTCAAAATCCCAAAAAGGCTCATACCAACTATTCAAACATAGACGTAACCATTGGTTAGGTTACATAAAATAAACGTTGTGAAACGCGTATATCAGCCGGTTTTACAATGGCTGGTCATTTTCAATGTTGTAGTTATCTAGTAGTTAACTTTACTACTAGCAGCCGGTTTTACAATCGCAAGTTAACTTTAATGTTAGTTGACTTTTACTTGCAGGTTAACTATAACTTTACCGACACATGCGTTTTTCAATATAAAGTTAAGTGATGATTTGTAAACGAGAGGTTGTGAATAAAATTTATAATGTTGGTACTGGAAAAATGGGTAATATACATAAAATGTATGAATTTTGGTCCAAAGTCACGCCGCCTGCTATCAAATATAAACGTCAGAAGCAATTTACGAGTTAGTGGTCTATTACTAAGTAAGTAGGTAGTATTCAGTCTCGATCTATTTAAAGAATCTCTTCCATCGTATTCTTCGAAAAAGTTAGGTCTATACAGGATTACCTTGGCTACTCATCACTACTATATGCATTTACTTTGTACATATCCATTTTTAGGCAAAATATCAAAAAATTATTTTGACAGTTATTTTACAGGTTATAAATTGCCAGTAAACTGCCAACTTCTATATAGTTTACCCACATCTCATCTGCTAGTAAAGTTAACTACTAGATAACTACCACATCGAAAATGACCAGCTATTGTAAAACCCAATTTCTATAATAACCTGAAAGTTAACTCTGACTGGAAGTTAACTAGCGATTGTAAAACCGGCTGTAGGTGTGGGTAAACTAAAAGTTGGCAGTTTACTGGCAATTTATAACCTATAAAATAACTGTCACAAAATAATTTTTTGATATTTTGCCTAAAAATGGATATGTACGAAGGAAATGCATATAACAGTGATGAGGAGCCAAGGTAATCCTGTAGAGACTTAACTTTTTCGAAGAATAGGTTGGAAGAGATTTTTTAAATAGATCGAGACTAAATACTACCTACTTACTTAGTAATAGACCACTAACTCATAAATTGCTTCTGACATTTATATTTGATAACAGGTGACGTGACTCTGACCAAAATTCATACATTTTATGTATATTACCCATTTTTCCAGTACCAACATTATAAATTTTATTCACAACCTCTCGTTTACAAATCACCACTTAACTTTATATTGAAAAACGCATGTGTCGGTAAAGTTATAGTTAACCTGCAAGTAAAAGTCAACTAACATGAAAGTTAACTTGCGATTGTAAAACCGGCTGTATGAGTTTACCAATAGTTAAATTTCAGGTTCGGGTTAAGTTACCAAAAAGATAACCAACGATTGTGAAACTGGCTGTAAGAAGTAGAAGTAGAAATTATGAAGCCATGAAGGCGGTTAGACTACACGACAGTAAATGAAATTTCTGGCTGCTAGGCGAATATGTCGAATTCACTGCAATGAGTTTCATAACTAGTACAAATATTAAACAGAGGAGGAAACTTTAATACGTTAGATCTAGGGGTCGATAAATAATAGCTATGAGAATGACGAGAATTAATCCGTGGGACATAAAAGTTCAGTTGGCTTAATATTTCACTACAATCTATTTTATTATACATAATTTTATCTAGAAAACGCAAAGCAAAGGACTCACGCCTTTCGGAAAGACTGATAATATCTAATTTTTCAAGTAATTGATTTTGAGAAGCTCCAATGAGCTTGTTCCATGATATTCTTTTTATATGGTTTTTATACTTTTTCATATAGTACTCGATATTCTCATTATACACTTAAAATTTCGTATTATTAACTTTTTCCGTTCTCGAGATATAAGGAGTAGAAATTGGTAGTAGTTTCAAAAACCGAGCGCTCATATGTGACGTCACTATACGTAAGTGACGTAAGAAAAATGACTTTCAAATTTAACCTGAAAAGTCGAAAAACATGGAATTTTTAAACGCTGGTAACTAAAAAAATACGTCGAGTGAAAGTTCGTTCTATGTCTCTAAGGAAAGGAGAAGGTCGGCGATCAATTCTAATCGCAAATTGAATGGTCAAAATCGAAAATTCGTCCCGGCAGGAGCGATAGTTTATTGTAATTTTTTGACATTTCACCAAATTGTACTCCCCTACTGTCAAGTAGTAAACAAAATAAACAATACTTTGAAAACACTTATAATTATAACAAGTAAGAAGCATCAAGTCTATTGAGATCGCCGAGTCTATGCGTATAGTGACGTAGCGCCTGGCCACGCCCCGTTTTCGCGAGATGGAGATTTGTAATAGTTTTTAAGATACTAAACGTGCGAATAAGATTCTAATTTTTTTGCAGATCTATTAATGTATACTTGCACTTTCGATTTATGAAATAAAAAAAAAATGCTGAACAAGCCCATTGGTGGATATGTACCTTCAGTTTTCCAGTTTAAAAATTTCAGGAAGCGGCGCTGAATGTTGTCCTATTTATCATTATGTGTGTTATACCCAGATTGACAGACAAGTGAAGCATTCTCCAGCTTAGATCAAGAGACAGCAAAATAAAGCATCTTTAAAGTTTTCGCATAATAAAAATCATGGCTGTTATGGAAAATGAAGCCTAACATTCTGTATATGCATGCGAAATTACAGCATCAACATGGTTAGTGAAGGTTAATTTATTATCAAAAGTTACACCTAGATCCTTGAACGTAGATGGTCTGTTCAGCGCGTCGCCATTAACATTATAATTATATCTAATTGGGGACTTCTTGGTTGTATAACTCATAACCTTACACTTGCGAACATTTAGGTGAAAATCATTTTCATCACACCAAGCCGATAACTTAGTTAAGTTGTTTTAAAGTTTCTCGCAGTTTTTAAAATGATTAATCCTATGCAACATCTTGAAGTCATCGGCATATATTAAGAAATACACGTCTAAGTGATCACTGATGTCGTTAATAAAAATATTAAAGAAAAGGAGTCCAAGTGTTGATCCCTGGGGTATTCGTGACGTGGCTCGGTATTCAACAGATTTATATCCATTATAAGATACGAACTGAACTCTGTCAGTCAAGTAACTATCAACAAATTGAAGTAAATCGTCAGGTAATCCAAATTTGTCAAGTTTAAAGAGAAGTTTCCTATGGTTCAGTCTGTCAAACGCCTTAGAAAAGTCGGTATAGACTGAGTCTACCTGTATGTGAGGATCAATTGATTCAGCTATGTACAATCGTGGCCAGAAAAAAGTTTCCGACCTGAACGGCGTATTTCATAATTTTTCCCTGCGTGAGTATGACTTTGCCTTTGAGTATTATAAGCTCCGCCCAGGCGGCTGCCGCTAAGGAAATGCCTTTAAAATTAATACCACAATAATAAATGTTTCGAGTTCCGTGTCGGCAACGCAAAGACTCTGTATTTCATACTCACCGACTTTTTCATTCTTACTACTACTACAACCATTGATATTTGGACACTTTGCAAATGAATGAAAGAATCATGTAAAGAAATAATTTTTTCTTGCTGAATTTTATGAGCATATAATATTGTTGTGAATATTAACTGTATATGTAATAATTGTGGTTTGTGAAAAATGGCTAAGATGAAATGAGTAAATTAATATTAAATGTGAGTCGAACTTTTTGTTTTCTTTACCATTTGAAATGTAGTTTGAAATAATTTAAATTTACTTACCAATTGAATTGTTACATTTCTAGTAGCCCGGGAGGCAGCGACAGATTTTTTGAATTAATATCTATAAAGTTAGATTTTTTTCCAAAGAGAGTTTAGATAGCATTTATAATGAAGGTGCAATTCTACCAAACTCTTAGTGGTGCATAAATGAGTAAAAAATTAAACATTTAAAATTTCGTTTTTCGAATTGTCACGAATTGTCAAGAAATGATGATTCGCCTTCGCTCCTGCCGGCCCCAATTTTCGATTTTCACCTCGCGATTCATGTTGTACGGTCATTGCCGACCTTCTCCTCGCCATCGAGATATAGAACGGGTCTCCAATCGCCGTATTTGTTCAGTTCTTACGTTCGAAAAAGTGACTTGCGGTCGTGCTAATCGGCGACTATTTTTAAGTGGTTTCCCGGGTTCGAATCCTGTTCGGGGATTTTTTTTTTTTTCTTTTTCAATTTTTTGGCACATATTTTTGATTCTATAATTGCGATTTGCTCCGTTCTATTGCATTTCTCGGAGAAGTTTTGCATTTTCCGCCGCGGAATATTAAGATGCTCTATTTGGATTAAAAGTCACATTCTACCTCCGGGCTCCGGGTGGCTAAATCTTTGGTAGACGTTGCAAAAACGACAATACGTGGTCAAATCAAGACAATTTTATTCCTCATTAGTATTAATGAACAGACAGTATTTTTATAGATCTGTTAATAAGCTTTTATTTACTCCATCATATTATATTATTCTGGTAAGGAAATTTCTAATTTTTAATCGAAATAGTGCAGATTAATATTTCGCGGCGGAAAATGCAAAACTTTTCAGAGAAATGCAATAGAACGGAGCAAATAGCAATTATAGAATAAAAAATATCTGTCAGAAAATTGAAAACGAAAAAAAAAAAGTATCCCTGGGCGGGATTCGAACTCGGGAAACCACTTAAAAATAGTCGCCAATTAGCACGACCGCAAGGCAATTTTTTAAACATAAGAACTGAATAAATGCGGCGATCGGAGACCTGTTCTATGTGTCAATGGCGAGGAGAAGACCGGCAATGACCATACAACGTGAATCGAGAGGCGAAAATCGAAAAGTGAGGCCGGCAGGAGCGAAGGCGAGTTATCATTTTTTGACAATTCGTGACAATTCCAAAAACGAAAATTTCGTCCATCTCTTTTTTTCTTTAATTTTTTACTCATTTATGCACCACTAAGAGTACGGCAGTTATTAAAAATTTTTGTCGTATTAAAATATATTTATTTAATTAAATCAAATAGATGTAATAAGATATAGTTTATTGTGTAAAGGCAGAACTGTTATTAACACTTATACAATACTAATATTTTAAAAGATACACCAGCAAAAAATTACCGTATTATAAGCACCCTGTTGAAGCGGATTACTGCTAATATATTTTTTGCAATCGTAGAGCTCCTGTAAAAACTTCGCGGCTATGTTTTTCATCTCTGTCAGTAGGCGGAGCGAAAATAAATAATCTCAAGGAGCCTGATTCAAACAGGAGTAATGTTGTTTTAGGTTGGAAACTTTTTTCTGGCCACGACTGTACTGAATAGCGCAGATTAAGTTCGTTACGGTGGAGCGACCTTTCATGAAACCGTGTTGTTGCGTAAATATTTTCAGTTGAACAAGTGCATAAATGTTATCGTGCAGTACGATTTCGAACTCTTTAAAAAAGTTACATATGATTGTTATCAGTCTGTAATTGGTAACAACATTTCTTTCACCTTTTTGTACACTTTGGAGTATTTCCTAATATCAGGAAAATTGCATTTCCTAAGACATAAGTTAAAAATTATGCAGAGAGGATATACAAAAATGCTGGCACAGTCGTTCAGTAGCAAACTTCAGACTCGGAAAGGAACGAAGGATTATTAGACTTGATTACTGGGGCGTCCGAGATATTAACGAAGTAAGATTGCTCGAAAAAGTTAGCAATATGCTTTTAGGTAATTTTTTTTAAGTAGTAATAATTTTCTAACAAGCAACGTCTAATTAGGTATGTTGTACTAACTGAAACAAAAAATAGTGAAAGAGTATTAGTAGAGTAGTATTTTATAGACTGCAAAATTTAAGTTTTCATCCATCATCATCACCTTATTTATTAGTCGTCCAAGTCTTCTATTTCCTTTGTTTTCGAATCTAGCACTGTGCACCTCCTTCTGCCCGCTTACATTCACTTCGCTTGTCTGCCAAGACATACATACATTCGCTCGCCGCAGGGAGCCTCTTTTTTTATTAACCGTTCCACGGGTAAATAACTATTTACGGTGGAAGCGCCCTATCTAGCGGTAAAAAACCTTTTTTGGCGGGTTATGAGAAAGAGACCCGAGAGAATATTTTGCACACCGTGTATATTTGTTTCTGAAGTAATTACATCCAACTGCTTCTTTCCTATTCCGGGTATTTTCTATTTCACTACCTATATTTAATACCTTTTCAATTTTACTTCTAAATTTTTTTCTAATAAACTAAAAAATTAATAAAACAAATACAATTAGACTTATCTGTTTGTCCCTTCTGTATTTAACTTGGCAGCTTCCCTCTTTCTTCTGTAGTATCCCCACACTGCTTGCACTCGTTCTCATCCTTCCTAAAACTCAACGTGTTGTCATTCACTTTTAAATGTAAATATATGTTGCTCTCCTCCAGTTGAAAAGTGACCCAAGCTCCAGGTAAAGATTTTACGTCATGCCTCAGCTAAGTACCATACTTTAAGCACTTATTTATTTTATTTTTGGTATTGTTAACGGACGCTTTACCGCAATTCACCTTACGCAGAACTTTTTAATCTGCGGATGACTTAAATTGTATCGAGTTTGATGGCGTCATATTATTGTAAATAAATTAATAGGTCGGGAGCGTCCCACGGCACATCCACCCTAGACGCCAGCCACTCTCCAATCTATGCCAACAGCAGTGTGAATTGCAAAATTAATACATGTTAATTTTGCAATGACGTAGATATATATTAATTTTGCAATTCATACTGCTGTTGGCATAATTTGATAAAATGCCTTCAATTTAACGTTAAGAGGCTTTAAAACTGAATAAAAGTAATTGAACATTTAGTCAAAAATCATTATAGATACACTTTTAATTCAATTTTAAAGCCACTTAACGTTAAATTGAAGGCAGCTACACCAAATTATACCAACAGCAGTGTGAATTGCAAAATTAACATGTTTATCAATCACTTTTTCACATTTTTTTTTTTAATGTACTTATCTAAAATGATTTTTGGAAGAAGTTTTGACTACTGAGAGATCATTGAATACCGAGTATATTGGTTTAATATTTATTATAGAATCTACTTATTTCTATATGCCACGACATATACTAGCCATACTATGCCTAATTTTTATCTTTATTTACTTACTGTATCATAAATGCTATGCTCAAATATTTAATACTTACTCAAATTTCTTCACACTCGATTTTCTCGAACACTGTTAATCCTAAAAAAAAAAAAATTTCGAATAACGAGTTGCCGCTCGCTTTCATTCTTTCCAATATATCTGGTATAAATTTCGAAAAATAAGAAATTGATCCTCACATTAGCGCATTTTGTTAGCAAATATATTGTGATAATACAGTGACATTTTGAGTTAGAACGAAGTTAAACTGAAAAGTAATTTTTCTTATTTTACGTTCAATTACTATTATTATCAGCAAACAACCAGCTCGGTACCCTTACCCTAGCCCGTGCGGCCTCTGGCGCTAAATAAGCGTCTCTGGCCAAACACAATCCTTGAGCTACACAGTTCACACTTCCTTCCGACGAAATCGGAGCACATGATGCCAATTGGCAATCTGGACTTCAGACTAGTCAACACACCCCAAACACCTCCAAACTCCGAGAGAGCTCGACAACAGCCGTTCTCTCTCACGACAGACTAAAGACACTCCCGGGAGCCGACATATCAGCGAAGAAGGAAGACCAAGCCAGAAGAGCGCCAGAAGAAACGACCCAGCTGGCTGGGTCCAACAGTCAGGACCAGGGAAGGTCTGCTAATATCGTCTACGTAATCTGCATTTACGGGGGATAGGCAAACAAGCGGGCCCACCCCTTACGAGGCCGGTCCAGGTCTACAGCGATGATTGGGGCAAGGAGCTCAAGCTCGACCCCTAATCATCCGAGACCGTCATCTTTAGTCAAGAATACTGGCGGTACTATTATTATCAGAGACACAACGGAATGGGATTATGGTCCGCGAACACGGTGTTAAATGATTATTTATATTAGTTAAACAACTCAACGGATCAATATCTAATCATTATGGAATTCAATAGAGTTCTGTGATAGGATAAGCGATTGAAACTAAATTTAAGTGTATCCATTAAGAATTGCAAGTTGTAGAACCTATAAGAGCTTAAATCAATATTAAAGTGGCACCATATTTTTAAAGTAGCATCTTCTATTTTCAAAAAGCTATAATTAAAATCGATTTCTTCCAGAATTAACCATTATAAAAGTACCTTTATCGGCGAATCTAGGCTCTGGAAAAATTGACCGATAATAGAACACAACCCAATGGGTTTTGCAGTATAAACATGTCGATAGCGTCCTATGCAATATCCCGAAAAACTGATACCTTTATAATGTACGGGCTCCTATAAAATATAATATAAGTATAATCTGTCGTTTGGTTTCTAAAATATACCTACCTGAATTTCCTTTACTTTTTCTTTTTGGCCTACTCACTTCATGGGGCAGCACTTTGGATGAAGTTATCGTTATGTATTACACCCCCTTGAAACTGGAGATTGATACGCATATGCCTAATAATGACTGAAAACTTGTAGAAAAGAAGTAGATTTTTCTAGAGTCTGGTAGGAGAAGATTCTCGATTATGTTCTAGATAACTCTAGAGGCAATTACAGGGTATATAAGACGAGATTCCACGGCGGGAAGAAGTTTATTAAAGAGGAAGTTTTTAGGAAAGTGACGTTTGGTAACAAAAGTGAGGTTAAATATAAAGTAAACAAATTGTAAAGGTTATTCTGAAGTATTGTATAGTCAGTAAATTATTAAATAAAGTGTTAGTGGTTTACCCCTTGTTAAAATTATTTAGAACCAACAGATTCATACAGGGTGTTTCCTAAGAGGTGGAAATACGCAACATTATGTTTGATTTAATCCGTTATATCTGACATCGATAAGCTATATTTAAGCGGGTCTCTGTACTTTCTTAACACCCTATGTTATGAATTAAATAATACAGATAATGTAAAAAAAGGCAGCTAAAAAATTATTTAAAGTCGTCTCATAAGTACCAATCTATGTTATTGTTAAAGCTTATTGAAATATTGAACTTTATTTTATTGATAACTAATAAAAGTTGAAATTAAATGAATCCGCCTGTAATATTTACAAACCTTTCGGTTACTGAGAATTAAAAGTGAGGTAAATTAATTTTAAAATGTAAATCTGTTCCACTTAATAGCATTTAGCATCTGTCACTCTTCAAATAAGAACAAATTTTAAAAGAAGAATGGAATATGAACTGAATCAAATAACTTCTGATTTGTAAAAGGGTAAATAATCATTTTTAATTAATCTCTTTGAATTGTCATTCCCTGCAAACAAACGTGAACATTTATCAAATCTTGATGTTTTAAGATTTAAAGATAACAGGTTCAGCACACAAAAATTCAAAATATCGTGTTATCATGTCTCCAAAAGGCATGTTTTGATTAGCGTGCGTGTATTTCTTATTACACTCTTCGCAAATACAAAACGAAGAGTATATTGTGTTCGATCGGCACATTTCTAAAACCGGCAATATTACTCATAGAGAAATAATTTTCACATCACTATGTGTTGGTGTTCGAATTCTGAACAACTCTCAAAATGTCCGTCCGTCGGTCACGTTTCTTGTAAGCACGATAACTATAGAACGAAAAGTTCGACTGTATTGAAAATGTATCAGTCGGAAAGCACGGAAGCTCTGTCCGGCAACAGATAAAGCGAACAAAAAAATAATAAGAAGAAAAATAGTAGGTAGTAGTATGTCGAACTGCCAATTAATTAATTCAACATATATGTTGAGGGTGTCCATCACTGGCACAAACTGAGTATCTCCAAAGACACAACAATGTTCCCAAAGTGATTCACCAGGCCCTTGCAAAGAGGTACCGCGACTCGTAGAGGCTGAACAGCAATATTATGAATTTAAACCTGAGCAAGTAATCAGCAACACAGCAACGAACGGGCACGGATCTTATAGGACAGTCCGATCATCACTGACAGGACGGTTGAAGTCAACAGATTGTCCTATTTGACAAGACAAAAAAGGCAACTACCATTGACGCCGCAGTCCCCATGAATGACAAACTAGTAGCAACCGTTGCCGAGAAGAAGTACCAACAACTGGCTGTAGAGTTGAAAGACATATATATGCTACGGGAAGTAGAAATAATTCCATTGGTAATGTCTGCAAATGTGTTAATGACAAAGGATTATTGCACCTGCAGAAAAGTCATCTACGTACCACCCAAAAAGCTGCTTTATTAAGTACTGCCAATATTGTCCGCAAATTTCTGAGTCTTGATTAAACCCACCGAACGAAGCTGCAATCACTAGCTCATCCGTTGAAGAACATTTGCCTTCATTATGTAAATATAAATATAAAAGAAATAATAAAATAAAAATAATGGTAATAATAATAAAACGTATTTATTAAGACGTGTCTCGCACACTCCTCCATATTTAATGTTAAAGAAAATTCATAGATGTGGTTTTAGTATGATATTCCAGAAGGTGCTAAAGCGGGACATGAATATCTTTGCGATTGCACCTATTATGCGTTTCTAGGAAATCAAAAAAAATCGGTAAAGGTATTTACACAGAAGTTCCCCCTTTATTTGTGCATGGCGGTCACTCTAGAAAATTAATAATTACGAAATGACATTGAAAACAATAATCGGAATATAGTTATCACTATTATTACAAATTACAACAAATAATACGAATTATTTCTTGGGATGACCACCCTGTACATTTTTCAATAAAAGTATAATAGGTGCATATGCCAAATGATATTGCCATCTGTCACATTTTCCATTCCACATTCATGTATTGAAGTAGAAGTATGGTGGTGGATAAAAAATGTCATATTTTTTTGAAATTTCTCAAAAATGTTTTTATTTATTCATGCTTTTATAGTCTTCTTTATTTGCATTAAATATGTGGAGGCAACTATACTTTGAGCATTTCCTTCGAAAATAAGTCACAGGAACAGAAAATCTATTCGTTACTTTTGACTCTGTATTAAATAACATTTTTAATTAAAGAATATATTAACAGTATTTTTTTCACCGATGATATGAAGTAGGCTGGTTTTATCGTTTCATTTTACTTATCCCAAATGTTTCCCAGATGGCGAATACAGCCTATCAAATGTTGATAAAACACAAATAATTTCGTTAGAAATAAAGATAAAAGCATTTCGCTATAGATTGGAAACATCCGAGTTGTATACCCTTGATCACGGCCCCAATTCTTTGAAAGCGAATTAACAGAGAAGAACTTGCAATTTTTATCCGTCTTTTCTTTATAACGGAAATTTATGCTTGAATACCTCCTTGACGAAGAGCCTCTCTATCAAAGTACTTTTTATCCTTCACTGCTGCACCAGAAATTAAATATATACGCTTTAAATGCGAGTGTACAATGGAGTTGGAAAGATGTAAATCTGTATTGGATTAGTAATTTTATCTTATTTTTTGTTAGCAGAGACAATGACGTTATTTTGCATGGCTTTTAGAACGATTTAACGATATTTTTAAACGATACAAGAGTATCCAGACTTTTAGCATAATATGTAAAAAACCGCTGCCTAAGGAGTCAGGAATCACTACTTCCACATCCAGATTTTCCATCCAGGTCTCTTTAAAGGAAAACATCTTGATTAAAATTGCACTGAAAAATATGACAAAGAAATCTGAGATCCTGGCTCCTAGTATATACGCCAAATCTCAATGTTTCTGTACTCTTACCAGCTTTGTTCATTTTCCCCTACTTACCCCCACCCCTTCAACGGAATCATCTCAAAATATAATCTGTGGTTACGTGTACCAAATTTCACGAGAATATCTCAAATTAATTTTATCAGCCCTTTTAATAATGGAGTGGAGGTGGCAGAGGGATTGAGAAATGTTATAAAGAAATTAGTAAGGGTATTTACACAGAACTTCCCTCTTTATTTGTGCATGGCGGTCACTCTAAAAAAATTAATAATTACGAAATGGCATTGAAAATAATAATCGGAATATAGTTATCACTACTATTACAAAGAAAACTTGATAAGTTTGAGTCAAAAAAATATACAAAGTGCTCATCCAACAGCAAAAGTTCAATACTAAATAACATGGGCCAAATATGGAAGGCTTGCGCAAATACCTCCACCATGACTGAATTATTTCTTGGGATGACCACCCTGTACATTTTTCAATAAAAGTATAATAGGTGCATATGCCAAATATTATTGCCATCTGTCACATTTTCAATTCCACATTCACGTAGTGGAGTGGAAGTATAGTGGTGGTTAAAAAATTTCACTGTTTTTTTAAATTTTCAAAAATGTTGGAGAAAAAAATTTTCAAAATTTTTTTCTTCTGAAGTAGGTTTAGAATGTCATGAGACGTGGAAATTTTAAATTTGAGCAAAAAGGAAAGTTTCCTTCTATTCTATAGTAGTGGTAAAAATACATTTTTTTGAGACAGGTTTAGAATGCGATGAAACGTAAAAATTTTTAATTTGAGCAAGAAAAAATTGTTTCCATCTATTATTCTAGTGGTCAATTTTTTTCCAAAATGGTAAGAAAATGTTGCAATTTTTTTTCCAAAATTGGACTGGAATGTCATGAAACGTGGAAATTTTAAATTTGAGCAAAAAAAAATTTTCATCTATTCTATGATAAGTGATAAATAGATTGGACATTTTTTCAAAAAAAAAATTAATTTGTTTAAATAGGTCTAGAATGCCATGGAAACGTGGACATTTTAAATTTGAACAAAGAAAAAAAAAATTTATCTATTTAAGTGGTAAAAATTTTTCAAAAATGGTAAAAAAAGTTTCTAAAATTCTTTTTTAAATAGGTTTAGAACGCTATGAAACGTGGAAATTTTAAATTTGAACAAAGAAAAAAAAATCATCTATTTTAGTGGTAAAAAATTTTTTTAAAAAAGAAATTTTTTTTTCCATTTATTTTTCAAAACAAATTTACTAAATTCGTTGATTAATAATTTAAATAAACTCTCCGCGTTTCTTCCACTACTCACATCAAGAAAACCAACAAACTTTTCAATAACTTCTCTGTGCATTACATATCTAAAAATTACGGAAAGTTGAGATTTACAAGTAACGTCCGTCGTTTCGTCAATTTGCCACGAGAAAAATTCGCAATTATATAGTTCTTCATAAATTTTGCCTTTAATAATCGAGCTAACACTCTCAATTTAGAGTGGACGCCATGCACAAATAACGAGGGAAGTTCTGTGTAAATACCTTTACCGATTTTTTACCACTAAAATAGATGGAAAAAAAATTTTTCTTCAAATTCAAAATTTTTAAGATTTAAAATTTCCACGTTTCCGTGGCATTCTAAAACTATTCAAACAAATTTAAAAATGTTTTTGAAAAACTTTAAAAATTTTTTGTAAACATTTCTAATCTATTTATCACTACTATAGAATAGATGAAATTTTTTTTTTGCTCAAATTTAAAATTTTCACGTTTCATGACATTCTAAACCTATTTCAGAAAAAAAATTTTGAAAATGTTTTTCACCTACTAAAATAGATGGAAAAATTTTATTCTTTGCTAAAACTTAAAATGTTCACGTTTCATAGCATTCTAAACCTATTTTAAAAAATACGTATAGATATTTTTAAATTTGTAAACTTTTTTTACCACTACTATAGAATAGAAGGAAACTTTCCTTTCTGCTCAAATTTAATATTTCTACGTTTCAGGACATTCTAAACCTATTTCAGAAGAAAAAAATCGGTAAAGGTATTTACACAGAACTTCCCTCGTTATTTGTGCATGGCAGTCACCCTAAAAAATTAATAATTACGAAATGACATTGAGAATAATAATCGGAATAGAGTTATTGCTATTATTACAAAGAAAGCTTGATAAGTTTTGGTCAAAAAAATATACAGATTGCTCATCCAACAGCAAAAGTTCAATACTAAATAGCAGGTGCCACATATGGTAGGCTTGCGCAAATACCTTTACAAATGTCCACCATGACTGAATTATTTCTTGGAATGACCACCCTGTACATTTTTCAATAAAAGTATAATAGGTGCATATGCCAGATATTATTGCCATCTGTCACATTTTCAATCCAACATTCACGTAATGGAGTGGAAGTATAGTGGTGGTTAAAAAATTTCATTTTCTTTTAAATGTTTCAAAAGATGTTGGTAAAATAATTTTTAAAATTTTTTCTTCTGAAATAGGTTTAAAATGTCAAACGCAGAAATTTTAAATTTGAGCAAAAAGGAAAGTTTCCTTCTATTCTATAGTAGTGCTAAAAAAAGTTTAAAAATTAAAAATTACGTGTTTTTTAAAATAGGTTTAGAATGCTATGAAACGTGAAAATTTTAAATTTGAGCAGAAATAGGTTGAAATTGAAATTTTTTTACCAACATTTTTGGAAAATTAAAAAAAAATGAAAACTTTTTAACCACCACTATACTAAAAATGTACAGGGTGGTTATCCCAAGAAATGATTCAGTCATGGTGGACATTTGTAAAGGTACATGCGCAAGCCTTCCATATTTGGCACCTGTAATTTAGTTTTGAACTTTTGCTGTTGGATGAGCACTCTGTATATTTTTTTGACCAAAAGTTATCAAGTTTTCTTTGTAATAATAGTGATAACTATATTCCGATTATAGTTCTCAATGTCATTTCGTAATTAATAATTTTTTAGAGTGACCGCGATGCACACATAACGAGGGAAGTTCTGTGTAAATACCTTTACCGATTTTTTCTTTATGACTTCCGTTCTAATCGTCCGACTTAAAATTTCCAAAGCTCATTTTACTCTGGAATAGGTACATATACTTTTAAAGTAAATTGGTTCCATTATGCTTGAATAATAAATACTCTTTTTACATAGCAAAAACTGGCGAATTCTGCAAATTTTGAGTTCCGTATTCAAAGTTGCATAACTATACGAATTGTTCAGTTAGATTGCTCAACATTTTTTGGATACACTTCAATGGTAACCAAATAAACTCCCTATGACCGTTTTATCATAAGTGAAACATTTGGCAAAATAAGACGTTTTGCAAATGAAATTTAATTTATTTATAACTTTGGATCAAGGCACTTTCTTATCATGATTTTTGCGGGAAATTACATGGTTTGGTTAGCACTACGTATTCTTATTGTAAATTTTTTTTTCGGTAAATTAACATTATTTATTTATGAAAAATAAAATTTGCAAGTAACAAGAATTGCAATAACTTTTTTAATTATGAAAATTCTAATGAGATTCAGACGGCATTTGATTCGTCAAAAAAAAAATCGTTGATTTCACCTTTTGTGGTCCCTCTTTTGGACCATTTTAAGCTGATATATCAACGATTTCAGTTTTAGCACTATTGAGACTTTTGTAATTAACATTTTCGAAAAATTCGAAATGGAAGCTACATGTCAGACACTTTACTATTACTACTATTACTACTTTTTTAATATTTTTTCGTACGTATTACACTGAAAAAAAATTTGTTATGAACAACTACAACTGCTCGTACAACAGTACGCATGTTCAGTGGTGGGGCTGATATTAGTGGCATCGTAAGGTGTATCTTCGCCTACCAGTGTTACCATCTGTTTTTTTCGATGCGATGCATTGACATACTTTTAACATTGGACGGGACGGTAGCTCAGTGGTTTAGCGCGTCTAGCTTGCATGCTGGCATACCTAGCGAAGCAGGTTCAATCCCTGCTCACCGCGAAATAATTTTAATTATGAAATTATCCCCAAGATGTGGTTCGGACTCCACTATAAATTGTAGGGCCTCGTTTCTCTTTACCTAACACAAAATCATTCTGGATTTTCAAGGAGTTACCTCGGTGACTTGAGAAGCGGTTAAGAAAACATTTTAAGAAAACAAAACATTTTAAGTTTATGTTCGTATATGGGGGTCGAGTTACCAGTTTCGTTCAAGGTCAAAAAACAGCGCTGTCGCGGTCGAGTGAGAGTGTCGTATATGCAACGGCGGATATATGCAAATGTAATATGGGTTGCATATATCACAGTTTTCATTTAAGGTCGAAATACAGCGGTGTCGCAATCGAGAGTGGATCGTAGCTGTTTCCGGGCGAGGCGAAGCCGAGTCCGGAAAAAGTTTATGTTTTATGTATGGTGTTATCATTTCCAATGTCCCAATGGTTGAAATAATTGCGAAATCTGTGAATTTTTAATAAAAAAATATATCTGACGTGCTAAGAGCAACAACGCTTTTATAAATTAAGGTCACTGGTATATTATACAACCAGAATTATTTAAGAGAAACTCCGAAAAAACAGCATTTTGAACATTCTTTTGTTTAAAGAAAATCTTACCACCACACGGATTTAAACCAAAACTTTTTACTACACTTCTTGAAATGGGTAATTCTGGAGAATAACGGGGCATTGGAATTTTCGCGTAATTTTTTCAGGGTACACTAATTTGGGGTCGTAGAACACGAATCTGAAGTCGGTTTTCAATGCAAATGCATAGTTTTTCCAAAAAAAAAATTTTGAAATTTTCCACCATCACGAACTTTTTTCCCGGGGTAAACACCAAAAACACCTCGATTTTGGCCGATTCGAATCCCGTATCCACAATGTAGGTGCTTTTTAGAACAATGCACTTTTTACACACTGCAAAAAAATTGCTTTTTCATAATAATACATAGTATAAATAGTAATTTTATTTATCTGAATTCAGAACTCCATTAATTAACAGTTCTGGGTTCAGCCATAAGATTATTAAGATTGTCGCGCATGCGTGTCAAAGTACCCTAAAGAGCTGGTGTCTCAAGGCACAACAAAGAAATTCATTTTATAAATACCTATTAAAATTAATAAAATAAAATATATAATTTAAATAATATTGCTTTTATGATCATCGTCGCCAATACCAAAACCTGGTGTTTTATTAAGAATGTTTTCAATATATAGTGTGTCCCAAATTGGTTTATTTAAAAATGGCTCGTTTTTGTTATTGCCCACTAAGGACCAGCGAGGAGTTGAGATGACGCACATGCCTTGCCAGGAAAGGAAATGCTCCTTGCTCTTCTGGGATACCACCTACTGACTTTCAACCTGATTATCATTAATAAGTGGTGTCCGAGAAGGGCAAGGATGAACATTTGCGCCGGCGCAAATGGTCCTTGCCCTTCTCGGATACCACCTACAGATTTTCAACCTGGTTATCAGTAATAAGTGGTATCCGAGAAGGGCAAGGAACATTTGCGCCGGCGCAAATGTTCCTTGCCCTTAGTGGGCAAGTGGTGGGCAATAACAATTAAATACGGGCCATTTTTAAATAAACCAATTTGGAACACGTTATGTGTATTGAAAACATTCTTAATAAAACACCAGGCTTTGGTATTGGCGACAATGATAATAATAGCATTATTATTTAAATTATATATTTCATTTTATCAATTTTAATAGGTATTTATACCTAAAATGAATGAATTTCTTTGTTGTGCCTTGAGACACCAACTTTTCAGGGTATTTTGACACGCATGCGCGACAATCTTATGGCTGAACTGTCAAATAATGGAGTTTAAAATTACTATTTATACTATGTATTATTATGAAAAAGCAATTTTTTTGCAGTGTGTAAAAAGTGCATTGTTCTAAAAAGCACCTACATTGTGGATACGGGATTCGAATCGGCCAAAATCAAGGTGTGTTTTTGGTGTTTACACTGACAAAAAGTTCGTTATGGTGGAAAATTTCAAAAAATTTTTTTGGAAAAACTATGCATTTGGATTGAAAACCGACTTCAGATTCGTGTTCTACGACCCCAAATTAGTGTACCCTGAAAAAATTACGCGAAAATTCCAATGCCCCGTTATTCTCCAGAATTACCTATAAATGTTTTCAACGAGTTTCAGCAAAAAAATTGCTATAGTAAGACAGTTCCCTAGAAATTTTAGTTTTACTCCACTAACGTCATAATATGGATCATGAAAATTGTAAACTACACAAATTTAGTGTTGGGCGATATCGTGATTTTTCAATCACAACGTGAATCGTGACTGTGAATTTCTGATATCAGTGAATTTAAACCGTGATGTGATCACGACTTTTCATAATACCGCGAATAGGAAATATTGTTAATTTTGGTGAATTGGTGAATTCGCTACTTTGGTAATCTGTGCAGCCGTAGAAGTAGATATATAATACCTACGTATGATATTTACATATACGCATACATGTTGATATTATGATTTACTTATCCAACTAACCTGACATGGATTGGTGATAAAGCCAAAACACTAAAGTTTTAAATGGGACGCCTGTTTGAACTTCGTAATAGCATATTTTTGTAAAGTTGTATATGTAAACATTTCGGAAGCATCAATAAACTATTTAGGTTTTAGGTTGCCAGTTATCAATCGGGGATTTTAATTTTTGCTGGATTATTGTTTATAAGAGTGTTGCAACCTTTTTAATACAAGCCTCGGATTTTAATAAAAATGTACAAATTAAATAATGAATATAATGTTTATTTATATAGTTATTCTTATTTGCTCTTATTTATTGGGAAACATTAGATTTAATAAAGTTCAAGTATTTCTCCCATTAAAATATTTATCAAAAATTTGTTACCTACTACAATTTTGGTCAACGGCATAAGGCAGCACTTCTAACGTACCTATACAAGCTACAACCATTATACTCTTCGCCAACTTAGTGTACGTTTTTATTAATTGTTGCACATTCTATATATACCTATAGGATACTATCTTCGCAGTTGATGATAAAATTGCAAACCCTTTGAGAAAAGATGATTTCTAGGTACTATATATATGGTTAGTCGATGTGTTTTCGATGAAGAAGTTGTGGTTATTTCTCTCCAACAAAACCACAGTTATTTAAAACATGTTTTGGAGCTAAGCATTTCACAATTTTAAAAATCAAAAAGAATACAAAATTGTCGAATTCCATATTTTTATTATATGCCATCCCGAGACGTGGATGCTCAATATTTGCAATAAAATTGCTAGTATATTTAATCAAAAAAATATTTTAGCGCATGGTTTTAATAGGTGTTCTTGTCACAGACATGTTCCGCCACGACCCTGCCTTTAATTGCCAGTGAATAAGAGATATAAAAAGATAAGTAAATAAATATCTATATAGTATTTAAGACGCGCTAGATCAATCTATCTTGTGAAACGCGTACCTACCTAATATCGTTAAGTCACGGAATGACGGAATCGTTTGCTTTACGTGTTATACATATGGTCGCAAACAAGATATTTATATCGTCAAAAATATATTGATATATGGAAAGTCGTGATCACGTCACGCTTTTCTTCCAACTTTATTCACAGTCGTTACTTGTGATTTTTTAATATCAGTGATTAAATCACAGTTCGCGATATATCCCCCATCACTATACACAATACCTAATGAGTTATCTATCAGTAGTAATTCCGTTGAAGAGGTCAGTATTGGAAGAAGAAGAACACAACTTATATCTGACATAACCTACAATTATTTGTTGTTGGCGGGAATATACAACACCACCTAAATTGGTGTTGGAATATATCAAACAAATGGAAACATGAATAAATGGTACAAATTGCTGTGTAAAAGCAGCGAACTTCAATTATTAGGAACATTAAACGGTGGCCAAAGTTTTAGGTATGTTTTTTGCATATTTTCGTTGTTTTTAAATCATATGTATGTTCTTTAAAGGTGGAAGAAATGTTTAAATGGCCAGAAGGAACACTGGATTGGTGTATTTTCTAATAGAGTGTGGATTTTGCAACAAGAAGATGACCATATATTGTATAAAGTTCATGAAACCCACTTGGAAGGTACTAGTAATGACGAAGAGTTCTACAACAAACTGCTACGAGATTATTTTCAGTTGGACTTAAATTTAGAAGATTATTATGCAGAATGGACGAAAAGTGATAATTATTTTAAAGAAGCATCTAAACAGTTTTACGGAATTAGAATATTAAAGCAGGATGTTACAGAAAACATATTTTCATTCATTTGTTCCTCTAATAATCATATTACAAGGTTTGTATGTTACTTTGGAACATATTAGTAGTCTAACTTACTGAGTAATGATAAAAGCTTTATAAATCTTATACAGATTCGGAAATTGAAGTTCGTGATATGTAATCTGTATCTGCGCAGGTAAACCACGCCTTGTCCGTAAATCAACGCAGGGCATTGGTATTCAACACTGCTTGACCGTGTCGACTCCACGCATTCTGCTTTCAATAGCCCAATTACATTGAAGTTTATTCCCTATATCACTAAGTGTATTTTTCGAATCTGTATACAGATAAATAGGACAATGGAAAGAATATGATCACCGGGAACATGCAAGGTAGTGCCTGTGATAGCACTGGAAATGTTTTAAAAAATGTTGAATAAAAAACCAAGTAAAATAAAGTTACCTGAACGATCATTACTACAATATACATAATTATGACACCTAACTGAAATATTAGTAATTAATAACTTTTAAAATTCTCAGAGAAGAGAAGCATACTGGATTCATAAAATTTTTTGTTCAATACACACTAATTGTCTGCACAAAATAGTAATAGGTACTTTGCTTATAATCTACATGAATTTAGTGATATGACAATTTCTGATTCACGGACATTTACATATTTCCTGAAACTCGTATCTTGTGGATATTTATAAAAATGTGTTATTTTCTAATTATTTTATTAGATGATTTTTATGTAACACAAGTTGAGTTATGTCATTTCATTCGTTATCTAACCTGACCTGGTTAAGTTCTCATAAGTCACACCAAGAGCGAAGATGGAGATGTAGAGATATTTTAAACCCGTATTGGTAATCCTTATTTTAGCAAAAATTTTGAAATTGTCTTAAAGCATAGGATGAGCAAATCTACAGTGTCAGCTTGTGAAATTTATTGGAAGCTTTTGAAAATCAAGAATTTTGCAGCACCTTGTAATTGTATAATATATCTTCATGCATTCGATACAAAGGCATAATATATTAATTGATAAATTAAAATATTATGTCATCAGAGATGGTCTGTCGAATATCTATCCTTAGGTGTTACCGAGAAATAGATAAGCTTGCTAGAGTCAAACAGTGGCGGCCTGTGGCTTTTAGCTGCGGGTGGCCACTTGCACAGACAAATAACAAATCGTAATAAATACATTACATACTTCATACTTCCGAAAATTAAACGATATTTGGCGAGAACATACGATTGTAAAAGAAAGGGAAGGGATGAGTCAGGCAGAGTCCACATTCCATCCACAAACTACAAAGCCCGGTATCTACTTGAATTAGCATTTCATCATTTCCAAATCATATTATTTTCATAATAATAATAATCATAATTATAATGTCACACTAACTTCCTTTCTATTATTTATCAAATATCAAATTAGAAATTAGGCACACAATTAAGACTTATTCTATATGATATTCTCAATATTCTCATAAGATTAAGAAATTAGTTAATCATTTAATGAATTTTAACACATTTATTAAGTAGTCATTTTTCATTTTCCAGTTTTATTTTGATACATTGTCATATTCTATGCAATAACTCAAAATTTAATATTCATAATTCATAAGTTTATTAAGTTTTCTTTAGGCGTGGCGTGTCCTAGATATAAATTGCCTAAAGATGCAGAAGACATTGACATACGTCCCGTTTTGATACGTATTGTAGGCGTAAGACAACAAATAAAGAAATCACATTTTTGGACACACTTAAACAACCAAGTACTATAGAAGTCAACAAATTAGTTAAAAAACCTAGTGTTCAAATTACTGAGCAATGTATAACTAATACAAAAAGTCAATCAAACTATGGAGCTTATGATCAAGTTGAGGATGGATTTCAAGAAGTTAGAAGAAGAAGACCTAGAACAAGAAAAATACAAATTGGTGAAGCCAAAACGGAGAGCGAATTTGAAGGCAGAGCAAATGATATCAATAGGTATAAGGATAAAAGAATATGGCTTTTCATATCTCGCGTGAAAAGTCAGGTTACCGATGAAGTAGTCAAAGCTTATATATCAAGAAAATCTCAGAGGGATAAAGCAGATATATCAGTAAAACTTCTTAAAAGTTACTTCCAGACTACAAATAATAACTGTTTTCTAAAAATAATTTGAAAACAGTAGTTTACGACTCAAATTTTTGGCCAAAAGGGGTAGCTTTTGCTCGTTTTGATTTTAAACGAGGACAGAAGTTTCTTGATAATCCAAACAATTTACAAAATAGAAGATCTAATACGAGTAGTCAACAAGATGACGATTTTTTATCCCCGAAAAAAATCGCCTCACCTTAATGCACTTTAATATTCAAGGCTTAACTAATAAGTATGACATACTAAATATTTATCTTTCAACGCATAATGTGGACATATAATGTGTAACGGAACATTGGCTAAGAGGAAAAGAACTAGACTGTACAGCTATTGAAAAATACAAATTAGTAATTTACACTCCTCGTATGTTATCTATGCAAAAAAAATCGGTAAAGGTATTTACACAGAACTTCCCTCGTTCATGGCAGTCTCTCTAAAAAAATAATAATTACGAAATGACATTGAGAATAATAATCGGAGTAGAGTTATTGCTATTATTACAAAGAAAACTTGATAAGTTTTGGTCAAAAAAATATACAGATTGCTCATCCAGCAGCAAAAGTTCAATACTAAATAGCATGTGCCACATATGGCAGGCTTGCGCAAATACCTTTACAAATGTCCACCATGACTGAATTATTTCTTGGGATGACCACCCTGTACATTTTTCAATAAAAGTATAATAGGTGCATATGCCAGATGTTATTGCCATCTGTCACATTTTCAATCCAACATTCACGTAATGGAGTGGAAGTATAGTGGTGGTTAAAAAATTTCATTTTTTTAAAATTTTTCAAAAGATGGTAAAATAATTTTCAAATTTTTTTCTTCTGAAATAGGTTTAAAATGTCAAAGGTAGAAATTTTAAATTAGAGCAAAAAGGAAAGTTTCCTTCTGTTCTATAGTAGTGCTAAAAAAAGTTTAAAAATTAAAAATGAGGTATTTTTAAAATAGGTTTAGAATGCTATGAAACGTGAAAATTTTAAATTTGAGCAAATAAAAAAAAATTCGATCTATTTTAGTGGTAAAAACTTTTTGAAAAATGTTGGTGAAAAAAATTTTCAATTTTTTTTTTCTGAAATACCTAGGTTTAGAATGTCATTTAAATTTGAGCATTCTGGTGTTAAATTTTTTTCCAAACTGGTAACAAAATGTTGCAAATTTTTTTTCCCGAAATTGGTTTGGAATATCATGAAACGTGGAAATTTTAAATTTGAGCAAAAAAAAATTTTTCGTCTGTTCTATAGTAGTGATACATAAATGGATTAAAAATGTTTTCAAATTTTTAAAAAAATTCTTCAAAAAGATTTTTAAATTTGTTTGAATAGTTTTAGAATGTCATGGAAACGTGGATAGTTAAAATCTGAACAAAGAAAGAAAAATTCTATCTTAGTGATAAAATTTCAAAAAACTTTTTTTTTTAATCAGGCTTAGAATGCCATGAAACGTGAAAATTTTAAATTTGAAGGAAGAAAAAAAAATTCGTTTTAAGGTAAAGTCACCAATAATGGACATAGCTCCTATAGTGGACACTTATTATTAAATTTCTTGAAACTAGTCAACTACAGCTTTCTGTAACAAATGGAATAGTTTGGTACCGCTGTATAACTTCGTTGTTAACACGGTACATCTACCGCGCCTTTAGACATCACCTCTTTTGAACAGTGATAATTTAAGTTGATGTTGCACTATTTTGATTGTTTTTACAAGTGGTTGTTACAAAGAAATGAACAAGTAAGTATTGACTTTTTTCCTTTTTGATGTTTTAGTTTTAATAATAATCAAAATATGATATATTACTCTCACAAAGTTTAGTTCATTTTACTTAGTTTTCACTAGAATTCTTGTTGAATAATGATTTTAAAGTTTGATAATGGGATGTCATCTTTAGGAACATGAAATGATGAATGTACCTATTATGGACATGGCATGTTCACTTTAGGGATAACTGACTTTTAACTTATATTGTCAGTGTTACAATGTTATTTTAATGGTATTTAAGTGTGGCTATAAGTTTCATTAGTATACAAAAGTAGGAACCTGTGGTGGACATACCATGTCCACAATGCGGACATACCATGTTCACTATGGGTTCGTTCATTAAATGTTAAGGAGAAAATATGTTTTTTGCCTATTATAATGTTCTTTAAATACACTTTTTATTGATTGTTGTTGTTTGCATCAATTTTCTTTTTATCTCTCCAGCTTTCACCTTGTTTTATGCTGGTATCAATAGTGTTCACTATTGGTGGGTCCACTATTGGACCAACATAAAAATGCTATGTTCACTATTGGGTGATCCGCACAGGTTCGGTATTTTAAAGATTTTTTTATAAATAATTAATAATATTCAAAACTGAGCATTTTTCCCTAAAAATAGACCTTGAGATTATCCACTACCATGCTCAAAATATATTTAGTGGCGTTTACTAAAGTGTCACAATAAAATGTATCCTAAACATGTCCACCATTGGTGCCTTTACCTTAGTAGTAAAAATTTTTTCAAAAATATTGGTGAAAAAAATTTTCAAAATTTTTTTTCCTGAAATAGGTTAAACGTGTCATGAAACGTAGAAATTTAAAATTTGAACAAAAACAAATTTTTTTCATCTTGGTAAAAATTTTTTCAAAAATGTTTGAAAAAAATTTTCAAAATTTTTTTTTTTCTGAAATAGGTTTAGCGCGTCATGAAACGTGGAAATTTTAAATTTGAGCAAAAAAAAATTTTTTTCAACTTGGTAAAAATTTTTTCAAAAATGTGAAAAAAATTTTCAAAAATTTTTTTTTCCTGAAATAGGTTTAGCGCGTCATGAAACGTGGAAATTTTAAATTTGAGCAAAAAAAAATTTTTTTCATCTTGGTAAAAATTTTTTCAAAAATGTTTGAAAAAAATTTTCAAAATTTTTTTTTTCCTGAAATAGGTTTAGCGCGTCATGAAACGTGGAAATTTTAAATTTGAGCGAAAAAAAATTTTTTTCACTATTTATTCCGTTTAGACGGTCCACCCTGTATATTTTTCAGTGAAAATTCTACCAGTTCTTCGCTGACAGTAGGGTTAACTACCTACCAAATTTGACTGCTCTCCGTCAAGTAGTTTTTTAGTAAATACACCAACAGACAGACAGACAGACTGACGGAATTGAAAAACCTATATTTTCGGAATCTACGTGTTCTGAAACGTCAGAATCTGAAAAAATCTCGGAGGGTGATTTTTTCTCGAATACAATACTTCCCTTCGGTATGCGAGGGAAGTAAAAGAAATTGACATGTATCCATGGCACATCATCACTGTATAAAAAAACATTTGAAGTCTGCATAGGTGTAATCCAATCTAAAGAGTATAAAATCTATGTCATTGTGATCTATAGGACGCCTGATAGTGACTTTAAGGAATTCATCCACAGATTAGTTATTGCTATACAAAATTTATAATAAAAGGCATCTATATATTATATGCGGTGATATAAATATAAATTTTCTTGAAAATAGAAAATAGGAAAATAATTAATGAATGTAAACATAGCTCTAAACCAAACTCCCCTATAACATTGGTAAAGAATGACGAGCAAATTACTGATTCGCAACATATTGCCGATGAATTTAGTATATTTTTTTCCAGCCTAACAGAATCATGAACTAAAGCTTACATCAACAATATTACAATAATAAATAATGGACGCAGTTTGTATGTAACTCCAACAACTCCAAATGAGATTGAGGATATAATAAGCAAAATCACATTAAAGCCTGCAGCGGGTGCTGACGATATTTATGGTAAGAGTATAAAATCGGTGAAAAATCTTATATCGGAGCCTATATCATATCTGATAAATGAATTGTTTAGCACAGGTATATATCCAGATGCGTTAAAAATTTCCAGGTGCATACCAATTTACAAAAATAAAGGCACAAGAGAGGACATCATTAATTATAGATCAGTACATCTACTGAGTCAAATCGCAAAGATATTTGAGTCTGCATATGCTAATCGACTTACAGATTTTGTTGCAAAACATAATTTAATAAATCCCGCACAACACGGTTTTAGAACAGGGAGGTCTACCAACACAGCCATTTTTGATCTATTATACACAATTTATGAGGCTCTTAACAGTAAAGCACATATAATTGCCCTATTTTATGACTTAAGTTGCGCTTTTGATACCGTTAAACACCAGATGTTGCTGCATAGATTATATGGCATCGGAGTACATGGAATTGCATATGATTGGGCAGCTTCATATTTGCATAACAGGAGTGTAATTGTGAAAGTTGGGGAGGCTCAGTCAGATGCAAGAAATAGTGAACTGGGTGTGCCACAGGAATCTATTTTGGGTCCCTTATTTTTTATAATATTCATAAATACTTTAACAGATAGTTGCACCGCTTCCGATAAAACTGTCCTTTATGCAGATAATACAAATCTTCTTCATCAGAAAAATCTTAATAAGTACTGTTAGGGAATTGACAGTAATCCCCTAACTGGCGGTGAATAAAAATAATTTTAATGTATTAAAAAAAGAAAGAGACAGTGGACTGTTGCGGAAAAAGAGATTTATATGGATCCTACCTTTACTACTTCCAGAATCCAGTGGTCCAGCTTCAGGAGGCCTCCAGATAGGGAATCCCAAGATGTCGTTAATCTTCAAAGATCAAAATGACCCTTGTACACACACAAGCGGAAATATAAACACAAAAGCGAAGTTAATAATTAATAATAATTTTTGCGGTATACGACACTCGTCTACAGTGACACGAGGTTAGACAGCGAATATTTCGTTAGGTATCACAAAAAATCTCTTTTTGTTAGCGCGCAAAGATACAGGGTGAGCCAAAATGAACGACGCACGAGTGCATTTTATTTCTACTTAAAGCTAGCGTTAAATAAAGTTAATGAAAGATAAAATTAAAGTAATATAATATCTATAATAATTAAAAATAAAACTACTAAATAACTGAGGACGGAACATACCGCCCACCTAAAATACAACGTATTTTACGATTTAGAATAGGGCAATAAGCATAATTTAACAACAGGGCGCTTTAGGAGTCCATTAGTTGTACGCACAGTGGCAACGCGAACAACGCCGTCTGTACCAGGATGTACAGATTCAATGCGACCTAGTTGCCATTGTAAAGGGCGAGCCAGTGAATTTTTTATCAAAACCATGGATCCCGGTATAACAGAATCAGAGGATGAAGTCCACTTACTTTTTTGCAGCAGAGTATGTAGATACTCAGAATGCCACCGCGACCAGAAACCCTGGTGCAAACGTTGTAGCATTTGCCAGCGAGTTAGACGTCCCACGGGCACTGCAGTTAGGTCAGTTTCCGGGAGGGCAGTTAGAGGTTCAAGCGTTAAAAAATGTCCGGGTGTTAAAACGGAGAGATCATTAGGATCAGTGCTTATTGGAGTTAAGGGACGCGAATTTAAAAATGCTTCAATTTGTACCAGTAATGTGTATAATTCTTCGTATGTCAGAATTTGTTGGCCAATAACGCGGTTTAAGTGTGTTTTAACCGACTTAATTCCGGCCTCCCAAAGTCCCCCGAAATGCGGAGCGGAAGGAGGGTTAAAATGCCATTCAATGGCCTCAGATACAGCAGCGGATTTTAAGAGTGCGGAAAGCTGATTATAAGCGCCGACAAAATTGGTGCCACAATCACTATAAAGATGGTTGCATCGTCCGCGACGAGCAATAAAACGTCGCAATGCGGCAAGAAATGCATCAGCTGTCAGGTCGGACACAAGCTCTAGGTGCAAAGCTTTTGTGGCGCAGCAAATAAATAGACATAAGTATGCCTTCTGGGACTTAGTACCTCGTCGTTTACCCAAAGTAATCTGAAACGGACCGCCAAAGTCCAGACCAGTGTGCAAAAATGGTTTGACCTGTGAGATGCGTGGGGAAGGCAAATTTCCCATTACAGGTTGACAGGGGAGAGGGTGAAGTCGCCAACAATTATGACACTTAGATAAGACGCCACGTATTGCTCTTTTTGAGGACATTATCCAAAACTGTTGCATAATCAGAAATTGAACAGATTGTAAGCCAGCGTGTAAGTATTTTTTATGAAAATATTCAATAATTAATTCCGTAAGACGACCAGAACGTGGTAACAAAACCGGATGTTTTTTATCGTAAGACAATGAAGAGTGGTGTAATCGACCTCCTACTCTTATGATACCTTGATCATCAAGAAAAACGCTGAGTTTTCGAAAAGGTTTAGAAAGCGGTTTCCCAACTTTGAGTTGATTTAAAATATCAGAAAATACCAAATGTTGGGTGCGTTTAACTAACATTAATAGAGCTTGATGTAATTCATGAAAGGAAAAAGAAGAATTTTTTTTAATAGCGGGATTTTTTATATTATATATAAAGCGTTGAACATACGCGACCACGCGTTGTAGTTTGCTAAGGGAAGAGTAGTTATTTAACAGAGGATCAAAAATATTTAAAGAAACTGCAGAATGTAAAGTAATTTTTCTTTCCTCTGCGAGTGCTTCAGAAGATAGCGCAACGTCAGAAACATGAGAGGGCCAGGAAGCTTGTGGGTCAGACAAAAAAATAGGTCCCGCCCACCATAAAGCGTTATTAAGTAACTCGGATGGAAATAAACCTCTAGAGGCAAGATCTGCTGGATTATCACCAGAAGAAACGTGAAACCAATTTTCGGATGCAATTTTGTCTTGTATAAAAGTAATACGATTACTGACAAATGTTTTCCATCTGTGTGGAGAGGACTTTATCCATGATAAAATAATAGTGGAATCAGTCCAGGCACAAATCTTACTGAAATGTATCTTATCATGATACGTACGTAAAACAAAAGAAAACAAATCGGCAAGAAGTACAGCACCACAAAGTTCAAGGCGCGGTATTGAAATGCGGCGCAGTGGCGCTATCTTAGACTTTGCACAAACTAAAAGGGTAGTAATATCGCCGTTTTCATAAAGCACTTTAAAATATACTACTGCACTGTAGCCTTTCATGGATGCATCACAAAAACCATGTGCTTCACAAGATAAACTGTCAAGTATGCGTATATGTCGGGGAATGGCAACACGAGACAACAGAGGAAATTCAGATTTGAATCGTGACCAAAGAGAGAGCACATCATCTGGCGGTGTTTCATCCCAATTTATACCTAAAGACCACAATAATTGAATAATATATTTAGTAAAGAATGTAATGGGAGCTAAAAAACCTAGTGGATCGAAAATTCTGGCTAACTCTGATAAGATATGACGTTTAGTACATGATCTTTCTATAGGTTCTACGTTGTATGAAAATGTATCCAAAGCTGGATACCAATGTAAACCTAAGATTTTTAAAATACACTCGTCGTCCAAAGAAAGGGGACTATTAGACAAGTGAGAGGGAGGTAAATCACTTAATAAATTGGGGTCATTACTAGCCCACTTTCTTAGCTCGAAACCACCTCTCTTTAGAAGTTCAACTAGTTCATTTTTTAAATGACAAGCATTTTCCAGCGATGGACTTCCTGTCACTACATCATCGATATAAGTGTCAAAATTAAGAACATTAGCGGCTGAAGGAAAATCAGATTTTCCCTCCTCAGCTAACTGCAATAAAGTACGTATAGCAAGGTAGGGGGCTGAAGAAATACCGTAAGTAACGGTTTTCAAACGAAAATCTTGCACAGGACCATCAGATTTGAAGCGCCACAATATTCTCTGATAATCTGTATGAGCGGAATTAATTAAAATTTGTCTGTACATTTGTTTGATATCTGCGGTAAATGCGATTTTATGAAGCCGAAAATTTAACAAAATGGTGACGATATCTCTTTGTAACTTGGGACCGGTTAAAAGGGTATCATTAAGTGAAGAATAAGGCGGAATTTTAGCGGAAGCATTAAATACTACTCGTAGTTTCGTAGTACTGCTTGAAGGTTTAAGAACACAATGATGCGGGATATAATAAGTTTTTTGAGAATCGGAAGGAGATATGAGAAGCTCCATGTGACCAAGATCTAAATATTCTTGCATGAAATCCGAATACTGTTTATATAAAGCGGGGTCTCTACGTAGTCTACGCTCTAAAGAAAGAAAATATTTTAGAGCTAAATTACGAGAGTTGGGAAAAATGGGTTCATTACTACGAAAAGGAAGTGAGACAATAAATCTACCCGTTTCATTGCGAGAAAAGGTTGTTATAAATTTTTGTTCGCAGAGTGTATCGTCAGGAGACAGAGAATTGACTTCTGGAACAGTTTCAACTTCCCAAAATTTTTTTAGAATGTCTTCTACGGATGGTGTGGAAAGAGAACAAAAAAAAGATTTAATCACAGTCAAAGCTGTGATAGGCAGTTTTCCCATTAAAACATAACCAAATATTGTATTTAAAGCTATAGGATGATCGCCATTTCCAACAATTCGACCAGTTTCGATGATATTAGGAAAGACGTCAGCTCCAAGTAAAACATCAATCGCCCCTGGTATATTAAAAGTAGGATCAGCTAATTGCAAATGTTTAATATGAGACCAAGTTTCTGAAGAAAAACTAATAGTTGGCAAATTATTACAAATTTTCGGAAGTACTATAGCCATCAAATCTAAATAAGGCGTTGATTTTCCGAGCGGGCGGATTTTAAGAGACACTCCACTAGAACTAGTAAAAGTATGCATGGGACCCAAACCTTGGATTGATAGAGATGTATTAAAATGTGTTAGGCCTAACCTATGAACACACTTTTGCGAAATAAAACTTGTTTGGGAACCTGAATCTATAAGTGCCCTACATTTATGAAAATTACCGTATTTATCGGATATTTCTATTAAAGCGGTTGAAAGTAAAACGGGGGTGGTTTGTGGCGTGAAACCTGAGAAAGAATGTGTCGAAGTAGCGACAACCGCGGTCCCATCATTAGGTGAAATACTAGCTACTTGTTGCGTAGGCGTATCAGCTGAGACAGCCGGTATATGAGTATCGGTTTTTTCGAAATGCAACAGAGTATGATGTCTCTGCTGACATTTGCGACAGGTAGATGTAGAATTGCACGTTTTAAAAGTATGCGACGAACTTAAACAATTTACACACAATCGATTCTGTTTTGAAAAATGATATCTATCCTGAGGGGATTTATTATGAAATTCCTGACATTTATATAGTACGTGACCTTTCTTGCATAGAGGGCAAACTATCAAATTATTAGTATTGGCAAAAAATGACGAACTAGATGGCCGAGTGGATGGTGTTAATGATTTTGTTGGTTTAGTTTGCGAAGCAGAAAAATTTAAGGTTTCTAAAGCATTACAATGACTTTCTAAAAAATCCATTAAAATCTTAAAAGTGGGTATTTCATTAGAATTAAAATGTAATTCAAAACGTGATATGGTAGTTGTATCAAGTCGGCTCAAAAGCATATGCATCAAAATAAAATCCCAGTGCTCTACGGGGAGTCCTAAATTTTCCAAAGCGGATAAATTTTCCTGAAAAATGTCTAGCAGATATCTCAAAGCCCGAAAATTTTCCGAATGTAATTTTTTAGCATTTTCAATTTCTACCCAATGGGCAGTAATGAGTAAACGTTTATTCGAATAGCGTTGCACTAAACGGTCATAAGCAATTTTATAATTATTTGCGGTCATAGGAACGCATTTTACGATATTAAGCGGAGGGCCTGTTAAAGAAGTAAGTAAATAGTTGAATTTATCAATGTCATTTAAATTTTGATTATTGTGTACCCTAGAATTATACATATCAATGAATGACGGAAAATTTTTCAAATCCCCCTTAAATTTAGGCAATTCAACTCGAGGTAAATTAATATGCGAAAAATTGTTAATAACGGGCGCTTGAACGTCCGTGTTTACAGAATTGGCCATATTCTCAAATAAATCGGAATAAATTACTTTAATATCAAAGTATTCATTGTCAAATGATTCACGAACTTGAGCCTCAACTTCCAAATCAGATCCATCTATAACAGCTAACAGGGCGAGAATAGAATTATGATTTCTATCAAACTCTTTTTTAATCGGTTCCATAACTGCGTAGCGAACCTTAAAAGATCGACGTGAAGCCTGACTATCAATGGCCATTTGTGCAATATTGTATAATTCGTGCATTTTGGTAATTTGGTTTTGTCGAAAAGTGCGTAATTTCTTTAATTTGTCCTCCATTGTAAGAAACTTAATTCGGTAACAAATGCAAAAGTAAATAGGAAATAAAAGGTATTCAATATTTTTAGCGTCACAAAAACTGCCCTAACTGATAAGAGCCCGTGAACTCGTGGTCGCTATCGATATAAATTTTATATTTTACGCGATGCCTTGATAATTCTAAATCGTACTTATATCAAATATAAAAATGGCGAGATTTGATGTTAAGGAAATTATGCTAATTTAATAAAGTAACTTTAAGCCGAAATAAAATACACTTATGGTCGAAAAGATATAGTAAATAACGTGAAACTGATAATGATAATGAATTTAAATGATTTAAATGAAATGTAATTTAAAATAAAATGAAAAAAACTAAATTTGAAAGCGAAAAAACAATATATGAATGAAATATGCTGGAAGAGCAAAAAAACGTAATCCTTGGCTCGATGGACCAAAAAAAATGTTAGGGAATTGACAGTAATCCCCTAACTGGCGGTGAATAAAAATAATTTTAATGTATTAAAAAAAGAAAGAGACAGTGGACTGTTGCGGAAAAAGAGATTTATATGGATCCTACCTTTACTACTTCCAGAATCCAGTGGTCCAGCTTCAGGAGGCCTCCAGATAGGGAATCCCAAGATGTCGTTAATCTTCAAAGATCAAAATGACCCTTGTACACACACAAGCGGAAATATAAACACAAAAGCGAAGTTAATAATTAATAATAATTTTTGCGGTATACGACACTCGTCTACAGTGACACGAGGTTAGACAGCGAATATTTCGTTAGGTATCACAAAAAATCTCTTTTTGTTAGCGCGCAAAGATACAGGGTGAGCCAAAATGAACGACGCACGAGTGCATTTTATTTCTACTTAAAGCTAGCGTTAAATAAAGTTAATGAAAGATAAAATTAAAGTAATATAATATCTATAATAATTAAAAATAAAACTACTAAATAACTGAGGACGGAACAAGTACTGTCATTCAAAACTGTAACACCGCATCACAAGAAATTGTAAACTGGTGTTCAGACAATGGGCTAATGTTGAACCCAAATAAAACGATGTGCATGAAATTTTTAACGAAAAATATTACTTCTGATAACAATGTGGTGATTAAACTTTGCAGTAAATCCATACAAGCTGTTCAGGAAATAAAATTTCTTGGCATGAATATTTATCATAAACTTACATGTGAGGCTATAGGAGCATATAAATAATGTTTGCTCAAAACTTAGTAATATATCTTACATAATTAGAACGCTTAGAGATACAGTATCAAGTAATATTTTGAAAATGTTATATTATGTATGGACTTGTGCAATCAACCCTCCAGTATGGTCTGCTCTTTTGGGGTTCGTCAAGCCACCTAGAGAAAGCATTTATAATTCAAAAAAAGATAATAAGATGTATGGTTGGAGCTCATCCTTTATCTAGCTGTAAACCAAATTTTAAAAATCTGGAAATTCTCACATTACCATGCTTATATATTTCTCAGCTAGTTATGTACATTAGATCTAATAAACAGCATTTCTTAAAGAATGATGATGTGCATTCTCACTCTACATGCAATAATGAGTCAATTCACCACCCATTCTCTAGACTGAATATAGGTAAAAAAATTCCTACGTGTATATTGGCATAAAATGCTATAATAAAATTAATTTTTTTGAAACAAATGACTACACTGCTTGTAAATATAAATTAAATAAATTTCTCATAGCAAACTCATTTTATTCTGTGGATAAATTTTTAATTTATTAATAGTTGTAACTTTGCTGTATACATTACTAGTTATTACTACTTATTTATATGTATCTTATTAATTTTACTTTTGGATGTTTCTTAAATATGTGTTTTTAATCATGTATCTTTATAATTATAAGTTTTGTATACTTTTGACTAGTCAGATAAGTTGGCAATGCTTTTTTTGTTGGCTTTTGTGATGAATAAAGTGTTTTATTATTATTATAAGATCTAAAAGAATGACCAACATATGCGTAAACGTAGTATAACACAATTTCAGTGTCCGTTACCCACCCTGCTCACTAGTAGTTAGAGTCTAGGCCCATGCACATAAATTATTAGCGGCAAGCGACCCAGTATTAAGATGAAGCGGATTCGTATATGATATTGGCGGAGGCAGATTAATATGCTGTAAAATTTAAATTTTAAATTTTGTAATTTTTATATTAAAATTAAT
Source organism: Stenurella melanura (assembly GCA_963583905.1). Lineage (NCBI taxonomy): Eukaryota > Metazoa > Arthropoda > Insecta > Coleoptera > Cerambycidae > Stenurella > Stenurella melanura. The sequence continues at coordinate 78,175,206 of OY757310.1, read as the reverse complement.
TCACTGCAGAATTTCATGACTAACTACTGCTTGGCCTTGTTGCTCTTAGATAATTGGGTGGACACTGCCTATATGTTACAAAAAAATGTTTTGCAGATAGTTGCTCAAGTGGGCTTCACACATTCAGGCGAATCATTGTCTAAGAAACTTAAAATTATGACGTTGCTGTGTTGATTTGTTGCTACATGTTTGGGTCTGCAATGATGCTCTTGCATCAGGGTTGCCTTGTGTTAAGTTGAATTCTTGAGTCCCTGGTTTCCAATTAAACAAATCTCCATCAGTTATTAAGCATCTATTCTCATAACGAATTACAATGATATACTGTAATTACTTATTATATAGCAATAAAAATAAAAAGCATCTTCTACAATGACATTCCAAAACCCTTCTGTCAGCTTTAGCCAGCCCTGTCTTGTTTTCCTGACTTCCTTGACCATTAACTTGAAGATTAAATATAGGTTAGGGCATTACAAGTATTAAAATATTGATTTCAAAATCACAGAATCAGACCTCAAAGTATTAATTCATGATAAATTGAGTTGAATCATACACTCCTAATTTAAATAAATAAATTCACACTTAAATTAGATATACCTACCAATAAAAACTCCCAGGAATAATATTTCCATAAAGAAAATTTCCAGCGACCTATCATCTAAAATTTATTTTAAAATTTTAGTTTCCAAAAAATTACAACTCAAATATCTCGAAAATGGTTGGGTTTTCGAAAATATTTTATATAATGAAATTTGACTGAAAATAAAGCTTTTTTAAGTGCCCTCCATTTCAAAATGCCTATCATCAAAAATGTCTTTGCACCACAGCATCATCTACATCTTAACATATTAAAAATCATTTGTATTAAAAACTGAAGCCATTTACACATTCTAGCAATTGGCTTTTGTAGAACTCATATATCTATATTATTTTCCGAAATATTACGCCTGGGAGTTTTTATTGGCTCACCCCATATATTGTTTGTTTCAGAATAAGCAGCATGGTAGAGAAATTAGCTAAATTCTATGGAAATGAAATTTGTGAAATAGATGGTGAGAAATATTATACTTTTCCAAATGTTGAAATGCTAGCACAAGGCTCCGTTGAAGAAAAACTGAAATCAAACGGGTTTGGTTATAGGGCAAAGTACATCAGTAAATCAGCCGAATTAATTATGAATGGTGGTGGTAATGAGTGGATAGGCAAACTTAAACAAATGACCTATGAAGATGCTAAAAAAACATTAATGTGTTTGACAGGCATTGGTGCTAAGGTATTTTTCAAAGATTCTAAAATTTATTTTAAAGTGTATCGCAACTTCTTTTAACAAATAAAAGATTCGATTATAATTATTTGATAATATATTTACACAGATTTTTGCATTACATTGCCATTATGGTACAGCAGCCAGTGTGCAATTACCCGACACATTTGGAACAGCTAGAGATATTATTAATTCTGTTCCTTAGAACTTAGCAGACAAGAAAAGTGATGAGACATTTTCTTAGTGGTGTAAACTTTACTAATGAACTCAAAATGTCTTTTAAGATTGGTATAAGTATTTGTGTCAAATGAATTTTTTTTTATCATTACTTACCACTTATTGAATACAAAAATATAATTGGCATACATCCGGGTGATTGGAGGTCCAGCAACAGGCATTTTAAACTTGCTAACTAATGTCTTTTGGCTTGACAAAGAAGTACCAAGCTCAATTTTTCGTCATCGATTAATTACCACATAGTTATTACAAAAATTTGATAGGCGTACGTCCTAGGCAGAGCTGGGCACAGTACCACACTAAAGTACTCACGAGTACTTCACATTGAATACCTTTAAAAAGTACTCGTAAAAACTTGAGTACGAGTACTTGTTTTTGAAGTACTCTAAAAAATGAGTACTTTTGCAAAATTTGGAGAGTGTGAGTATGAGAACTTCGAAAGATACCAAATTGAAATAGGTAATAAACAAAAAATTACAATACACCTTACACCATTACCAGTAAATAAAAGTAGATCGACACCAACAAAAACAGTTACATTTGTTAAAAGTGTATAGGTGGTCCATCTAAGCGGAAACGTTGACATAGTGGCTTTTAAGGTTGTAGTAGGAAAAAAATTTGAATGCTGAGAAGATGGTATTTTTTCGTGGCATTCCGAATCTGAGGTCAAAAAAACAATAGAACATCAACTGGTGAAAATATTCGCAAAAAATATGTTTCGAAAAAAAAACACCTTGTATATTTTTACTGGAAATAAAATGCTGTGATGTTATCAATAATAATAAGTATTCAAATTCAATATTTGGGTTTCAATTGGTCGCAAAATCGCAATGTATTTCGTATTTTCTAATCAACCCTGTATAATGTTAAAAAGATCAGATTTAGATTTATTTCTGGTTTCAACAATACTATATTTGATATACTTGCTACAGATAGTTCTTGAGATATTCGAGAAATCAGTATACAAAATTTTATTAACAACTAAATTACAAGAGATAGTAGTAGGCTATGAGAAACATTGATTTTGAAGCATTTCTACTACTCTATGAACAGTATGCCCCAAGTTGGCTGTGGAAATTAAACATAAATATCAAGCATTCAAATTTTTTTCCTACTACAACCGTAAAGCCGCTATGTCAACGTTTCCTCTTAGATGGACCACCCTGTACACAAAAATTAACACAACCAAAAATTTTAAATTCTAAGAAAAAAGTAACACAAAATATATATATACACTGCTGGCCACTCGAACTTACACATAGAGACTTTTAGGCAAAATTTAAAGTTCAATATTTTCAACAGGAATGCAAATTTTTGAACGCGGCTTGCAAATTTTAAGAGCTAGTTTTTTTCGGATTAAGCTGCATGACGTATATTTATCGTAGGACCATAAGTTTATTATATACGGGGTGATCAATGAAGTCATGCAAAAAATCAAAAAGTTTGTATGAGTGAAATTTCCGCAAAAAACTTTTTTGGTCGTTGCAATATGGTTCCTTACTAAGGTAACATCAATATCTCTAGACAGTTTTCTCAGTTTTTGGATTAAGGCCCTTAGGCCTTGTACACACTACTCAACATAAAATTTGGATACCGAAATCTTTAAAATGCTATAACTTGACATTGGATTGACGGTTCTTGATGATTTTTGCGGATTTGGAATCCTTATTTCACGTAGATTTTCTATGGTCTAAGCATTTTATTTGAGGGTTGAAATTTACACATTATACCGGGCAGTCACTGCCTGTGTTGCACGTCGGTACTCGTACTCGTTACTCATCAGTTGTGGCCGCCAAAAGTATTCGAGTACTTAATAATGTAGAGGACTTGCAAGTACTTGTTGCTGAGTACTTTGGGTACTCTGCTGAGTACTTTGGGTACTCAGTACAATTACGAGTACAATTTACTCTAATACTGCCCAGCTCTGGTCCCAGGTACATCTCAGTTAGTGAAGATACAGCGGCAGACATTTTGAAACTACAAGTTGTCTTCTTTTAAGCCATGATTAGTAAATGCCAAGCAATTTTTTTTTAAATAATTAGTTCCATTTATAAATTAAGTTTGCACCACCAAGACAAATTCTCATATCACTTTTCTTATCTGTTATGGTCTAATACAAAGAATTAGTCATGTCTCTAACTCTTTAACTCTTACAAATGTGTCAGGTAATTGTATGCTGGCTTCTATACTATTAGCTTTACCTGTGATTTGATCAACAAAAGAATGAAATACGGTTGTAGGTGGCAGACTGCATTTGTTTAATGTCATTGGGACATTTACAAGCCATCCCAGTAGACACGCATATTTATCAAATAGCTAAGAGACTGTACATGCCGAAATTACCTAACAACAAAACAGTTACCGAAAAAATTTATAACGAAATTGGAGATTATTTTAGAGAGTTATATGGACCCTTAGCTGGATGGGCCCACACGGTAAGTAGAAAATATTCCACTTTTCTTATGGAAAGTGGCTATCGACCAAATTTTTTAAAATTTTAGTATGTTATTCTTTGAACTTTTACGAACAAAAGTCTCCACAGGCACAAAGCTCTAACTACATTTCCGTGACTTCTACAACCTCTGGAAGTCACAGAATCTGTGATTTTTTAAATTAACATACTATGAAAGCTTTTCGTTGTAACTACGATACAAAGTATAATATATTAATGTACTTTTTTGTATTAACACGTAGAGACTTACAGAAATACATACGCAATAAATTATTGATAAAAGAATATCGCAAAGGAAATTAATTATTTCTTTCCATAAGCCAAGCAGTTATTAAATGTCGTCTCGCCAGCTGTATACTAGCACTAGGTAGACTGAGGAGCCGGTGTCTGTGCCAAGGTATATTTAATAACTCCGGTGAGTGGGCTCTGGCCAATTAGTGTGTGTGAATGTGAGCACTCTCATGCATACATAGGTATCTGCGTATTGCGTATGCATTTCTGTAAGTTTATACTTGTTAATACAAGAAAGTTCATTAATATATTTCGTAGTTATGATGAAACGCTTTCATAGTAGGTTATCTTTTATTAGTAAAATGTGTAAAACAACACTTTTCCAGCACCAAATCACTGTTAAATACTAAAAACACCTGCTAGCATTCCCGGCGGACACGTTAAATTGAGAATATTGAGATCGTGACACTCAAACCGAACCGATCGTGGCCGAAACGTTACGGTTGTTTTCAAATAAAGGCCGTGAATAGATTGACTAGCCAATCAGGAACTGAGAGTGTTTACAACTGAAGTGCCTTAGACTGTGATTATCTCAACAAATGAACCAATACGCATTATGGATAAGTTCTTTGATCAGAGATCCACCCATTTGTGACCCTCCCGAATTCCGAGGTCGATTGTCATTCGACCTATTATGTATTTGAAAAATTTTAATTTTTTTATGTTAGCATGTTATGTTCGTTCAATAGCAAAACGGTTTGGAGATTATCCGGAATTCTGACTCGGCTAACCCCTTAACAGTAAGGCTACTTTTAGCCTAGCATTAAAAAACCGACAATATTTTAAAATTAATTTAATTAGAACATTTTTTTATTTTGAAGAATTGTCGTCATACCACCAATCAATAATATTTTCAGGTTCTCTTCTGTGCAGATTTAAAAAAGTTCCAAGGAAATAACATTGACATGCAGGAATCAAATGGTAATTTGAAGAAAAAGAAAATGAAGTCCAAAAAATGATAATTTTTAAGAATTTTTTATTTATTTAAAAGAATCCTTTTATGTGAGTAATACTGTGCATGTTTTAATAAAGATTTTTTTGTTTTAAATATTTGTCTGTCCACACATCATTTTTTCAATGCCGGTCCTACCGCATTTTTATATCAACTAAAAAAAAGTGAAAAGAATTTTTTTTCTTATTCTCCATTTGTTCGAAATCCCAAATTTGAGCAAAGTTGAGTAATTATCAAATGCCTCCAAGGCCATGATTAAGAATAAGCTGTTTTTGGCAAATTGGGTGATGTTACTTAGCTGAAAATAAAAGTAAGTCGTACATAAATAAATACTATACAGGATTGTTGAAGAATATTTTTGGCTAAAATTTGCTTATTAGGGAGATCTCTCTTCACTTGGCACTTGCTAAGTTCATTCCCATATGGATGCTGTGAGAATCCAGGCAACTACGGCCTATATGATTAATCCCAAGAATTGCTAAAATCGTATAGGGGTTAGTAGCTAAACAAATAGCAGTTTATTTCGAGAATAATAATTTCTTTGCCACTGGACAGTATGGTTTTCGAACAAAGTGTAATACAGAAACGGCCATTGCAGAACTGGACATTAAAATCTCAGAAGACTTAAGTAAGGCATTCGACTGTGTCTGTCATAACACACTCATAATGAAATTAAACATTATAGTTTTAGTTATATGAGATTATTGTAGATTTGGAGTGTTATTTAATAAAAATGTCAGTTTGCGAGTCAGCTTTTATTTTGTCCATATGCAAAGAAAGTACATATAGAACCACTGATGCAAAATTTCATTTTGAAAGTTTCAATTTCAATTTGAAATTTCTGAAAGTTTCAACGTACCCTCATAAATTTCTGAAATATCTGAATTTTATGAAAATTTCAGATTAATCTGAAAATTACCACATTTTTGAAACTTTCATGAAAGTTTCAGCTGCAAAATCTGTATTTACATTACATCAAACGAAATTTCGCATGTTTTTTTAAACTTGTTTTCAACCAATGATGATTAAAGTCCAGTTTTCACATTTATTTTAGAGGTTAGGTTAGCTTTATCTGGTTTGTTCTAGTTTTGAGAAATGCCAGTCCTCGGATGTCAGGAACATGCTCAGTTAGTAAGTTCAGAACACGTTTTACTAACTGCGCATGTGCCTGACGTCCTCGGACAGGGTATTTCTCAAACCCAGAACAAACCTATCATTTCTTTCGTTCCTTTCTAGATTCCTAGGTTCTATTATTTTTGCATTAATAAGAAAAACTTATTTTGAATGAAAAAATATATCAATAATATAATTTCACTGATGTCATTGATTAATGACGTTGTAATGGTAATGTATTATGTTAGAGTTTGGGTTTTAATCTGAATTTACCGGGGACCATATTCTTGAATCAGGGAATGGAAGATGTGAATGTTTTATCACTTTTCACCTCGCTACGTTTCCTTCTTTTTCCCGAAATGAGCATTCTCTCCAATGGAGAATAGGGGTCCAGGAGATTTTGAAAATATATTGACAAATTACCTTCTGTATTTTGAAAAATGTATTATTATTTTTACTTTTCACGAATATGATTGTAAGTTCTAATCTTATCAAGGAGAAAACAAAATATGTTTTTTATATTAAAAAGAAACACTGAAAAGTAAAAATTTATGAGACTAGTTCCAAACTGGGATTTATTTTTCATTAACCCTCGGAAATATTTACGAATGTCATACGGAACTTAAAATTCATAATATTAGGGAAATATTCAATTAAGTTTCATAAAATGAAAGTTTCATGATACTTAATATTTAATGTTATATCTTAGAAATTATATAAATTTCAGATGAATTTCGAAACTTTCACAAAAATGTCATTGAAATTTCACAAATTTTAAGTTTCATGAAATTTTGCATCTCTTAACGTTATAATAGAACTTAGGTTTCATCATTTCGGGAAATATTTCCATGAAATTTCACTTAACTTTCATAATATTAGGGAACTATTTAATTAAATTTTATAAAATGAAAGTTTCATTGAAATTTCAAAGTTTCATGATGCTTACTGTTTAATTTTGTATTTCAGAAATTTCATAAATTTCAGATGAATTTCGAAACTTTCACAAAAATGTCATTGAAAATTTCGCAAATTTTAGGTTTCATGAAATTTTGCATCACTGTGTAGAACTAATATTTATAATATACCCTTTTACTTAAATAACCTTTTGTAAGCACTTGAAACTCAGGCTCACAATAAGAGTCTGTTCTCAGGGCCATAAATTTAAAATAATTATGTCAACATTTCACCCTTGCTTAAGGTATAAGTTTTGTATATATAATTCTATCAATAGGTAATTTCAACACTCCCACTCAAACATTATATGAAAAATATATTTCACTACAAAAAAAAAATAAAAAAAATTGTTTTACTGTAAACCAATCCTCATCCTGATCTCTTGAAATTTAGGAGCCGGTAATAGTTTAGTGAATGCGTCTGCCAATTTTTTCACCTGTGGAAGTGTATTTTAAAATTATGGTCTTCTGTATTTGTTCTCTTGTATAATGATATATTATGTCAATATGTTTGGACTTTTTGTGATTAGTTGGATTATTGGCTATGCTAATACAACCCATATTATCTTCATAGATAACAGTAGGTTTAAAAACTTTAATTTCAATGCTTTCTGCTAGTGATTTCAGCCATTTGGCTTCTCACTTTCAAAAAGAGCCATATATTCAGCTTCAGTTGCGGAAGCTGCTACTGTATTTTGTCTTTTACAGTTCCATGATATAGTGCAGTTGTTGAAAGCTTTAAATAAGTAGCCTGTGGTGCTTTTTCTGTCCCTTTCATTACTGCCCCAATCTGAATCCACATAGCTAATAAACACTATCGATGTAGTCACCCCTAACATAAGGGGCCATCCATTATGTCACCAAATTTTGTGGTTTTTCTACCTCTCCTTCCCCCTATGTCACAGGTTGTCACACTCGAGTCAATCCCTCCACCCCTGTTGTGACGTCTCACATATTAAATTTTGAGGTAGAGTTGTCTGATTATTTTTGTTTGAATTGCATTCAATTAAAACAATGGTATACGCAGAACTAAATAATGAGATGTCACAAAAGTTTGACCACCTCCTCTCCTCTTGTCACACTTTATGGACCCCCCTCCTCCCCCCACAAAGTGTGACGTAACTAATGGGTGGCAACTAAGTTCATTTCAAATCAATAGACCCTTTGATATATTTCAATAACCTTTTTAGACATTTCCAAATTTCCTGATTATTTTATTTGTTTGCTATTTCGACTTAAAATATTAAGTGCAGAACAAATATCTGGTCTTGTACATAGCATTGCATACATTAGGCAACCAATAAGGTTTCTGGATGGAGCATTATAATTTTCGTCTTTATTCAAAGCATCGTAATCAATTTTTATCGGAAGAGGTGTACTTATAGGTTTGCTGTCACTTATATTGAATTTATTTAATACAGTTTTCAGATATAATGATTGGTTTAACGTGATATTATTTTCACTTTCGATTTTTATTCCTAAAAATAACTTTATTTCTTGTAAATCAACCACCACCGGGAACTGTTTCATAAGATACTGTTTTAAATTTGACATTAACTTAATATCTTTCGTGGCAATCAGAAGATCATCCACATATAATACTATGTATATATTCTTATACACATTTTTCTCTTCTAAAATATAAAGACAAGGATGAACTTCAGAATTTTTGAAACCTATTATTTTTAGTGTCTGATTAAAACGTTGATACCAACATCTTGAAGATTGCTTGAGACCATATCAAGGTTTAAGCTCGGGTTTAAATAATTTGCAAACTTGACCATTTTTGGCTTTTATGCCTTCTGGTCCTTTCAGGTAAATTTCTTCTCTTAATACACCATTTAAAAATGCCATTTTTACGTCCATCTGATGAACTAATAAATTGTTGATTTGCAAATGCCAAGAGAAATCTAAAATAGGAAATCCTAGCAACAGGTGCAAAAATTGTATAATCTAGCAAATATTTTTTACTATAATCTTTTGCTACTAACCTGGCCTTTTATTTTGTTGGATTTCCATACTCATCATTTTTTATTGTAAATACCCATTTATAATCAACAATATTTTTATTAGATGGTTTTCTAACTAAAACCCAGGTTTCATTTGGGATCAGTGAACTAATTTCACCCTTTATTGCCTGCTCCCACTGACTTTCATCTTTCCTACCTTTAATTTCTAAATAAAATTTAGGAAGTTGCTTTGAGAGTTTTTGCAATCAGTATATAGTTGTAAAGATCATTGTACAGACTTTCATCATAAATTGGATGATTTTTCATTCTTTTACTTTTTCGGATTTCATTACTTTCGATATTTGTACCATTTGACCCGGATTCTTTGCATTCAGAATTTTCAAAGTTATCTGAATCTATGCCAGATTTATTTGCTTTTATTTTGATGGGCATATCTAGTTTTGTTCCAAATTTATCAGTATTTGTTACTACTGATTTACCTGATTTTGTTTTGGATATACCAGTTTCTTTTATCTGGTATTGTATCAGGCTTATTAATTTCTGAAGTTTCCTTTATATCAGATTTATTATCTGATTTGCCATTTTCAGTGATTTCTCCTTCATCTGATCTTATTATATCAGATTTATTAGTCTTTGCTATAGGAGTTTCATTATGAATTGCTCTCATTATTGGCCTAGACTTCAAAGTTTCTATCGTCGATTATTACATCTCGAACTGTAAGAAACTTTTCAGTCTCAACATCCCACAGTTTATACCCATTTGGTTCGTAACCAACCAATATGCACTTGAATGACTTTTGGTCAAATTTAGTTTCTCTTATTTTTACGTGCACAGACGGTAGAACCGAATTATTTAATATAGGTTTTCTATTATGCCATAGTTCATATTGTGTTTTATTTATGTATAGAGCCCTTGTAGGTGATAAATTTACCAAGTATGTTGCAGTTAAAACAGCCTCACCCCAAAAGGATTTATCTAGTTTAGCTGTTATTATCATGGTACGGGCCTTTTTTGTTATTGTACGGTTCATGCGCTCTGCCACACTATTTTATTGAGGTGTATAGGTTACCATTAAATGATAAGTTATTCCTTTCTGAACACAAAATTCTCTAGTCATTTCACAAATATTCACGTCCATTATCACAATATAAATTTGTGATTTTTAGGTTAAAATGTGCTTCACTTTTTGCAACACTTGAAAACACTTAACACAATAAATCGTTATAACAAAATATAACTGCAATTATAATTGTTCAAACAATTTGAACTGCATTAAGATGTTAACACGTACTAAAATCTGATTAATAATTTGCCAATAAATAATATTAAACGTCAAGGATACGCGACATTTTATCTTTACCCCTATAGGGCAATTTTTGGGACTCTATATAAGCGACTTATGGGGAAGAATTAGTAATTTGTATTCTCTAGATAATTCTGAAGATGTGTGCGTAAAAAACGTCTCTTCCCAGAAATACATCGGAAACTTCATGGTCTTGAAAGCACAGTTTAGTATCAATCGACTTTGTTTTAATTTGGAGATCTTTATTTTTAATTTCGAAGGAATTTGGGACACGAGACGAAAAAAATTAAAGTTATTTTCACATGTATAGATTTGAGCCACCCCAGTAAGTAGAAATACCATATAATTCTTACAATTATCAATATATTCCAAAAATAACAGGTTATTGCTTAAGCTTAGTATCAAAATTTAATAAAAGTAACATTAAAAATTGAATAGCGGACATAAAAAGCAAGTTTATTAATATAAGCATTCTATAAGTGCATTTATTACATCAACTAAGATGCTTAATCGAGCTGCATTTGTTCATCATCATCGTCTTTCTTGTCCTTCTTAGAGCTTTGATTATCTTTAGCTTTCTTATCAGTTGAACTTTTTCCGTCAGAAGATGCACCGCCCTTCTCTAAAGCTTTAACGAAATCCTGCATGTTTCCTTGTGCTGCTGCTGCAACCGCATCGGGATTAACAGATAGTTGAGATACCACCGGGCCCAACTGTCCGGATTCCAATGCACTTGAAAACTGCGAAACAGCCTAAAACAAATACAAATACTTAAATTTCTCATTTGTTTTGGTGGTTCATGACCTGAACAATTGTACGTTTTTATTTTCTCAAATTAAAAAAAAATATACAAGAATTTTACCTGTTGAAATTGCGGAGAAGCCAATGTTGACCTTAGAGCGTCTTGAGCGCTACCCTCCACAGCTGGGAGATGATTTTGAAGGTGTTGAAGTGTTTCTGGATTACTCAAAACACCTGTTAGAGCATCACTAGTCATAGCAGTAGACAAGTCGACTGCAACCATATATAAATGTTAATTATTAATTCGTATAAATCGTGTACTAAGTAATATACGAATATGATGAAAATATTTAAAAAAAAAATAATAATGAAATGCTTTGACAGTGCCACAGCCAATGGCTCTATATTGTAGTAATAATCAAATATTAATTAATTCGAAGGTATAGAAATACTGTAAATGTATGCAGTTTATTCATGAGTTTATTGTCAAAATCTATTATTTAACAAAAATTAGAATAGTTATTTGCTGGAGTGCGTTAATTCCTGAACTTTGTCAGTGGATACAAATGAACCGGCAGACATAATCTATCTCGACTTCAAGAAAGCCTTTGATCAGGTTCCTCACAATAGACTGATTCAAAAGTTGGAATTATATGGCATAAAAGGAAATTTGTTAAGTTGGATCGAGGATATTTTATCTGGCAGAAGTGGTAGAGTAAAAATTGAGGGAGAATTATCGGATAGCTACTAAACAACAAGTGGAGTTCCTCAAGGTTCTGTGCTGGGCCCCGTCCTATTTAATGTTTACATCAGTGACCTTATAGTAGGGCTAAAATCCGAGATATCCACTAACTCACTACCAGGAGATAGTTATTGACGTACAGAGAATCGAAGAATGGTGTACTCTTTGGATGCTTGCTCTTAATGAAAACGAGTGCTCTGTTATTTGTGTGGGCTCAAATAACCTCCGTCATCAGTTTTTATTAACTAACACACCAATTATTATAAATATAGACCTACAAGAACATCTAGGAGTCACCATAAGTCAAGACTAAAAATGGGCACCTCGTATAGGAAAACCAATAAAAAAGGTAAACCCTATGTGGTCTCGAGCTTTTAGGAGCATCTTACCAGAGCTTCTTGGAAAAATATAAAAATATATTAGGCCGGGGACTGGAACTTTCTATGGAATGACTGTTTGTGCAGTGTCGACGAACTCATTTAAAAACTGCTATGACTTTTCCCACTAATACTCTGTGCGAATTAAAAGTTTAACCAGCTTTGCTGCCTAATTTAATGTAATAATAATAATAATAAAGTTTTTCGCTTATTACCACATGTCAACTAGTACATTTGATCTATTGTGCAATAATCATCATTCTTCAAATTGTACAGCGCTGGTCGTTCCTCCACAGTGGAAATAAACTTCCTGTATTAATTTGCATTGTAACCATATTTACAGTACGCGTCTTACTGATGCAGTTGTATGAATACAAAATGTCGACGTTCATATAAAGTCGATAAATTAAGATGCACGCGGCTTTCCCGAGGCGTGCCTAAGTAATTAAAAGCAGTATAGCGTAATGCGGCAAAGATTTAAAAATATTTCCCAATCCAGGGTCCAGACTTTGCAAAGCTGATATACTTCCCTGAATTTTACAGGTTTTCCATAACCAAAAATATTAATTTCTATATATTTTTAGTGAAGTAATTTTTTATTTGACATAATATAATTCCTTAAATTGAACTGAATCAGTGAAAATTCTTAAGAACTTCTATGGTTTTCCATATCGAGATGCAGAATTCCCTGATTTCTTATACAATTTATAAAATCCCCGATATTTCCAGTTTCTTTTTTAAGATTTTTTTATTCCCTGACTTTTCCAGGTTCTCCAGGTTTTCCATACTAGTCTGAACCCTACAATCGGATCGGATTCTCTTGACCTTTAATAATAAACCACAGAAAAACAATTGAGAATGAAAACAAATGCAATTGTTAATGACTCTAATGCTTACCTGACTGTTCTTGAGCACCTTCCGGAGCAACAGGGGCAATACCTTGCAAAAAATTCTGCAAATCGGACAGTTGAATCGGATTAGTATTTCCAGATGGTGGTGTGGCTTCCGATGAACGAACACTTGAGCGAGGCCGACTTGGCGCATCAGGTGTAGCAGTAGGGATAGGGGCAGTTTGGGGAGTGGTTAAGCCTGCAGAAGGAGTAGTTTGGTTAGTGGAAGTATTAGTAGTAGGAGTATTAGGAACCGTACGGTGGGTTATAGCAGGTGTAGTACTTGTGCGTGCACTTCCACTATTGGGGCTTCTGAAAAATTGTAATGCACTGTTAACTACTTACAATTACATAAAATGGAATAGAAAAAGATATGTTTATTACTCTCACTTAGTACTCCAAGAGCTTGTAATACTTATTTTCAATTAAGTTCATAAGTCCTGAAGCTTATTTAAAAAGATGCTTTTCATATGTATCTACAAAGGATGCATAGTCTGGCAGCACGATCACAAGACAAATTCACCCCACAATTTTTTTTCTTCATTCTTGAACAAAAAATTACTCAACTTTGTTTACGTCTTCAAATTTTTCTTTATATAAAGACATTGTGAAATATAGATCATGTAATCCATTATATATTTTGTGCTTTATTACATATTACATTTTTACATGTCTTCAAGAATCCTCGTCACCACTGTTATGTTTGTTAGTTTAGTTCATGTAGGTTCTAATAACCTCTAATAAAGCACAAAATATATAATGGATTAAATGATCTATATTTCATATGTCACATGTCATAACTATATCAACCATAAACTATACTTGATATATTCTTCATAGCAACTAATCTTAATATATAACAGGCATCTGCTTAAATAAGTTTCAGGACTTATAAACTAAATTGAAAATAATTGTTAAGAGCTCTTATTTAGACTATAGGACCCACATATGGATCTAAACGCAAATCTCCAAACATTTGGGGCATAATTTTTTGCTTCCTTCGCTCACTGAAGGGAAGTATATAATTTTGAAAAAATAACTTCGAGACTTCTTCGGATTTTCATATTTCGGACTATGTAGATTATTATAATTAAGGTTTTCAATTCTGTCTGTCTATTTATCTGTCTGAAAACTATTTGACAGAGGAAAGTAACATTTGGTAGGTAGTTGACTCTACTGCTAATGAAGAAATGGTATATACTTTTATTGAAAAATGTACAATGTGGACACCCTAAAAGGAATAAGATAAATAATGAAAAGCAATGTGATGGGTGGCAATAATAGTTGGCATATACAGTAGGCCGGGCCGAAAATTTTTTTTTGTGCAATCAAAACTGATATAGTGTGGAATAGTTGTAGCAGGTGTTCCTTATTATTCGAAATGTTTTAATTTTTTTTTTTAATATACAGCCCAGATATAGTGCTCAAAACGTATGGGTAGGTACTCCTTATTACTCACAATTTTTATTTTTATTTTTTGAAAATATCTAGCCGGCCCCTTTCCACCTAAAAAAATTTTAATAGTGAAATTAATTATTGAAGTTACGAAATTTTGAATTGGCGTCTATGGTGACGTCAGATGTGAGAGCATGTGCAGTTAACAAACAGAGGAATAATCGACGGGCGTCGTTCGTTTACTGTTATAGGATCAACGTGAGTCATTGTAATATTAATTGTCCTCAAACTAGTGTTATTGTCATTATTTAACTTGGATTAAAGTATGAAGTAGACTGTAAGCTAAAGTAAGTATGTAACTGATTTTCTATATGCATACAAGACACACATGATAGACGGAACCTCAGTTACTCAAAACTACAAATGGCATCTAAGTGAAGGGGACAAAGAAAAAACCAGCAGAGGAGTCTCATGGGCAATAAAACGGAACACCCCTATCCAGATAAAGACAAGAAAAGTAAACGAAAACATAACCATGGCAGACTTACAAATTGGAAAGGAAAACATATGCATATTAGGAGTACATGTGCCCTCCGACAAACGGACAGGACGAGTATTCAGACAGATCACCCAAGAGACTAGAAGAAATAGAAATAGAAAAATGAACATAATAATACTAGGAGACTTCAACACGCATATAGGAAAGGACAAACGATAATGGAAGCTCGCTAAAAAACTTGGCACATCTGTTCGATCTAACAGTTAGAAACACATGGAGCAAGAACCTAACCTGCCTTAATACCTAGAGTAAAGGAAACATCAACTCTCAAATAGATCATATCCTAGTGGATAGAAAAATAAGGGACAGGGTTAAAAACATTAAGGCAAAACAAGCAACAAATGACAAAACAGATCACAAAATATTATACGGAACATTAGTAATAAAGAAACAAGAAGCGCACAAAAAAAAACAGCAAATGACACATGGAACATCTCCCTGCTACAGAACGAAGAAATCAAAAAGAAATACCAGGAGGAGATAGAAAAACAATAAACAGGAAAGGAACTAAATTGGTCAACAATGACACGAAAACACTGCAATACAATGGTTTGGACAGATGACGGAATCAAAAATGAAGAATATTGGAGTCAAACAAGGATGTCCACAGCCTACAAAGTCACAAGAGCTCTACTACCCTTCATTGAGGACAATAAATCACCATGGTGCCTAACCAAAAAGATATACACGACCATCATAATGCCTACGACGATATATGGAGTCAAAAACGCAGCAACGACAAAGGCCAACAGAAGAAGCCTGAGAAGAACTGAAAGGGACATTATCCAACTGCTAGCAAAAACAGGAAAACCACAAAAACGACAGAAAACGTCAACATTACTAGAGGGAAGAACAATAATCAAAAGAATAGAATCATATGCAATGAAATACTGGGGACACGTACAAAAACGAGACACGAAAAACGCAGCAACAACAAAGGCCAACAGAAGAAGCCTGAGAAGAACTGAAAGGGACATTATCCAACTGCTAGCAAAAACAGGAAAACACAAAAACAACAGAAAACGTCAACATTACTAGAGGGAAGAACAATAATTAAAAGAATAAAATCACACGCAATGAAATACTGGGGACACGTACAAAGACGAGACACGAAAAACGCAGTAACGCCCAAGGAAGAAGCCCGAGAAGAGCTGAAAGGGACATTATCCAACTGCTATCAAAAACAGGAAAACCACAAAAACGACAGAAAACGTCAACATTACTAGAGGGAAGAACAATAATCAAAAGAATAGAATCATACGCAATGAAATATTGGGGACACGTAAAAAGACGAGACACGACTCACCTACTAAAGAAAGCGCCAACATTACTAGAGGGAAGAACAATAATCAAAAGAATAGAATCATACGCAATGAAATATTGGGGACACGTAAAAAGACGAGACACGACTCACCTACTAAAGAAAGCGCTGCGACTGAACAGCAACAAACTGAAAATAGGGAGGCCATGCTACACATGGATAACAACAATCGAGAGGATTATGAATAAGCTAGGAAAGGATTACACACTCTGGGAAAAATCGGCACAACAAAAGAAAACGGAATACGATAAAGAAATATCAAGGATACATACTGCCAGACTCAGAAACAGAATAGAAAACTAAGAAGTAGAATAGGCAAGAAAATGGTCACAGACAGAAACTAAAAAGTAGCATCTCACAAAAACCTGAAAGTAAAAAGAAGCACGAAAACCTAAAAAAAGCATCTCAGAAACGCCTACATTTTCCATCCGATGAAGACAGAAGGAAAACAAGAAGAAACATCTCACAAACACCTACACGCTCCATCCTATACTCCTACCCCATGCGTCATGCGGCTCTCGCTGCTGACAACAAGCATGTCCAATGTCCAATCCAGCATATGCAGCCGATCCGGCGGTATATAAAAGCACCGGGGGTTTGTTCCGGCATACGGTGGGATGATCCGTTGGTCAGTCGGGTGGAGCCGCATGAATATGTAATAGACGACTGGTCGACTGCAGATGGATGTTCGGCGGGCGATTCTCATTACATACGTCATCTTGTTAATTTAAAAACCAATTTATTCTTTCTTTAATGATATATGAAATGTATATTTAGTATATTTTTTGATGGTATAATAAGATTTTATAAATTTTGTTGAAGGAAACGACCCTATTTTACATACATTTATATTTTTAAATTTAACACAACGGGAAGAACCAGAAGAACAGGGAAGCAAGTATTTTGGACATCTGTCGGTTCAAAGGAGTGTAAATGTGGCGGCCATAAAGCAGGCGATTGTATGTCACTTGCAAAAACGTAAAGTGGATTTTCAAAATTTAATTGTCGTTGGATATTACACAAATGTAAACACCGGATGGAAAGGTGGTGCGCTTCGTTTGTTAGAGGAACATCTCGACAAGCCTCTTCAATGGAGCATATTCTTGCTCCATGCAAATGAATTGCCGCTCCGGCATTTACTGCAGAAGTTAGACGGTTACACCAAAGGGCCAGTTCGTTTTTTGGTCGAGTAGGAAAAAAGCTGAGCGAGTGTGAGAAAAAACCAGTTGTCAGATTTGATGCCATAGAAAGCGTGTTACCCGAGATAGACAATAGAGACATTAAAGACCTGAGTTCTGATCAGCTGTACCTTCATAAAATCTGCCAAGCTGTCAATACTGGTTTTTGTTCTAACAGTTTAACTAACAATAGTCCCGGAAAATTGTCCCACGCAAGGTGGTTAACGACTGCCAACCATCTGCTATGACTGTGTGCTTCTACTGAGAAACCTTCAAAAACACTTCAAACATTGGCAGAGTTCATAATAAAAGTGTATGCTCCTATGCGGTTTCAGATAGAACGAAATCCATTGCGCCAAAATGGTGCCAAGTACTTATGGAGAACCATTAATCTATCTCGACAATTTGGTGAAATCAGAGAAATAATGAAGTGATCGCAACGAATGCTTTTTTGGTCCACCTAGAGAACATATCACTTGCAATGATAACAGACAGTGATAGTAGGGTTACCGGAGAGCTAGGAGAAAGTAGAATTATCAAAGCTAAATCTAACAGGCCACAACCAATTCGTTTCTTTAAAGTACCGACCTTAAACTTCAAAGTAGAAAACTATCCGGAACTTATAAATGGCAAGAAGCTGTCATAACAGAACCACCTATTACAATGGTCATAACATATAAAGATTTGCAAATGATGCTGAAAGAAAGTGTATTAGAATTGCTTCTGTGAACATTTTCCCTGTCACACACAAGTTGTCAAGGAAAGCGTTAAGCTAATAACGGAAGCGTTTTGTAAAGTTGGTGGTGCAGACTTAAAGGATGCGAAGAGCCATATTTAAAATTTACCACAACTTTTTTTTTATTCCAGGTTCAAAGGGGCAGCTAAATTGTTTAATCTTTTTTGGTTAATAAGAGAGCTGTGATATGGAAGTCATGAAATAATTTAACTATGATGGAAATCTGTAAAGGTATTAATCCCCTCCGACTCTCCAAGAACAAAATTTTCATTTTCTAGGACCAAATTATGAATATTTGTCACAATTTAAAAAAAAAACTATATATAAGTCGATATTAATAGATCTATCAAAATTTGTTTCAGATGAGAATCAATAAAATATTGAATGATTAAAATGTTATCCAAATAGTCATTTTAAATTCAACGAAACAACTTGGACATTTTTCTCTAATGTTTTCTTCTTATCTATTTCTTCACTTCACCATTAAAAGCTAAATCAATCGTCTTTGCCTTTAACTTCAGTTCTTTAATTTCACTTTCTAGTCTTCGTTTCTATGCAATTTCCTTCTTCCTCAAAATTTCTTATTTTCTTTTGACTGCAAGTGCTTCCTTATATTTCTTATTTACACGTCTGCAGAAGCCATCATTTTACTATCTAAACTTCCAAAGCTCCACCGCAAGACTAATTGCTCTGCGATTATTGATTTTTTGTTTTACCAGTGGCACCTATTTATTAATTGAAAAACCACTCTAGATGTAAGTATTCCCATGGTAAATATTAAAACTAATTGTATCACCCTAAAGGTCATTGAACTTTGTTTCGAGTTTGAGCTTAGTACTTTAAGTCTTTTATTATTTATACAATCTTTGAAAGCCACCAATATGACAAACTGTTTGAATTAGTAACTCATATTTGCCCGAATTTATCAAGTGGCGCAAAGGAAGGTTATCATTCATCTAACTTTTCGGACTGTTGGACAGGGATGGCTTAGAAAACAAAAAAAATATAAAATTAAAGTGTTATCATTTTTATACAGTAGAAAATCTAAAGTATTTTATAAACTATTAGAAGTTCCAGAATTTTACTCAAATTCCTTGAATTTCCCGATTTTTCAAGGTTCCTAGGACTGCTTTCTGGATTATCTGAAATTTCCATGTTTTTTTAGGTTGGTGGGAATCCTGTAAATCCACTTACGCTTAATAAGTTAATATTAATTTTAAATATTACTGTTCTCTGTCGTATTTTTCAATTTTTTTTATGGTGTTCGCTTTCTATATCTCACATAAAACATCTGGTTTCTTCTTTGGCAATAATTTCACTATCAAATAGTTTTTTTTAGATATAACACTAACAGACAGATAACAAGCAGACAGACTGGCTGAATTAAAAGAATTTAACGTTAGTAATCAACATAATCCGAAATGTGAGAATCGGATGGTGACCTAATGATCACAATACTTACCTTTGGTTAGCAAGGGAAGTAAAAGTAGATCAAAATCTTATTCATACTAGAAATACTTTTAAGAATTTCATACCTAATAGTACCAAGAAGACTAGACAGACCCCCCATCTGACCAGCACCACCAAACAGTTGCATCAATTGAGACTGTGACATATTATTCAATAAAGACTGCAAATCTTGATCTGGATTTGGAGTAGACTGCACAGCACTAGAAGGATTATTTAGCAATTCGTTGATTCTTTTGCAGTTTTCTTCATCCTTATCAGCACGAGGTTCCTAATTATATAAAAATAACAAATTATTTCATTTAGGCCCAATCATGTTTTTTAACAAACCATAGAAACCAGGAAATTCACTTGCTATTGTCATAACCTAACAAGTGCGATAAGTAAAATTGAAATGAACTGGAATTAAAAAAAAAAACAATGTTTATTGATTCATATGAAAATTAAAAATTCAACTTGTACAATTATTAAAAGATATTTTCTATCTTAATTTTCTGTACTAATAGATTTCGGTGAAGCAGAAAAATAGTTACTTTCAAATTTGCAAATTATAAAGTAAACATTTTTTATATGATCATTCAGAAATAACAGTAAACTATAAGGTAAGTGTATTATAACGGAATCAGGGAAAATCTTCCATTATTAAAGCCGAATTAAAAATATGTAAAACAGTTTTAACATTAGATGTCACATCTAATGTCATAACCTTATCTTTGCTTACCTAACCTACATAAGCAGAACAACAGTGTTAAAATTACATTCAATAATCGTATAAATTGTATATTTAATTTTGATATTCATAAATGAAGATTCTTAGATATTGTAGGTATAGTTTAACGTTTTACAAATTTTTATCAAGGTAGAAGTTGCATGTTGTACACATAAAATATTGTATTTTACTTACCGCACATGTATCGTTATGAAGTATAGTTATTTAATTTTTTTTTCCATGGAAACGAATTACTGTGAAAAATTCTACTCACAAAGCGTAAAAAGAATAGTTCATATGAACAAAGGGAAAAGTGCATTTTTCTAACAATTTTCTGATGATAGAGAAAATTTGTGATGTGATGGGGCAAAACTGACACTGGATTTGGATTCAGCAAGCCAAAATACAATGGAGATGATTGGTCTGGTCCGTGTAATCGAAAAATTTTTTTTGTGTGTGTGTCTGTGTAATTAGTTTCAATATGAATTTAATTGTTTTAATCAAAAACTGTGCGTCTGACGAGAAAAATACAAGTGACCGCTTTCATGTAGAATTGATCAGGCTAATCAGGAAAAATATCGACATGGAAAAATGTCAGTGGCGTACCACTTTTTTGATAAAAAATATCAGAGGACATGCTCGCAGGGATGCCACTAGTGGAGCGATAAAACAGCTTTTCTAATTAAAACATGTGGTTCTATATTCTATTAACACACACCAAAATTGAAAATAGTATCTAAAACACTTTCTGAGATATCAAAAAATAACGACTAGAAAAAAAAAATTCAACACCCTTTAGCAAAAAATTTAAGCCGTTGCAGACATATGTTCATATGAACTTTTCTTCATAAAATGACCTAAGGAATCACACCCTGAAATATTAGCACGTCATTAAGGAACACCCTGTATATACCTGCAGCCAAAAGAAGAATTTTTTATTGGAAGATTTAAATTTCAGTAAGTAAGCTCTTCCAGTAGTACACTGTGATATCTTGACATATTCACAATCATCAGGAAATATTATTAAATCATCCTCGACAATACCTGCAAAATTATTATCGGTAAAGTAAAGAACAATACTTTATTATCTATTTTGTTACCTGTGGTGCGATCTTGCCAGCAAAAGTGCATAAGAGAGTCTTCACTTTGGTAAACATACAAGAGACCCTTGCGCTTGTCTGGATATACCATGCGACCTAGAATTAGAAAATGTCTCATACTTACATATTCATAAAACAAAATCTAACAGAATGAGCAAAATGCATAATTTTTTTAAACATCACAGATGAATAGATCACTAAAAAACAACATTTTTCCAGTATTTTTTTTTTTGAATGTTCTAATTAAAGGTTAAAAAAATTATTTACCGCAGCTGTCAATTTAACTGTGTTTAAATGGAGAAGTTTCCGCGCTACTTGTGTGTGACGTCAGCGGGTACATCGCACCGACCGAAAACGTATTGTGATTGCGAATGTGTACACATTATTTATATTGTTATGGAAAATACAAAGAAAAGTAGTTATAAATATTGTATTGTGCCCAAATGTACAAATCCTACAATAAAAAGTCCAGAAAAGTAATTTTTTAATGTGCCTAGACGCGATAAAGTTAGGAAGAAATGGTGCAGAGCTATGAGACGAGACAACCGAAATGCAGAATTATCGTCATCCTCAAGATTATATTGCTGCCAGGATCATTTTGATGTAAATTTACCCATTAAAACTAATTATTGTATAATAATATTATGAAAATATGTACCTAACCCTAATATTATTGTGATAATTTGTTTACATATCATGGTGAATTTGGTCACTTTCCTATTTATAGGAATACAAAAGTTTACTAACTTCTGTTAATAGGAACCTTGAATTAAAATGCATAAATGTATAAGAACGGTGGGAATAATGTAACTTCTCGACGTCCTACATATTATCCAGTTATGTATTTATATATACCTATGTATGTCAACAGTTATTTACTATTAATGTACCTACCTACCTATAAGTATGTACTTAGTAAGTGACGGGAGGTATTTATTATATAAAAAAGTAAAGCATTCTAAGATGAAAAATATTAATTAATATAACATTAAAACATTGCCTTGTTTACCTATTTTGAGGTTAGGTACATAAATAATTTGTTGTATTTAACTACAGTAAAAGGATAAAAATGGGCACAATTGAATTAATGTTTAGAATAATGAATGACACATACCTTGTTGCTTTAGCACCTCTAATTTCTGCACTAATAAAATCAGTATTAGTAGCAAAAAAGTTTGTCATCATAAACACATCAACAACGGGCAAATTGTCACTCTGGCCCCGTAAAAACCCACTGTCTGTCATTTTTACCACTTAATAATTAAAATAAAAAAATTAATGAATGATTTCTTTTATGAAAATATCAAACACATTTACAAAACACAAAACAATTTACGATTTAACGCTTTGCAGATAGACGACCATTAGACATTATGCCGAATGACGTCAGACCAATAGCGTGGGGTTTTCAGTCACATGGATATGTTCCCATAAAATTTTGAATTTCAAAGTCATTTATTTAGGCTACACATTTTTTTTTATACCTTTTCTTCATTACTTTCTCAACTTATATAACATATATAACGAAAAAATAATAAATTATTGCATTTCTAAAATTCATGCATGTTGCTCATTGTCTATTAAAAAAATTCATAACAAAATCTGTTCTGTATAACTCTCTGTCTTACACCATATCAAAATCTGCATTAAATAGACAATTTTTTCTGATAGTTGGTCAACTTGCTGTAGTAGGGACATCCGGGGTAAGTGTAGAATTGAGGTAAGTGTGACACCATCCCCTAGTCTATTAAAAATTACAGGTTTTTGTAAAACTGCAATATGTTGAGAATTAAACTGTTTTTTATATAAGTAAAAATGAATTGGGATTATGGAGAACACAAAAATATTTATTCAAATATAAAGACAAAGATACTTTCGAAATAAAAATGAGATTGCAACAAGCAACAATGTATTTGTGAAACAAAGAGGTAATTTTTTTAAAATTAATTATTAGCCAACTTTATATAAACAGTAAAACCCTGTTAACACTTTGACTGCTGACGTAATATGGCCTGTATGACTTGGTGGCTAACCTAATCAAGCTTGTTTTTCTGTTGTACGTCTACTGGTTTTGGCCAAATATAATCTTAAAAAAAAATGGAAGCAAAAATAAACAAAAAAACATGACGTCCAAAGGCATGATGGGCACTCGTTATGAAATTTACACTTTTTTACTCATGGCGTCCTTGGGCGTTATGACGTATACAACCAAAGTAGTCGTAAGATGCTCATTTTTTTTTGAATGTGTGAAAAAGTGTACACTATCGATTATGAATTTATAATTACTCAATTCAAAGAGATATTTCGCAAAAACATAACCAAAAAATGTTATGATATTAATTCGCTTTTTTTTTAGGTTACAAAGTGACTAAAAATATTCATATCTTACATTATTTGATAGTACTATCCCTTATGAAGAACTTAAGACCAGGTTTGATTCTCCAGGCCATCCCAATTTTGGGCAATCGCCGATTTACGAAAAGGGTTTTTTCTCGTAATTGCGCTATAAATCATGTATTTCTAGTTTTTTTGAAATTTTTCAAAAATGCTCTTTTTCTACTCAACAGAGGTAACATTTTCTCAGAACAAGGAGTAATTTAAATGCAATTTTTGACGGTATCTTCACGTTATCTTGGAAAATAAATAATGTATCCTACTGATCACATTCGATAGGTTTTTTCATTACCTACAACTTTCTTAATTTAACTTTTATTTGTAGGAAGCTTCGTTTTTTTTTAAATTGCAAAAAACCGTTTTTGTCTAATTATTTAGGTTATGTTCTACACCAGCACTTTTTTATAGAATTACTGGACTATTGAGCAAGTTCAAAATAATCCGAATTGGAATATGCACATTGCATGTAATAACTCGTATTATTTATACCAAGCAAAACAATTCGACATCGAATGATTAATCCGAATATTCTGGTCAACCGATTTCGGGTAATCCAACTATCAAAATCATTCGAATATCTGCACCACTACTGTTGCCCTCTACATAGGAATTTCACATGCATTAGCTGGATTACATGGCAGATAGCCAACAACATAATTTGTTAGAAAGATATGGTTATGCACCTAACGCATGTGTAAAATCATAATATAACATGTAATACCTAGAATTTATGAATATCAGTTCATAGCTTTAAGAATACTCATACCTTCACGGAATTCGAATATATCTTTATGTTTAAAAACCTTATAATAAGGTTGGTCATTCATACATAAAGATAGAGTTTATTAATACACTTAACTCAATGACAATTCAAGATAAGTAAATGAGTTAAGCAAACAGGTACAGAGCAAATAGTACACATTTAAAAGAATTATTCCAATTAATGAAAGCATTTTTGTAAAGTAAAAACAATTTTGTAATACATAAACGTGTTTTGCTCTGGTTTGTGTATAATAAAATATGCGTAATGTCAGACCAAGCTTTGCGATCACTTTGAGTTTGCATATTTTCGAAATGGGCTGTTCCATCTTATGAACATCACCACTTAAAAAGATAACACCTTCAGAAAAAAAAACATAACAAAACTACTAAGCTAGAGAAACATTTCCGGAATATATTTTTAAATTTATAAAAGTGCACATTAATGAATCATAAAATGTTTGAACATAGGTATATAAATTTTCCATTACTTACCTTTCAAGTTCATTTTTCCAGCACGCATTTCCACCAAATGCTTATTTCCGCCAGTAGAACCAGGTCCAGTTGCAGAGCTACCAAATAACGCACCTCCAGCAGGCATTTTAGAAATTGTGTTCTAAACAATTTAGAATAGTCATGTGAAATTTTAGGTTAGAAATCACGTTTCTTTATTTTAAAAAATTACATTTATAGTTTTAAAACATTCTCATCATATATACCCAGCCACAATTTAAAACAATGTTCAGAAATATACATCAATTTCAACATAAAACTCACCTGATACAAAAAATCACAAAATAATGAATGACTCAATGAGTGATGGTGACGATGACCAACGATTTCGCTAAATTTGCAGAATTCTTCACGTCGCTGTCGCTTGTATCACAGTAGCTTGAATGAACCGCCACGAACTCCTTATGGTGCTTATGGACATTCAAGAGATATGAACAAAAGGCCGAAAGGAACATTAGGATGATTATGTAAATGGCTAAAATGACCCTCTAATATTTTGTCTCTTTGCTTTGTTCTTATCACATTGTGTGCAAAGGTTAATGGCTAATCTTTGTGATTGTGCAGATACCTTGAGGTTGAAAGACGCGACAGTCATCTTTGATATGACTACACCTGACACCTATTTTATCTCTTATAAAGCCCAGCCTGACTGCATACATTTGTTTTTTTTTTTAATTTCTACATACACACGGTACAGTCGGCAAAATTTTGCTTTGTCTGGCCAATGATCCAAACGTGCTGTCTCCTCATTGCATTGAAATCCCTCAACCAACAAGAAACGCAACGGAAAAACTTCGTTTATACATACAATCAACGTAATAGTTGCTCGGGCAACCTACATTCTGTACACGAATCTGCCATTACTCCTCATTATCTACAAACTGAAATTGTATTATGTTATAGTACATATTGTTAGTATGGTCCGATTTGTATGATTTTTTGACTATAGCAACGGGTCGTCAACATTTACTTTAAGACGAATAAACGAACATACGTACATACAAATCTGTCAACCTACTGTGTATAATTAATACAAGCCTAGACGGCCGACTTGTATGTGACGTGTGCATGTGTATGTGTAAATTCTTATGTATTCAGAATTAGTTCAAATATAGCTTCTGTCTTTTGTCCGTAGATAAAATGGAGCAAATTACAGTGATGGTATCTTGTTAAAAATAATCAATCTAATAAATTTGTAGTAATTATTCCCCAAGTACAGTATTACAGTTGCCTTAACATCTTTTCGTTTCCAATTACTTTTCTAAAAATGAAGGAAGCTGCATATATAACTTGGCAATTATTTAAATACATGAATTTTGGTGTACATGTTGGCAGATCGTACGTGACGCTAAGCAGTTAAATAACCTTACGTCATTTGACGATTTTGTTAAAAAAATAACTAAAGTAAGACCGTCGTCGTCCATTGGGGACCAGCTGATTTGAGTTGACAATAAAATGTTCCGGTCTAGACAGCCCGTTTTGGCTGGTAAAGTGATTAAACATTGTGCGGTTTTCGCTAAAAACAATTAAAAATTTACATAGAATTGCTGGTTACAATGGAAAATGAACAATGGACCGCTAAATATCAACAATCTGTGCCGACGAGTTTGGAAAGGACGGAGGATAATTTAAACAATGGCAACACAGAACACCTCACAGAGGATAGTGAAACTTCTAAAAATGCCGGTAAAGATGAATCTGAAAATGGGATTAAGGCTGAGCCTAATCTAGATAGTCCAGCTAACATTACAATTAGGTTAGTGATAATTAGATTAATTTATTTATAACTTCACTACAGATATATCTTACAAGCATCCTAATAAACATTCACCATCTGCTAAAACAAATAAACATTACTTTTATAGTCAAACATTATATATTATTTTAAACTTCAAGAGTATTAATTAATCCTTAAATATTTTTTATCTTTTATAGTGAGAAAGCTAAACAGACAATACGAGTTATTTTGGAACAAATTAAATCATTGTCTCAAATTGAGAAGTTTCTATTATTTTTAAAATTACCCGCTGAAGTTTCAAATGCAGTTGACCCTTTTCGACAGCCCTTAAATCCACTGGGTAGCCGATCAGAAATTTATAGAACGATATCTTGGATTAGAACACATTTGAAAGAGGATCCTGATATTTCTCTACCAAAACAGGAGGTCTATAATGGATACTAGTAAGTAATTACTCTATGGTTTCATTTAGGGATTCATTAATAAGTAGATTTTAACCATATTTGATTTTAATTATAGCAAGGCACTTTTATGAAATAAAGTTTGTACTAAGTTAAAGTTAATTAGTAGTATATTATAAATAATAATTTGAAGATATGAAAATAATTCTTTAATAGGATTTGCAATGTATACACCTTTTGTTTTGTTGCAATTTTCTGGAACTGTTCCCTTTTCGGTTTCATATTTTATAATCCATTTTTTTACCAACATTGTAGGTAGGTGGTACACACTGATATTGTATTTGTTTTCAGTCCCTGCTTGTCTTTTATTGTTTATAAATACTAGTAAACTTCCACGATGTCCTAAAAGCAAATTGTGTATTTCTACATGTATATTATAACAAGATAAGGAAACGTTCTAATTGAAAAACAAACTATTTTACTTAATACTTATTATCTATTAGCTGAATGTATAGAACTTTTATGCTAGGTGATGATATTACAATACACATCCAAAAACTTTTTTAGTTTTCTAACTTATTTTAATTTTAAATTTTTTATTGATGTTGATTAATTTCTATTGTTTTGGAATTTCATGCAATTCAGTTCTATAATTATTATACCTTATTTTGTTTTAACCAGTGGCGTAGAGCCGTTAATAATAAAAATACTATCATTTTTATTTTCTTTGCTTACCAAAGGGAAGCAGGTATGTTGCAATTGTTAAAAATCACTATCTGATATTTCTTCGGATTTTCACATTTCAGAATTCGTAGATTACGAAAGTTAAGGTTTTTCATTTCCGTCAGTTTGTCTGCAAAGCTATTTGATGGAGAAAAATGGCAAGCTCAGATGGTACACTTTAATTATCGGTAATTTGTTCTTTGGCAATGACTTACAAATTTACTTATAAGTCTACTTAGGTACTGAAGATCATAAATAATTTTTAAAATAAACAATTTTATTCTTTTTCACATTGTTTCCACATGCACGTTCAATATTATTACATTGATTGTAGGTACTAGTTCACATATTCATAGTCGGTATTTAACAATAATCGTTCTAATTTGCATTCAATGTTGTCCATTTAAAAATAAGGAATGATTACATTTTATTTGTTTCTTTTAATTTAAGGATATGTTCATGTGGTGGGAATTATATGGATCTACAGTCGCTCATACATTTTATTATTTGTATAGCTCATGTTTCAGAAGAATATAATTTTGAAATTTTAATTCTTTTCTACTATTTCTATTCTTGATCTGTGCCAAAAATTGGGAAGCGATTTTAAGGCTTGTTATAATTATTAATGATCGAATTTTTTATGCTGCTGTTATGAACTTTGGTTAGTTGTTCAGGTTATAGCCCACTTGTCAGAGACAGAAATTGATAAAAACTGATCTGAATATTTTCATAATAAGTATTTTTGTCGTTGTAGAATATGATAAAAAGTTTACAGCGGTTTTTGGCCAATAACTGGAAAAGTAAAAAATATGTACCTATCAAGAGACTAATAGCACTAGGTGATAAAGGGGGAAATTTCACATGAAAAACGTATGTGAAGTTTTTTTTGTACGATCAAAAATGTAGGCTCCAGATTTTTCTGTTTAACGCACGAGAATGGAACGTGGTGACACATGAATACGGCTCACAAAGCGTGCACGGTCTTGGACGCGCTACACTAAATTTGTTGTAACTTTTGTAGTAATTAATAAAATTGAGCTCAACAAAGCTTAAATGAAACGGGAAATATGTGACTCTTGTATTATCATATTTTCAAATATAAAAATGAATGTATGTAGGAATAGTACATATATGAAGTCAGAACATAAAGAGATTTCCAATGAAATCAGTAAAAGCTCTACCATTTCTACAATTTTTAAGATAAAAATCTGAAACTTTCACATATTACTCTTGATGTAATGTATAAAAAGATCCGATGAATAGGTATGTCAAATAATTTTTGTAGTAAAATATATTATTGTTTATTTTACCCCTAGTTTCACGAGTTTTGGAGCAAAGAAAAGTTTTTCTTTTATTTTCATAAAATAAAGAAGGTTAATTCAATTTTTAAGGTAAATCCCCTTAAAAAAATCTTAAAGTACACATTTCAAGCTTTGAAAATCGCACCTACAGAAATCTAATAACGCGATTCAAACCAAAGTAATAGGTGGTTAATATTTATCTAATCATTTGATTTTTTATATTATTGAATTTAAAACAGATTATTTTTTATAATACATGCAGAGGAATAATTTACGGATAGAGGAATGACATTTTCTTAATTTTTCGTGAAAATAAAAACTAAACACAAAACTCCAAAATGCATACTCATATATGCTCAGTTCAAAAACATCAATTATACTTTGAAATTTGTAATAAATTTAGCATCCTTGAACTAAAATTGAAGGAGGCTGCAAAATTGATATTGCTTGCCCATACAACACATGAAATATCATTTTCATTAGTTTTGAAAGCTTGAGGATTGTGAAATTCGCACACTTTCAAATACATCACTTTTACCTCACTGTCATCACTTCATTACTATTTAGAAAATCTTTAAATGCTTGTATTATCTAAGTTTTGTGCCCTATGATGAGAAACCATATTTAAAATTATTGAGGAATTAGAGGAGATGTGAAAATTCAACCTCCTTTTCATATTGTGACAATCAAAAAAATCATTGACGTAATCATTACATAAGCTAAAACAGCAGTTTTTAATTCCGTGACCATCTTTGACCAAAATAATTTTCCATGTCTCGTTATTACTTGAACATAACTATAATGTCATTTATGAACATAACCGTAACGAGATTTATTTAAAAATAATTTTATTTATTAAACTACTTTGGTTATTAGCTCTCATAAACATTTAAGATATAGCAGATACCTATTATATAATCTAGAGTAAACAAAAACAAGCTGGAAAATTTGGTAAATCCTTAAAATCAGAAAATTTAAGGAATAATCACAAATACTGTCAATCTTTTGCATTATATATTGTTTTTAAAATCTGTTATAATTAGGTATTAATATCATTTTTAATTATATCACAAATATATTAATATAAACAAATTGAATGTTTCTTATTGTGAGGTAATTGAATTTCTTATTGAAATTAAAAAATAATGACTGATAATTTTCAAGGAGAGCAAATAAATTTATTATTCTATAAGATTGATTTTAATCCTATTATCAGTCTTATATGAAAATAAACAAATCTATTAACTTAAAAGATTTGTAGGGAACTGAAAACAGAAATCTTTCATATTATATTTTCGATATCTCCAGGAGTTTCCGAGTTAAGAATCTTTTTTGTTTTTTGTTGTGATATGACATCGGTAGCTAGATTTTTTGTTTTAGGATATGAAGTTGGGACTTCTTTTTATCAATAAGGGTTCACAAATTAAAATTAGGGAAGTGTGGAGACATTTTTCGAATTATTTTGATATAACCATAAGCCACCATTTTTTGTAAACAGTCATATATTTTTTCTCATGTACCACGAGAAGTCCAACACGAGCAATGACGATGGACGTACTTCACGAGCTTACCCAACAGACACCATGTCTTTTCGATTTTTGTTCTCGATGTATTATTGTTGTTATTTTATTCTTAATTTTTGCTGTTCTGCTTTCAAAGACCAAACATTTTTGTTTTCATCTTATTTTGTTCCTAAGAGTAAGAATAAAAATAGAACAGAATTCTGTTCTCTGTCCCTGGCCACAGTTAAATGTTGATAATTAGACATTTTTATTAAGTCTAAGACAAACAAACAGTGTAATCAATTAATAATCTGTGTATAACCAGATGCTAGTAAGTGCATATCACTTTATTATAGAACAGAAATAGATGTTTCATCTCTATATAATAACAATAATAATAATATTTATTGGTGCTTAAAACAAAAAATGTTATACACAGGTCAAATACATTGATAGAAAAAAACAAGTACCTAATATACAAATTGTCAAAATAAAATAATACATTGAATAAGTTTTCTCTTCTGTTAATAAAACATATTAAAAGACATCACGCTCAAGATAGAATATTAATCCTGAGTAATTAGTAATTACTGACACATCACAGTCTAAAAATTCATTTGAAAGCTTAGTTTATTAGTTTAAAAAAAAATAAATTGTTTAAAATTATTGACTGGTAGGCACTATTCTGACCCAGGAGGCAATTTATTAAAAAATGTTGGTCCATAATAATTAAGGCCATTCCTGCTAGATTTTAGTCTTAAGTAATTGACTCTAAGTTGTCTCCATTACGGTTATTTTGATTATGCACTGATTTCTGGACTGTGTACTGTTCCAGATTATTTTTAATATGTATATGGCAGACATACATAGATATACAGTATGTCTCACTTTTCATGACTCCCATATCACAGCTCCCTTATTAACAACGCGATTCAAAAAAAATTGGGTGGAAAGTACTTGCCCATCAGGAGATTGTCCCAGAGTAAAATATTGATAATTCCACCAATGGCGTTCTCCATTATGGAGAAAAATGAACCTAATTTTTCAAAAAAGATATTAGGCAATGTTTTAACTGTAAAACGATCTCATATTCTTATTTGTTGTTATCAAGAACTGACTGATACCGAATTTCAATAAAATGATAAAATTAAATTTTCCTTTTTAAAGTGTCAATTATTTTAGTGGGTGGTGCTATGTTAAAAAAAGACATCCCGTGTGCAGGTTAATGATTAAGTGTAAAGAGGGGTATCAGTATACTCAGGGGAACATATGGAACACGAAAACCATTGGTGGATACCTACGGGTCGTGTCTGTCATTTCTTCATGAGGGAGGGGGAGTTCGGTAAGCCTAAATCTAAAAATCAGTTGATAACTTCATAACCATCAACTTTACGAAAAAAAGTTACATGACCAAAATGAAAGATAATCAATTTTTCTACAATAGTTGTTCTATACTCTTACGTGCTACGAGCAAGTGTTTGCGAGATAAAGTAAAATGTACTAATTATGTTTGCCGAAATACAATATATACAATACCGTTGCTCATAGTAATTTAATTGTTTTATTGAAAGTCAAGCTTAATTGCTCGATAACACTATGTGAACTAAAACAGTTATGGGGCCAAAATGAAAGAGAATATAGGTACTTTTCTACAATAGTTTCCTATGCATATATGTGCACATAAATAAGACACATTTGTCTGCTACAAAGTTATTTATTAATATAAGGGTAAGTCAATAGAATTAGTCGTCACACTCAACCTCTTCATCTTCGTCACTGACTATTTCCATTACATTGTGCACATTGTCGCAGGTTTCTTCTTGTCCAAGGCAAGCACACATCTCTGTGCAATGGAAGTGGGCTCATAACACATTTACAGGGTGGTGCACATCTTCCACTGCTACAGGAACATTTTGTTAGCGAAATGAGTTCTTCTAGGCCACATGGGAGGTCGCAAAGCTCTGGTATCAATGTGCCATTCTCAATATTTCATTCAAATTCTACAGCTAAGGGAAGACATGGATGTGGTACAATACAGCGTTGCCACTCCATACCTGGTAGTTTGCTCTACGTATTGCGGGTTGTAATGTTGCTCTTGTTGGTGGCATATTCCCCGCTAGGGCCTGTTTTTGCATAAAGAACCACTATCTTAACGCCTCCAGCGTATAAATTTGAAGTTTTGGTGTTAGTCGTAAGTACACAGTGCATACAATTTTTCTACACTGTCGTATGTTTCATCCTGTATCATTGAATCACCTAGCGATGCCAACGCTTCCAACACATCATCATCTGCATCTAAATATCTTCTCCAGAAGGAAGTTTTTGCTTTGCCATTAAACAACCCAGTGACATCTGCACAAGAAATAGCATACATTCCTAATAAAGCAGCAACTCGCATTGGTCCAAGGGCACTGTACGCCTTACCCAAAACAATGTTGCGTCGTTTTGCTCCCAAAAAATATCATACGGCTGCCTTTCGAGATGTGTGGGTAATTATGTGCAGTCAAGACAAGACTACAGATGGTCTTGTCTTGGCTGTACATAATTACCCACACGTGGGACACCCGGTGAAAAAATGTGGAGACTAGAAGCTCCTCTCTTTGTAGCATCAATAGCATGGATAATTAACTTTGTGGGTGCTTCCTCATGGAAGCTTTTCAGATGTGCTACGGATAATTGGGTTGCTTCTGCATTTTCTCTACAGGGTGTCCCATAATTGAGTTCTCGGACGGGAACCTGTAATTCCTGAGGTCATTTTGGCTCCATATAACCCAACTTACCTTAATCTAAAAATGTATCCCCGAAGAAGCACATGCACTTAAAGTGGGACAGAAGAAAAATTTAATTTTCCAATAATTTTCGTCATATCGAAGATAAATTTAAACATGTACTTGCTATTTTTTGACGTTACTAATGAATTAATTTTTGTTTCGTCATGAGAATGTGTTAAGTTTTCTGTTTCACAAGCATCTATGACCTATAGGGAAAAAACGATAATTGTTAATTTTTGGTTGATATGTCACAAAATTTTAAAAGTATTAATTTCTGTACCAAAACAGCTGGACATTATGTGGACCATTTGTTATGGATGTAATTTTTGTTAAATAAATTACTTTTCTGTTATTACACAATTTTTTTCTGGAATTGTAAATAAATGTTAAATACGAATAGAGGAAAACAATTTCTTATATTTTGGTTAATATTACAAAACATTTTAAGAGTATCTTTTTGCAGCCCTTTCAATGCTCTGCAAAAATGTTCAAGTATTTCGTAATTTTACAGATTGATAAAAGAAATATAGCCAGTCAAATATTATTATTATGAAAAAAAATAGAAAAACAAAAAATATTTGGGTGTTATCAAGTTTACGTAGGGTACTTATAGAGATACTGCTCCCATCAAAATTACAAAATTTCGTCTTCAATATAACGGAAATTATTAGAAAAAAAATTATTTTGTGACTCACTTTAAGAGGATGTACTTCCCCAGGGATGCATTTTTGGACTAAGATAAGTTGGGTTATATAGGCTCAATATGAACCCAGGAATCTCAGGTTTCCGTTCGGAAACTCAATTCTGGAACACCCTGTATATGCAACAACTACTGAACAAACTTGACATTCAGTAAGACCACCAAATTACTATGAACAACGCTATAGTGTAATTATAATATTCTTTCGGCAACATAATTAATACATTTTACTTTATCTCACGAACGCTTGCTCGTAGCACATAGGCTCATAGGACAACTATTTTACAAAAATTTATTATCTTTCATTTTGGTCCTATAAGATTTTTTCGTAAAGCTGATGGTTTTGGAGTTATCAACGAATCTTTACATTTTAACTTACCGAACCCCCCCTCAAGAAGAAGTCAAGACACGTCCCGCTGGTGGCCACCAACGCTTTTCGTGTTCCACACGTTCCACCACTCTTTACACTTAATCATTAACCGACACACGGAACTACATAAATGTATGCACTATTTGTCATAACTTTATTTTCGGACCTAATTAAGAATTAATTAAGCTGAAGGGAAACACTCGTTCTGTTTAGAATTAATCATGTGATATGTTGAGCGAACTGTGATTTAGTTATCTATGCAAATTTTATTATTTATAAATTGTTCGTGAATCAAAGTTTTCTAAAATTGAACTTTTTTTTTATTTCCAAGTCAATTATCGTTTGATTTTGACTGACGTCACATGATTAATTCTAAATGGAAAGCCTGTCTTCCTCCAGCTTAATTAACATTTATGTCCTTAAATAAAGTTATGACTGTAATAATTGGTACTTTAAAAAGCTAAGTTTTATTTTCCTATTACATGAACCCCAATAACACTTATTAAAATTTGGTTTGAGTGAGTTTTTGAAAACAACAAATAAGATTATGAGATGGTTTTACAGTTAAAATTTCTATGTAATATGTTTTTTTGGAAAATTAGGCACATTTTTCTTCGTAACGACGGACGCCACTGGTGGATTTTAAAATAGTTTAGTATTACACAATCTCCCGGTGGGTAAGTACCTTCCACCCAAATTTTAAAAAAATCGAGTTGTTAAAAAGAGAGCTGTGATACGGTAGTCGTAAAAAGTGAGACATACTGTATAAACAGGGAAAAGTTAGTAATTGCAGATTTATACATCTGACTGGTATTCCATTTTCCTTATAATATGGATCACTTTCCGCTGCAACCCAAAATTTATACAAATATACATTAAATAAAAAATATGCAGAAGTTTCTAAATATATAGCAAATAAAAGTGTATGTTTTTGCGATTCGCTTTAATTATTAATATTGCTTCGTTAATTTAAATTATGTAATTCCTTGGATTGGAATGATTTCTGATAAAAATTATACAGGGTGTCCCAGAATTGAGTTCCTGGGAACGTGTGATTCCTGAGTTCATATTGGGCCCATTAAAGCAACTTATGATTTTATGAATTTGAGGTTTTTTACAATGTAACTTACACTAACTTGTTTTCATAGTCTTGACTGTATAGTTAGCACATTTCTGACTCCAAAAATTCTAATTAACATTTGATATTTTAAATTTTCATATCTTGTCGTATTTACCATCACAAACACTGGCCTTTCAAGATGGCCTCCATCTATGAAATATTTTTGTTTTAGTAGTAATCATTTCACGATATTTAAATTATTAGACGATTCCTATAAAACGTCTATAAAATAATGCACTTTAGTGTAACTTTTTCGTGAATCTTATAAAATAGATCACTTACTTTCGCGATACTTTTATAGCTCTTATAATAAATGTGTTAGGACTGAGTTGTAAATGCAACCATGGAAACAGAATTTGTTCAGTTTGCATAAATATAACCTAGAAATTGGTAGCAGTAAATCACCTTATTTACAGAGCTGTTTATTCATGGTTTATTTATTGCCAGAAACACATAGTTACTTTTTTACTAGTGGAAACAACAGTGCTTTGGCATATGACCTGATACGTTAACAGTGCAGTAAGTGAAATGCGTCGTTTCATTTTACAGCAGTATAAACTGTGTCTTATTGCCAAAACCACTATGCCGTTAATACATGTACCTAAAACCACTTTTTAAGTTTCTCCATTGTCCTAAATCTGCTGTTTTTAGTTATATGATCTGTTAAGATCTCTTGTCAACTGTAACCAAACTTTTGGGAAAAAACCAAAGATCTAGGAGTCTTTTTTGATGAGAAATTATCATTTGCCAAGCATATCGAGTTAACGGTCTCCTCGTCTATATGAAAACCTTAGGGTTCATTTTAAGACTAAGTCAGGTCTTCCAGAACAATGACGTCTTAATCAAACTATTTTATTGTTATATACGGTCTAAACTCGAGTACTGCTCACTTATCTGGAGCCCTATCTATGATTATCAAGTTAAATCAATCGAGTCTGTTCTGAGGAAATTTTTAAAATTTCTTTGCTTTTGCACTGATGGTAATTATCCAAACAGAGGCTACGACCAGACGTATCTGTTAAATAGGTTCGACTTCGACTCACTACAATTTAGAAGGCAATTCTACGCTATAAAATTCCTGTATTCGCTCATACACAACAGGGTTGATTGCCCTCCTGCACTAAGCCAGTTGAACTTCTTGGTTCCAAGAGCCGCTAGTCGCAAACCGCTCACATTTTATTGTCAACCGGCACGAACCAATATAATGCTGAAGTCTCCTATATTCGTTATGTGCTCTACCTACAACTCAATTTGTGATACTTGTGATCTATTCGACTGTTCGATAAATAACTAAATATAAATACGCAGCTAACGCAGGAAATTAATTTTGTCAAATGTTTTATTGTATTGTTAGCCACCACATTTTTATTCTCAAGTAAACAATTTTGTTTTGTAATGACTTTGTTGCTGTTTCCATATTACGGCAAATACAATGCTATATAATAATTAATAATAATTATATAACATGTTCTAGAACAACATTTATTCTTAAAAGCAAAATTGTCACAAATAGATCTTTTAATATAACTGTTTTGTAAGATGATAAGAAATAACTATAAAATAATTCGAATGTATATTTATAACGGTGCTAAAAATGCTGCTGAACGATACTAAAATATCGTTATAAAACGATTTAGTTTTATAAGATGAAATATGTTAGTTACGAAAACGTTTATAAAATAACTTCTTAACTACATTACAAGATATTTTATAATTTTGCTGTAGAAACGTTTTAATGATAAATTTATAAAATAGTTCAGTTGCAGACAACAAAATAGTGTTTCCTGGAACTCCAACATAATCAATCAGCATTTAGAAGCATTAATAAAATAACAATAAAACAAAATAATCGTAGAACATTTAAATTTTAAAACAAATTTGCTGGTTGTATTACAATTGAATATATTTCTTGGCCAGAATTTTGAAGAGCGGGAGGGCGTATGGGCGTATTCCTCAAAATTGGATATTCGCCTCGCTCGAAACAATATATTTTGCAGTTTCGACAAAAGAACAGCGAAAGAAACTAAAAAACAGTAGATCTACTGAAAAACCAGTAGTGTTGGCAACACTGGACTGCAGAGACTTGAAATTCGGTGTATGTACTAGAAGCCAAAGCCTCAGATCTTTATATAATATTTTTCAACCCCCACCACCCTTACTCCATTATTAAAGGGGTTGATAAGATGAACAGATATCAGAAAAGTTATTTCAACCTTTTTTTTTTCCTTATTCTGTTAGGAATCGAAAAGATTACCAGTCAACCAGAAGCGAATTACAGAGCAAAAAAGAGATTAGCGTCAATTCCGGTGACCAACTTAAAATTATGACGTCATACTGGCCCTCTGGGACAAAAGCGTACAAGACACCTGGTAATACGTAATTGTACCTTTCATGAGTTATCCATCCCATATAGTTATACTATTCCTGCGTTAAAAATTCCACGGAATTACACAAGGCCCTGCACTAATATACATTTAATAATTCATATATTTCGTAAAAAAATTAAAGTTTCCTTTTTATTTTCAGCAATTACTGTGAAAAAAATAACATCAAGCCGTTATCTCAGGCGGATTTTGGAAAAGTTATGAAACAAGTTTATCCAAAAGTAAGGGCAAGAAGATTGGGTACTAGGGGTAATTCAAGATATTGTTATTCGGGTTTAAGGAGATGCATCAAATTGAAGCCACCCATTCTGCCTGATCTAGCAGATAAACCATTGGTAGGTTTGCATATATTCTTTTAAAACAGGGTTTTACCACAGTTTAATAATATACAGTTGGGTCACTTCCCCTCATTTTTGTCCATGGCCCCCCATTCTTGCCATCGACGCGTGGACTACACTCGGTACGAAACAAGTTAGTTCTCGAATATAGCGCGTGAATAGACAGTCAATTTTTCAAAAGTTGCAAAATAAGATTACCTGTTGTGTTATTTGTTTTCGTATTCAATAGTTCAAAACGATTGGAGAAATGAGTAGGTACTGCAAGTTATTTAAATTATTAAGGAATTCATTTAATAACACCTCCAGCTGCTTCCAATGCAATTTTTTTAGAAAGAGTACAAATCTCAATGAACTATTTGATTCATTACATTATTATTATGCGTGTAACACCATGACAATATTCTTTAATGTTTGAAACTGGTTCCTATCATGTGAATTTTGTGCTATGCTATGAGATTATATTACAACATAGGACATAACCAACCAATTTAACATTTAGTTCGGTGCGCCGGTATTCACTACTCAATTTCAAGACTGGCGCCATTCCCCTCTGTGCGTGTGGTCTTTGCGGGCTGGTCTAGAGCATAAAAACGAAACCAAGTCCCATTTTTTCTACATAGAGTAGATAGGGAGTGAGTCTACTGTAGATTTCTCTACTGTGGTTTTACAGACAAGCTGCAATAGTGGAATAATTACCTAATTTATTTTTATATATGTTCAATTTTAATTACATACGTGATCATTAGGTAAAATTTGTATTTATTATATAAAATAGTCCTGTAGTACTGGAACTTTTGATATAACACCGATTATGAAGTCATTTCCAAAATACGAGAACACTGAAAGCAACATTTTAATTTTCTTTCTCTTTGTTGGGTATTTTGCCACTGCTGTAAAAATGTTTCAAAATATAATGAAAGAGACCTCTGCATCAAATGTATCAGACAGAAGTTGATTCTTTAATACTGATTGTTACAAAATGTCTTTATGATATTTTCTATTTATAACTGACTTAACAATTCCAAACTGCAGCCGTGCACTAACACTATTGTTAGGTATAGTGGGGTAACGGGAAGGAAAAATGGAAAATTAATACCTAACAATATTTACCAAAGAATTATCGGTTTTTCAGTAATCTAAAATGTCGGTAGCAACTATATATTACATCTAGCTATATATTACTATTATTATCTATATAGGTTTTTCTATTCAACATAAAAAACTACCATAAAACCAAAACTATATTTTACACTTTCTTTGGAAAAAACAATAATTTTCTATTTAAATAAAATACCTACTAGGGTCATCTATTGGTGACAAGATCAACTAGTGTACTAGGAGTTGTAAATATTTTAAATTAAAATATAATAGGGTATTTTCATTAATCTGAGATGAAAGTGGAAATGCTTATATTTGAAAAATGCATATTTTTTAAATATTTTTGGCACAGAAAAAAATATGTTATATAAAACTATAAAATTATAATTTTAATTAAAGTTTCAATTTTTCATAATGACGTCACTAAGCGAAAACTAGGTAAATCACCAAAAAACTATTGGCAACACTGACACCACACTGTTAATCTGGTGACAGTGGTGTGACTCATTAATTTTCAATATTTTGTTTGTTTAGCTATTTGCTATTTTTTTTTTATTTTTACTTACTTATAATGGTTTTTTAACCAAACTTACACACTAACAATTAGGTATTTAAAAAACCAAACTAAACATTGTTTTTAATGAAATTTTATACTCATTCACAGGTCGATATTAGGTGTTTCACAAAACTGAACATCTGTTTATGAAACAAACAAAAAATAAGGTTATAGTTACATGAAATGTCAAATCACAAATCACCAACTTGAAACTCCCTAGAAATAAGTTCATTTGGCGCTCTATTTGAATTATCGCTTAATGACGCCATGAAAGTTTAACTAATTTTTTTCCGGCTTAAATAAAAAAGTAAAAAAGAAAGAAAGAACACGTATTCCTTATTTTTATTTCTAGTTTTCAATTTTCAAGTTAAAAAAATATGGGAAAGTACCCCATTGATATATAGACATCCAACCAATGTCTCACAGCTAAAAATGTATAAACTAAATTATTTTTATTGTCTGTAATTGTTTATTTGTGGCATATTCAGATTTTCTTACTTTTTATTGGGTATTTTGCCACTGAAAAATATTTAAAAATTTTAATGAAAAAACCTCTGCGCCAAACGGATCAGACAGAGGTTGGTTCTTGAGTACTTGACTGTTTCAAAAAGTCTCACACCTAAAAATATATAAACTAGAACAATGTTATGAACTAAAAACTGAAAATCAAAGCTATAGGTAGTTAACGTTTCGAAAGAGAATCTACTTTCTATTCACTATTTATAGTGTTCCGTGTGAGTGCGGAAAACATTACGTAGGTGAATCATCTAGACCTTTCAACGTAAGGCTTGGTGAACATAGAAATTACGCTAGAAGGGGAGAATTTGAAAAATCCAAAATTTGTGAACACGCGTGGGATAATAATCATAGAATTAAATGGGACTCAGCGAAGATTTTGGAAAAAGAGAGCAACGGAACTAAAAGAAAACTTAAAGAATCCGCGATTATTTTATTAAACGAGGATAGATGCGTTTCTAATTATTCAATAGATTTTTGTGCTAGTTGGTTGCCCATCCTTAGAAACGAAGTAAGTAAAAATAAGATAAATATAATTTAATGTCTCACGTGACTATGGAAATACATAAACAAAGAACTGTCATGGTTGACGGCCAAAAAAGTTTTGAGAACGGAAGTAGATTCTCTTCCGAAACGTTAACTACCTATAGCTTTGATTTTCAGTTTTTAGTTCATAACATTGTTCTAGTTTATATATTTTTAGGTGTGAGACTTTTTGAAACAGTCAAGTACTCAAGAACCAACCTCTGTCTGATCCGTTTGGCGCAGAGGTTTTTTCATTAAAATTTTTAAATATTTTTCAGTGGCAAAATACCCAATAAAAAGTAAGTAAATTATTTTTATTTTCATTTGAATTCTTTACTCAGCATTCATTTCGCGAACTATGTTTGCAACAGGAAATGATTGAAGTCCAAGATCTTGAAGGCTATTTTTCAGAAAATGGTCTAAAGCTCTTATTTTTTCTGTATGATACCATTATTTTATTTCGCATATTCTAATTAATTGGAACAACTAAAAATTGTTTCAGTTTATTTAAGTTTCTTTCAGTTACATTTCAAAGCTCCGTTTGTATTTGTTTGTACTTTGTTCTGTACTGTATATTTTGTCTCTAACAACTTCTCAAAGTTATCTCTTAAATGTACAACTTATCGGTCTTTCAATTCTGATATATATTTAATAAAATATAAAATAAAAAAATGTATTGAGGAAACCGTTACTCTGGTAATCCCTAAATCTAACGAAATTCAGTAAAACAATACTATGTTTTTTACACTATATTTGCACAAAAACGTATCAACACTTTATCATTTTTAAACTATGATTCAACTAAGAGTAAAATACAAAGGTTTGGTCTCTATTTCAATATGTTCCTAAACCTAAATTAAACAGATTAGAGGGTTATGAAAGTACACAGGTAGTTTATGATGTTGTGGAATCCTAACCATCCAAGGGTGGGTTTCCCAGAAATATTTAGAAACAAGGGTCAATTACACTTGGTAGCAGTAAAGAGATATTATATTATTATCTAATTGATCATTTAACTAGATTAAATTGTCCTTATTGTATTTATTTATTTCTAATACTTCTAACAAATTAAGTTGTAAACCTTTGCTATAGTCTGTTTTTAAACCAGGAGGAGTAAACGTGAAAGTTCCATTCACACCATAAAAGTAAAAAGTAACTAGAAAATACACTTAAACCTTTTTGGCGTTTTGGGCAACCAACAATACACCATTACAGTGTTTTGGAGTGTATTTTATTACATTATATAATGCATCGACCTCTATTTGACCTCTAGATATTTCATATAGCATTCATACCATTTACGCAATATAAAGATGCCAAGTAGTTAACCACTTTTACCTTCAGATTTATACAAAAGGGATTAGAAACTGATATGTAATGTGTAAACGATAAAATAGAAATTATAACCAAATAATTTATGACATGAAATTTAAATTTTTATAATATGTCAAAATTTACGACTATTGCCTTGTGTAAAACTGGCGAGGGCCTGTCCAATCACAGATGTATGATTTAGTGCGTTAAATTGAAAACGCTCCTCCTGGTTTAAAAACAGACTATAGCATAGTGTAGAATTTTCATATTATTATCTGAAAAGTTATGTTCACTCTCTAATATATG
This sequence comes from Stenurella melanura, assembly GCA_963583905.1. NCBI lineage: Eukaryota > Metazoa > Arthropoda > Insecta > Coleoptera > Cerambycidae > Stenurella > Stenurella melanura. The sequence goes on along the minus strand of OY757310.1, from coordinate 78,132,129 downwards.
ATTAGAAAAATTGACATCTGCTTTTTGAACTCTGAAGGATCTATTGTGGTCGAGGTATCTGGTCCTAAAATTGCGTCGGGTCTGTCCTATATACATGCTATTGCACTCTAAACAATTTAACCTATAAACTCCAAAATTAAAGAACACTCTTTATTTCTGTTCAAGCTTTCAAGTCTTTATTGTCTCTTCTTCAGGAACGCTACAATAATTGATATCTATTACTAATTGTTAACGGGTTGGTGTAATGGGTACTTACGAAAAGATGAGGTTATATAAAGCCACACAAGTTTTGAAGCAAAATTGGAATAACCATGTTAAAAATATCTACTTCTACACAAAAACATTGGAACAAAACACTATTACAAGTTAAAAAAATTTTAAAAGGTTGACTACATCATACAATAAAATTAAATTTAAAAACACTGTCACATTGACTGGTGTCCTGCTAGGACCCATCTTGAAGACAAATCAGCAGGCATCCTGTAAAGTTGCCAACTGATCCACTGTTATCCTTTTCAGGAGTAAAAGTAACTAGATGTCACTGTTTTGATATTTTACAGGGTGTTGTTATTAACGTTTTCATTTGTTTTCTCAACTTGTAGTAAATAGGTATAAATAATATTGAGACCTTCGGTGTCTTTTTTTGAGTTTAACGTATTACTATTGTTGTAAATGTGTGTCATTTCTAAGAATTATCTTTTGTGTTGATTGTTTTCCATGTCCAATACACTAACTCTATCATACCCTATATTGTGATTGCATTCTATGGCGTGTTTAGCTAATGTGCAGGATTTTTTGTTGTTTCTTATATCGCTGCGGTGGGATGTTAAACGGTCTTTGAGTAGTCTACCCGTTTGGCCGATGTATTGTTTGTTGCAGTCCTCACAGGGGATGCAGTACACAACATTTGCTTTTTCCAGGATCGCATCTTTGTCTTTTAAGTTGGAGAAAACGTTTTTTATGGTTAATTTGTTCTCTGTTTCTCAAGATATTGTCTAAAAAGTATATAACATACAGATGTCTGTCAAAAGGTGTACCCCACATAAAAACTAATTTATTAAAAAAAAAAAAGATTTTATTTTAAAATATAAGAGAAGTAATAGAGACAGCAGAAAAATTGATGGAAAGTAGGGATCCGTTATTTTCAGAGAGGCAATTTCAATAAAAACCTTAAAATATCAATTATAATTAAAAACTTAATCTCAGGTATAGTTTTCTTATCAAATAAATATATCTAGATAGTAATTATCTTACAAAGACTTTTTGCATATCCAATTATTCAAAGTAATTTATTTTTACCCAGAAACGTTATCTGAAAAGTTAAAAATAATACAATAACAATAAGATTTGATTAAATCACCTAATTGACAAATCACACTTAAAGATGAACGGAACAATTCAAAAATGTTAAAAAATTAATGAAATTTTGGGATATTGTTCTTTATGTCATCATAAATCACCCCAATAAATTCAATTCACTGAACCATTTTTTATTTATAGCAATTTTAATTCTTATGGAAAATGCAGTGTTATTGAACATCACAGGAGCGATTCAAAAACGCTAACAAATTAATGAAGTTTAGATCAACTCCCTTTGTGTGTTCATAAATCACTCCAATAAATTTCAAATCAATTGGCTGAACTGTTTTTGATTTATAATCATTTTAATTTAACACGAGTTGAAAAAATATTAACAGCTTTTCCAAATTTTTTATACATGCAGTTTAAAATCTTGATAAAATAATTGCAGAGTTTGATTACCGTTCACTAAACGGTTTTCTCTTAATAAGTTATTATTGATTGACAGAAAATATCAGTTTTCGTGAAACGTAGATTAACTGATCATGAAACCATGGCAATTAGACTATTAACTATGTAATTGAATAAGGAACTAATACGTTAAAGGTATTTTATTGTTTCATGTGTTCAATGGGCTTGTTCGGCATTTTTTTTTTATTTCATAAATCGAAAGTGCAAATATAAATTAATAGATCTGCAAAAAATCAGAATCTTATTCGCACGTTTAGTATCTTAAAAACTATTACAAATTTCCATCTCTCGAAAATGGGGCGTGGCCAGGCGCTACGTCACTATACGCATAGACTCGGCGATCTCAATAGACTTGATACTTCTTATTGGTTATAATTATAAGTGTTTTCGAAGTATTGTTTGTTTTGCTTACTACTTGACAGTAGGGAAGTACAATTTGATGAAATGTCAAAAAATTACAATTTTCTCTCGCTCCTGCCAGAACGGATTTTCGATTTCGACCCTGCAATTTACGATTATAATTCATCGCCGACCTTCTCCTTTCCGTAGACACATAGAACGAACTTCCACTCGACGTATTTATTTAGTTACCAGCGTTTAAAAATTCCATGTTTTTCGACTTTTCAGGTTAAATTTGAAAGGTCCCAGAAAGCCATTTTTCTTACGTCACTTGCGTATAGTGACGTCACAAATAAGCGCTCGGTTTTTGCCACTATTACTAATTTCAACTCCTTATATCTCGAGAACGGAAAAAGTTAATAATACGAAATTTTAATTTTATAATGAGAATATCAAGTACTATCTGAAAAAGTATAAAAACCGTATAAATAGAATATCATGGAACAAGCCCATTGTACCCGAAAGATGATAATTCTACAAAGTGGAACTTTTTAGTTTTTTAACTATAACTCAAAAACTATACACTTTTAGTATACAGGGTGGACCATTAATAATAGGCCATAGTGCAGTGGTAGATTCTTTTGGCCAAAATATGAGAATATAACTAAATATGCTTTAGTAAAATGTTTCTGTATAGCAAGGTACAGGGTGTCAAAATTCAAATTATTTTTTCGTTTTTTTGCAATAACTCAACAGCTTCTTGACTGATCTTCGCCAAATTTGCTAGAGGAACTTTTTTTTATTCTAAGGAACAATAATTTATGTATTACATCACATTAGATCATAGAGGGCGCCGCAGAACCTGTATCTGATGATGAAGTTTGATCATATTTTTTTTTTTGACGAAACGTTGTGGTACTTCTGAACAGAAAATCTGATGAGGGCGTCATTTACATGTATAAAAGGTACACTTGGTAGAACTTGATAACTCCAACTGTTTTCAAGGAAAATTAAAAATAATTGAATAATTTTTTGAAAGGCAAGTTCAAATTTAATGAAACAAAGTGTATTTATTGAAAAGTGTGCTTTGGTTACGTTTCAGTTCTGTCATGTACGTCATTTAATCATTTTATTTTGTTCTTGTGTTCCTCGAGCTAATTTCTGTAACTTCTTTATTTAAAATGCCTCGACTTAATAATTTTTCAAATAGGAAAATGAGAGATATGATACGTGTTTACGTACGAAAAAATTTTAGCGGACGTGCTGCAGCGAGGAGATACTCATTTCAATATCCAAATAGAATATAGGGAGATCATAAGAGTTTTAAAGATCTGTTTCGTTGTTTGGTAGAAACAGGTTCATTTCACCATAAAAATGATGTAGGACAACCGAAACGAATTACTCCAGATCAAGAACTAGACATTTTAGTTCGTGTGGCTGAAGATCCTCAAGTCCGCTCAAGTCGTTTATCAGCAGCAACAGGGGCGAGTAAACAATCTGTTCTACGACTCTTACGCAAAGAACGCTTCTACCCATATCATTTCACTCCTGTACAAACCTTACTTCAAAGAGATCTTCCACAAAGGCTACAATTTTGTCAATTGGTTCTAAATAAACACAACAGAAATCGAAATTTTGTTAAGAACATTTTATTTACCGACGAAGCAACTTTTACTCATCGAGGCGTTTTTAACAGGAGAAATACCCATTACTGGAAGGTAGAAAATCCTCTATGTCGTTAAAGAGAAAAGAGAAAAAAATTCATGATCAGATACAGGTCCTGCACGCCCTCGATGATCTAACGTGATGTAATACATAAATTATTATTGTTTCTTAAAATAAAAAAAGTTCCTCTAGCAAATTTGGCGAGGATCAGTCAAGAGGCTGTTCTGTATCTTTGTCCACAGCAACATTTTACTAAAGCATATTTGGTTATATCCTCATATTTTGGCCTCTACCCCTGCACTATGGCCTGTATACACATAATACGATTTTTTGTAGAGAATAAGATTTCCTATAGAAATGGCATTTTGTAACCCCAAATAATATTTTTTTAAAACAAAATAAATCAAAAGAACTATTAAAAACACGAAGTTTCAATTTTTACTTCCCTCGCATACCGAAGGGAAGTATTGTATTCGAGAAAAAATCACCCTCCGAGATTTTTTCGGATTCTGACGTTTCAGAACACGTAGATTCCGAAAATATAGGTTTTTCAATTCCGTCAGTCTGTCTGTCTGTCTGTCTGTCTGTCTGTCGGTCTGTCTGTCTGTCTGTCTGTCTGTCTGTCTGTTGGTGTATTTACTAAAAAACTGCTTGACGGAGAGCAGTCAAATTTGGTAGGTAGTTAACCCTACTGTCAGCGAAGAACTGGTAGAATTTTCACTGAAAAATATACAGGGTGGACCGTCTAAACGGAATAAATAGTGAAAAAAATTTTTTTTTGCTCAAATTTAAAATTTCCACGTTTCATGACGCGCTAAACCTGTTTCAGGAAAAAAAAATTTTTGAAAATTTTTTTCACATTTTTGAAAAAATTTTTACCAAGTTGAAAAAATTTTTTTTTGCTCAAATTTAAAATTTCCACGTTTCATGACGCGCTAAACCTATAAAAAAAAAAAAAAAAAAATTAAAATTTTTTTCAAACATTTTTGAAAAAATTTTTACCAAGATGAAAAAAATTTTTTTTTGCTCAAATTTAAAATTTTCACGTTTCATGGCGCGCTAAACCTATTTCAGGAAAAAAAAAATTTTGAAAATTTTTTTCACATTTTTGAAAAAATTTTTACCAAGTTGAAAAAATTTTTTTTTGCTCAAATTTAAAATTTCCACGTTTCATGACGCGCTAAACTTATAAAAAAAAAAAAAAAAAAATTTAAAATTTTTTTCAAACATTTTTGAAAAAATTTTTACCAAGATGAAAAAAATTTGTTTTTGCTCAAATTTAAAATTTCTACGTTTCATGACACGCTTAACCTATTTCAGGAAAAAAAAATTTGAAAATTTTTTTCACCAATATTTTTGAAAAAATTTTTACTACTAAAATGAATTTTTTTTTTTTCTTCAAATTTAAAATTTTCACGTTTCATGGCATTCTAAGCCTGATTAAAAAAAAAGTTTTTTGAAATTTTATCACTAAGATAGAATTTTTCTTTCTTTGTTCAGATTTTAACTATCCACGTTTCCATGACATTCTAAAACTATTCAAACAAATTTAAAAATGTTTTTGAAGAATTTTTAAAAAAATTTGAAAACATTTTTAATCCATTTATGTATCACTACTATAGAACAGACGAAAACATTTTTTTTGCTCAAATTTAAAATTTCCACGTTTCATGATATTCCAAACCAATTTCGGAAAAAAAAATTTGCAACATTTTGTTACCAGTTTGGAAAAAAATTTAACACCAGAATGCTCAAATTTAAATGACATTCTAAACCTAGGTATTTCAGAAAAAAAATTTTGAAAATTTTTTTCACCAACATTTTTCAAAAAGTTTTTACCACTAAAATAGATCGAACTTTTTTTTATTTGCTCAAATTTAAAATTTTCACAAACCTATTTTAAAAATACATCATTTTTAATTTTTAAACTTTTTTTAGCACTACTATAGAACAGGAGGAAACTTTCCTTTTTGCTCTAATTTAAAATTTCTACCTTTGACATTTTAAACCTATTTCAGAAGAAAAAAATTTGAAAATTATTTTACCATCTTTTGAAAAATTTTAAAAAAATGAAATTTTTTAACCACCACTATACTTCCACTCCATTACGTGAATGTTGGATTGAAAATGTGACAGATGGCAATAACATCTGGCATATGCACCTATTATACTTTTATTGAAAAATGTACAGGGTGGTCATCCCAAGAAATAATTCAGTCATGGTGGACATTTGTAAAGGTATTTGCGCAAGCCTGCCATATGTGGCACCTGCTATTTAGTATTGAACTTTTGCTGTTGGATGAGCAATCTTTATTTTTTTTTGACCAAAACTTATCAAGTTTTCTTTGTAATAATAGCAATAACTCTACTCCGATTATTATTCTCAATGTCATTTCGTAATTATTATTTTTTTAGAGAGACTGCCATGAACGAGGGAAGTTCTGTGTAAATACCTTTACCGATTTTTTTTACTTCCCTCGCATACCGAAGGGAAGTATTGTATTCGAGAAAAAATCACCCTCCGAGATTTTTACGGATTCTGACGTTTCAGATCACGGAGATTACGAAAATATAGGTTTTTCAATTCCGTCAGTCTGTCTATCTGTCTGTCTGTCTGTCTGTTGGTGCATTTACTAAAAAACTACTTGACGGAGAGCAGTCAAATTTGGCAGGTAGTTGAGGCTACTGTCAGCGCAGAAATGGTAGAAATTTCACTGGAAAATATACAGGGTGGACCGTCTAAACGGAATAAATAGTGAATAAAAATTTTTTTCGCTCAAATTTAAAATTTCCACGTTTCATGACGCGCTAATCCTATTTCGGGAAAAAAAATTTTTGAAAATTTTTTTCACCATTTTTGAAAATATTTTTACTAAGATAAAAAAAAAAAAATTGTTCAAATTTAAAATTTCCACGTTTCATGACACGCTAAACCCATTTCTGAAAAAAAAAAATTTTGAAAATTTTTTTCACCATTTTTGAACATTTTTTTACCAAGATGAAAAAATTTTTTTTGCTCAAATTTAAAATTTCTACGTTTCATGGCATTCTAAAACTATTTAAAAAAATTAATTTTTTTTACCATTTTTTAAAAAAAATTTTCTACTAAAATGATAATTTTTTTTTTCCTCAAATTTAAAATTTCCACGTTTCATGGCATTCTAAGCCTGATTCAAAAAAAAAAATTTTGAAAATTTTTTGAAATTTTTTTTTACCAACATTTTTTAAATTTTTTTTACCACTAAAATAGATGGATTTTTTTTTATTTCTTCAAATTTAAAATTTTCACTTTTCATAGCGTTCTAAATCTATTTAAAAGAAACATTAGAAAATTTGCTTACTATTTTTAAAAAATTTTACCACTAAGATAGAATTTTTTTTCTTTGTTCAGATTTAAACTATCCACGTTTCCATAGCATTCTAAAACTATTCAAACAAATTTAAAAATGTTTTTGAAAAATTTTTTAAAAAATTTGAAAACATTTTTAATCTATTTATCACTACTATAGAATAGACGAAAAATTTGGTTTGCTCAAATTTAAAATTTCCACGTTTCATGACATTCCAAACCAATTACGGAAAAAACATTTTTGCAACATTTTGTTACCAGTTTGGAAAAAAAATTAACACTAGAATAGATGGAAACTTTTTTTACTCAAATTTAAAAGTTTCACGTTTCATGACATTCTAAACCTATTTAAAAAAAATATATAATTTTTAAATCTTAAAGTTTAAGATTTAACCTTTTACCACTAGTATAGAATAGACGGAAACTTTCCTTTTTGGTCAAATTTAAAATTTCTACGTTTGACATTTTAAACCTATTTCAGAAGAAAAAATTTAAAAATTTTTTTTTAACATTTTTGAAAAATTGAAATAAAAATGAAATTTTTTATCCACCACTATACTTCCGCTCCATTAAGCGAATGTTGGATTGATGTGACGGATGGCAATAATATCTGACATATACACCTATTATACTTTTATTGAAAAATGTACAGGGTGGTCATGCCAAGAAATAATTCAGTCATGGTGGACATTTGTAAAGGTATTTGAGCAAGCTTGCCATATGTGGCACCTGTTATTTAGTATTGAGCTTTTGCTGTTTGATGAGCAATCTGTATATTTTTTTGACCAAAACTTATCAAGTTTTCTTTGTAATAATAGCAATAACTATATTCCAATTATTATTCTCAATGTCATTTCGTAATAATTATTATTAATTTTAGAGTGACCGCCATGCACAAATAACGAGGGAAGTTCTGTGTAAAGACCTTTACCGATTTTTTTTTTTTATTATTATTTTTTGTGTATAACTTCTTTCTGAGTGGATTTAGGTACAGGCATTGATTCACAGAAAAGAAAGCTAACGTAATTCCTGTCAAAGTGGTGACCGATAAAAGTATTTTTGAAAAAAATTTACTGAGATACAGTCGTTCAAAGTTACCTATTTTTTTTATCATTTAACCACTTTTTACCTTTATACCATGTTATTTTTAATTTTTCCACCCAAAAGTAATTCTTGTCACAACGCGGTTTAGCCGTCCGTTGGACATGTTCGGCGGACGACCAAGCTGCTTGTTGGAGCGAACCTCCATGGATGCCGGGAATTGCCAGCAATGCTCACCTTACGCTGGCAAATCAATCAATACAGAAATTATTTTAGGTGTATCAATGATAAAGGTATTTGTTTAAAATTTTGATATTCATATGATCTTAGACATAAAAGAAACTTTGATGTTGTGCTAATTTCTAGCTGTTTTAAAGATACTTTTTTTGGGTCCACAAAATGGGGCTTCAGCACCTTTTTTTGCAAAGGCGTCTGCTAATTCATTTCCTTCTATTCCCTCATGCCGTGGCACCCACATCAAGGTAACCTTGTTTGCATTCTCAGGCAATTTTAGACTCATCTTCGATCCATCTGTGATGAACCCTATTATTCTCAGAGCTTTCAGAGTTACATTGTTAATATGTTCAATAAAAGTGAGGTCTTTATCGAAAGTGATGCCAAGATCACAAATTGTGCAAGGGGATTCTAAAGTAATGTTATTATATTATTTATTTATTGTGTTTTATTGGTTTCCCAAATGGCCATCGACCGGAGTCCTTCAGCCTGTTAGAAATATTTACAATACTTTGTTTACAAATATTAATTTTTACAGCATATTTATCTTCTGTGAAAAAAAAAATGACAAAAAGTTAATATGTATTTATATTCATGTTTCATTTTTCATTCCCGATTGTTTAGTGCAAGAATGTGTTCCCAAAGAGTTAGGTCTGAATATATTCTTCGGTTGTGTATGTTTTGCAGAGTGGTTGAATAATTTCTATATTGTGTTCTTCTTTAGCAAATTTGGTGCATACGGATAGTATTCTTTGGTTTATTGGTGTTTTGGTAAAGAAGATTATTGGGGGGGGGGGTAATGCAGAGGGTTTCTAGGGTGTCTGGTGTTAGTGATGGATCGCAACGATGATGTTTCTGCTATTTGTAAGTTTATTCTCGCCGGTCCTCTTGTATTAAGATATAGAGGGTGGATGTATTCTAATATAGGTCGGCAGATCGTACAGTAAATATGGGCAACAGTTTTTTTGTCAATCCCTTTGTTTTTGTATGTTAAGCTCCAGAAATGTCTTCTTCTTGTAATACATTTGTTCTTAATTAATTTTGTGTGCTTGTTAATATTAAGTTTATTGTCTATTGTGACTCCCAGATATTTTACTGTAGGTTGGCAGTATGTTGTGTTATTATGGATCTTCAGTGTTGGAGTATTCGGGGTTGCATTATGGTTAAATACGATATATTTTGATTTTAGGAGGTTTGGTTTCATTCTCCCTTTGTGATCATGATAATGTTCTATCCATTAATTGCTGAAGCGCTTCCACTGTCTTGAAAATATTTTTATTATGGCTTACTAGTGCAATATCGTCAGCATATTGTAGAATGTATAAATTTAGGTCTTAATATTCTGGTCCCAAGTTAAAGTTATATATATCATAGCAATATATATTGTAGAGCAAGGGTGAGAGTGGGGAGCCTTGTGGAACACTTTGTTGAATTGAAATTTTTTGTGATAGATGATTGTTAACTTTCACTTGAACAGTCCTTTCACTCAGGTAGTCTTTGAGGAGAAAAAGTAAATGTTTGGGGCAGTTTAATATTGTTTTAACAATTTTTTCGAAGAATTTGCCCAGAACGGATAATAATGTAAAGAGCCGATAGTTATTAACATTAGTGTGGTCGGTGTTGGGTTTGGAAATGGTTATTACAATTCCATGTTTCCATTCTGGTGGGAAATAGCAGTGGTTAAGGCAGTATTCAAATATTGATATTATAATTATAGATAGTAGGATTTTGGCATTTACGGAACCATATTTGTCGCGATATTTTCTTAGAACAGTCGCTGTGGGAGAAATGATCATGAACAGTAATTGAACACTCATGCGTCATAGGGAAAAAGCACGTTATGGAAAGGATAATACCTGGAACTATTCTTGACTGTTTTAAATGAATTAGTTTTTTTATCAATTATTTTTATCATGTAGAGACATGTTAACATGTTTAGATACATATATCAGATTAAGATTGTTTTTGTGATATATACTTAAAGATTCTCTTATTTCATTGTGACGTCATTTAATATAAAAAAACTTTGATCTGTTTTATCAACTGTAAATTTTATTAATTTATTTTAATAAATAGAATCGAGTAACACTTTAAAAGTTTCTTATCAGTATCTGAATCTCAATTTAATCAATATAATTTAATAAGGACGTTAACCTCACAACAAATACTATATGTTAAATGTGTTAGTTAGGTATATCAGATTTTCAGGTCAGATTTTTTTGTGTGATATATTTATTTAAGACGGGCCACAGGCTATAATAATAATAATCATTTATTGATGTCAACATGCACAAGCACTTACACGAGTCAAGTAAACAAGATAAAATGATACAAAAAATATATAATATAGGCATTAAAATATTAAAATTGATTAAAAAAATGCGCGTAGGGAAAAATTGTGAAACAGTGTATTAACAGTTTCACTACTATATACATTAAAACTTATTTTGAAAGTGTTATTCATTCATCAAAGTCGTTTTGGAGAAACTCTTCAAGACTGTAAAAGGCTTTATTCTTTAAATATTGTTTAAGTTTATGCTTGAAGGAGTTGAAGTTTAAATTTTTAGCCTGCTCTGGTAGAACATTGATACGTTTTATTCCATGATAGGTGCAGCCTAGTCTTGTTTTTGTTAGTCTAGAGAAAATGGGTGAAATTTTTGGGTTATTTCTGGTTGAGTACCCATGTATGTCTTTATGTGTTATATATTGAATTTCTCTCTTAATGTATAAAGGGCATTCTAGAATGAACACACAGGGGAAAATAAGTACACTCAATTTTATGAAACCGTCTCGACAGCACTCCCTGTAACCTATTTGTGCGATTACTCTAACGCATTTTCTTTGAATGGCGAATATCTTATATGCGTGACCTGAATGACCCTAGTTTATGATTGCATAACTCATATTGGAATGGAAACATCCGTAGTATGTGGTTAGTAAAGTTCTCTGTGATAGTGTTTTAGACAGACGTGGGATGAGAAAGACATTTTTTGAAAGTTTGTTGGACAGATATATAATATGATCCTCCCAAGTTAATTTAGAGTCCAAGTAAACACTTAAGAATTTAACTGAATCAGTTTTTGTATGTTCTTTCTCATTATAGAGACTGCAATGTAAGGAGCGGATTTTATCATTATTAACGAGCAGTGAATTAAAAAGGAACCATGTTGCTACCTTTGACTGTGGTTGCGCTACCTTTTTTTATTTTATTAATTTTTTTTATTAGAGGAGGGGAAATCTTGCATAAGACTCCGGCTAGTGCCGGAAGTGTCGGATTCCTACTGACTAAAACCCCTCCCCCTGCATCCCGCTCCTCACATTGGAAACCGCTTTCGCATTACTTCGATGTGGGGGGCTGTCCAAATATTATCTTCCTTTGACTTTTTTTTTTTTTCAGCTATCGGCTTTCCTTTTCTTTGGTTTCTATTATGTTCCGTACTGCCTTATATGCTATCTTCCAAGTTTCCTCAGATGTTGTCAGGTTTTCCATCATGTTAGCAGCGTCCTGCTTCTGCAGAGAAGTTATTTCTGATCTCCTCCCACCTGGGACATGTGAACAATGTATGTTCGAAGTCGTCTATGTCTCCACAATAGGAGCACGCTTCCGACTCAATTTTCCTTCGGTCGTACAGATATTTTCTAAAGCACCCGTGTCCGGACAGTGCTTGGGTGAGAAAGTAGTCGACTTCTCCGTATGGCCTTTCTATCCATCTATGAATGTTTGGTATTAAATGCCAGGTCCAGCGGTGGTTCCGCTACCTGATTGCACAGGTAATGATTTGCCTTGGTTCATAATCGTCATGTTGTCTGCAAATAGTATGGAGGAAATATCTAAGTTAGAGTTAGGGAGATCGTTGATAAGAATTAGGAAAAGGGTTGGCCCCAGCACAGAGCCTTGAGGAACTCCAAGTTTGCATGATTTTTGAGTTGCGCATTTTGATTGTAGTAAACATATTGACATCTGCCTGTAAGGTAAGACTTGATAAGAAATTATAAGATGTCGGTTTGTTGGGTAAAATATGGTGGGACACACAATCAAAGGCTTTAGTTAGGTCGAAGAAGGAGACCTGGATATAAGACTTGTTTACAAATGCATTTAAAACTGTATATAGCTGATGATGTAGAGAGATTGCTTCTGAATCTGTATTGGCCTGGACTGAACAATTCGTTCAATTCAAAATAGGTGTTTATCTGGATTTTTAATACACATCCAAATATTTTTGCAAACAGGGGGACAATAGAAATAGGTCTGTAGTTTGTCAGATCATCTCTGTTCCCCATTTTAAAGACCGGAATTACTTTGGCAATTTTTAGACAGCGAGGGAAAATATTATTTCTTATACACAAGTTAATGAATTTCGTAAGTGGGATGATAATGAGATTTGCTAAGCTTTTAACAGTGAAATTATAGGGGTCTTTACTTTTAGTATTTTTTAGAGTCTTAATAATATCCCTGACCTCAATGTATGTCACTTCTCTAAAAGAGAATTCATTCAATGAGTCGTCATATTACTGTAATCCAACAGATTAACGTTTGTTTTAGCAAGGTCTTTAATAATATTATCTGGGATATTCATGAAGAAATCGTTAAAATCGCTGGCATTAATGTTTACATTGTCATGAGGATTAACCGTTTGACAATTGTTTTTGATTATATTCCACATAGCAGACTGTATGTTTTTAGAGTTGTTAATGTATTTGTCATGTGTGTCGTGCTTTGCGTTACAGATTTCCTGGCGATATTCGATTTGGAATTTTTTTAATTCTCTTATAATTATCAGGTTTAGCATGAATGTGAAATGATATCCCTAGATGATCTGACAGTAAGGTAGTAAAGACTGTTGTTGAGAATGACTCTGGGTCAATATTTATAAATATATTATCAATACACGAATTAAGACGAGTATTATCTTTGTTAGTTTGTTTTAGACCATATGATTCTAAAAGATTGACTAGTTGCAAAGCTTCAGAATCATTAGTATTATATATTACATTGAAATCCCCCGTTATAATGATAGGATCTTCCATATTAAGACTATCCAGAAGTACTGATACTCTTTCATTAAATGTGTTAAGATTTCTCAGGGGATACTTGTAAATAGTTATTATTTGGGTCTTCTGGTATATAACAATCCCGAGATTTCGCAATTTAAAATAAATAGTATTAAATTTATTCTTTTTAAAAAGCATACTTACTTCAGATATTTTGTTTCTTAGACATTGAATATTAATATGCAAGATCCTATGAGGCTGATTAGTGGTCACTATTCAGGGTATTTCTTCTGTTGTGAAAATTCCCAGGTACTGTTGAGTTTCTTTCACCTGTGTTTTTATCATTGAGTTATAAGGTAGGGAGACGACATCCTATACAAATTTCCTATACAGATGCGGCATCAGTGGGCGTGGCTAAATGTAGTAACAATATGGTGATTTTGCCAGACCCGGACTAATTAAAATAATAAGAAATTTGTACCCCGACGAGATGGTCTATCTGGATAACTTAAATAAATGTTCAAGTCAATAAATGCAGGAGATTTGACAGTTTTTATTTACTTTGATATATAAAAGGTGCAATGTTATCCTAAAATAAACCATTTGTTTCTATTCTACGAAATATATAATCTGAGTATATTAAAAAACATTTAATTAGCTATTTTTTTAATACGGCTCTGTTTGTTGTTTACAGGACCTATGAAATGTTATTCTCGTTAATTTCTTCTTGTCAACATCATCTCTAGAAGAGCAACTTCTTTTAGCACACGACACTATAGTCCTTTTAATATTTATTGTCTAAAATTTAACAAACTATCGGTAAAAATCACAATAAATCACACAGAAAACAAACTGTCACTATTTGACAGAAAAGTAGTAACAAGATGGCGAAATGATGCCGTTTTTGACCACGTGACAGCTTCTCCTTACCTTCTAACTCAATGGATTTTATTGACATCTGTGATTTCTATTGTGTGATGGCCATCTTGATTGTTGTCTGAAATTTTGCCTTCCTCCAAAAAACTTTTTGAATTGAGTATTAAATTCGTTCACCTCTATTCCTTGGAACCAAGTGTCTTCATCTAATAATTTGTCTGTTAAGGCTACAGATGCCCGAATTTTGAAGGAACTAAATCGTGCCTGTTCTGGGTTTCTCGTCAATTTTTTTACTATGATCTCATCAGAATTACAATTTATTTTTAAATAATTTTCTTGGCTAATTGTAAATTTGCTTTCCGAATCTTTTTTTTTTTGCCAATAATTTTTTATTTCTTCTTTGCCTTTGTTTCCTTGATTTCTACTCCTTGCTGATCTTTCACTTCAATCTCGGCACTGCCCATATCAATGATTCTATTTAACGTTGCTTTTGTTTGTGCTTGGTTTTTATTAATTTTGTGTATTATTGTGTTCGTTTTTTGGATTAAGTTTGATTTGTTGTTGTTGATTTTGATTTGGGACTACTATGTTATGCCCGTTGCTTGAAATAGCCACTGGATTAAAATTAGAAGAAGAAGATGCAGTGGATTTGTAATTTAAATACTTGAGTTTTTATCATATACCTATTAACTATATACTGGTAACACACTATAAGCCAGTATGTACGGAATTGAAGCTAGAGAAGGAGATAGTTTTCTATCTCTGCTGGGAACTTGAGACCCAATGCGCATGCTCTGACAACACGATCTGATGAAGGAGTAAGGAAGCGCGCTATATGTTACAGGCCAGTGGCCAATTTCTCCGATTAGATTGTGACCATTTACCTTCTATATTCAGTTGAACTGTCACAATCTCGCGTCACTATGGCATGCGCATCATACCCAGAGTACTCTTAAAGGATAGAGAGACAGGCTTTCCTTGGCGTCAAGTTACAAACGAAACTCATAGTATATAGTTAATATATATATTATGGTTTTTATGCATGTGTAGATAAGCGTTTTTTCCCCTCTGGTTGTTTTGTGATGTAATTCTTGTGATTGATTATTCTTTTTAATAATTGATTCTCAATCATCCAAGTTTGATTGTTTATTGATACTTCAGCTGATTCTTCCACAAGGTCGTAATTCGATAATTCTAAACTGTCACTTACATCAATTGGATTAGGTGCATTTTCTAATGTGGTTTCTGGTTTACAGCATATTATTTCATGATCATTTATTGATATAACATTTTTTAGACGCTTAGCACAACTTTGATGTTAGGTAGAGTTACAATTTCCACACTTTGGACCATTTTGAACTTTAGCTGTACAATATTTGCACAGAGACGTACACACGCCTTTGTCTTTCGACGCCATTTTTTTGTTTTCTTTACGATTCATCGTAGTACAGGTTGTACAACACCAAGTTGATTCGACCGTTGAAACAACAGTTGGATACTTTATGGCATTGTAGTACTACTTGCAATGAGACACGGTCTTATATAGAAGTACAGTATGCAGAAAATCTGTAGTACAATGCAGTTGTATATAGAATAGATTTGACAGTTCATGTGCAAGTGTGACTTGTTAAAACCATTTCGCTCACATTGTTCCCAGAAAATATGAAGAATTTATAAAAATGGATAATAATGAAAAGTGTTACTCAGAATTTATAGAAATATATTGTCATCCTACATGTTTGTGGGATGTAAAATGTAAAGAATACTTAAATAAACATAAAAATTCTGCAAGTTACAAGATTCTCTTGAAGAAATAAAAGCAGATGCTACTTTGGAATTCCTGAAAAAGAAAATTAATAACATATGAACTGTGTTTAGATGGGAATAACAGTATGTTGTATAACAAACACTAAAAAAGGATTTAAGTTTGTGGGCTAAAGTGAATACGATCTGTCGTTTCAACGGTCAAATGTTGTACAACCTGTAGTATGGTGAATCGTATAGTCTGTGGCCCACATAAGGAAAGATTTATGAATTTATTATGTCGTCGATTAGGACAAAAGAAAACACTTATCTATTTTATCAGTATTAAATTGTAGCAGTTATTAAATTTCAATTTTATTATTTATTATTACTTTTGTTAGACGTAAGATGTATCTGAAACTGTATAGCTTTCATTAGCTAAATAAACTACATATTATTATTTATTTAAGTACACTAACCTTACTGTAAATACTATGCTAGCTATAGAAGAATATAATAAACTAGTACAAGTTCTGCTGCTAGATTGCTGACAGAGGTTAGTTCTCAATATATAAATTCATATTTGCGCTTAATAAGATTACTACATCTTCCGAACTTCCAAATGGAAGATATAAAAGAACTAACTGTTATTAGAGCCTGGGGTTTATAATATGGCAACAGAAATTATCACAGATTTTTACAACTTTTAGTGCTTAACTGCCACTATAATTTACACAAAGGATTTATATAAATGTCGTAGTTTCAATTCTATAAAACTAATAGAGTTCGGTTTCTAATTTAATTTAATAACGCTGCTGTTTGCAACTTCGTAACTTCATTTGCTTTTACAGAACAATTAGTAACATTCAGAACCACTTCATTACTCTTTCGTACTTTGCTACATATGCACCACGTGTGGTAAGTCAGTAGTGCATTGGTGGTCAATATCTTCTCAATCGTTTGAAATTTAAAAAAATGACTCATATAAAAGTTGTGTAATTGTGACAAGCTACTCCTTAAACTTTTTAAATGGAGTATCCAAAATGTTTCGATATATCTGTACTTGACTTTTAATTCTCTGTCATCATATACCATTTTTGAACTTGCGTTATTTAACTTTTTCATATATAAAAAATACATTTTCAGAGGGTTCTGAAATTTTGATGTATTCTAATGCTTATATGTTCCTGATGAAAAGTCCCAATGGGCAAGGCCTTTCATTGATATTCCGAAATTTAACTTCCCAAAATTCACTAAATGAACCATGGAAATGAATGCTCTGACTACTTGCATGACAAATAATAATTATTGATAGTGAAAGAAGCCTACTACAGCGTTAAATAAGTTATTAAATATTCTTGTATAAGTCATTAAATTATGAAATAATAATAATGAATGAAATATTTGTTTCAAATTTGGTATAAGAGGGTTTATGATGAAGCTGAATAAGAATATAAAATAAAAAGCTCTATTAATAAATCGCTAACATATTTTTGAAAAATTGTCCCCAATTTTCCCTACAAGGGTGGCACGGCACGCCAATGAGCGGCCTCAAAGTTGATTACTTTTTTATTTATTTATTTATTTACGAGTTAGCCCAATTACACATTTACAAATACAGGGAGAAATGCTTAATAACAATTAATAAATTAATTACAAAAAAAACAAAACAAAAAATAAACATCCGTTTTATAATTCCTGAGATACAAGGGTATACTCATGTAAAGTAAAGTACAGTGTATATTTAACTTAAATTTGACACTTGTAAATTGGAGATGTCATTCGTGAATGATTGTATCGTTGGAATTCGATCACTTAAAAGTATTGAATGAAGAATCTCGCTTTCACAGGATCAGTCGATCGCGACTTTCGATTGTCTAGTCTTCCATTCACTTTATCCGGCACCGAGATTGATCGATCATCAACTTGCATCATTCGCAACATTTTCTGCCATTCAGTTCAATCAGTATTGGTATGCAATGATCTATGATGCAATGCGTGAAAGTACTTTGATCATCTTGTTCAATTCATTTGTTTATTAGAAACAAAAAGTATGAGCTATTTGTTGTTTGAAATATGTATGTAAATGAGTAATAATCAGATACATTATAGATATACCTATATATAATAAACGAGCAGAAATAAAATTTTAATGCATTTAACAGAAAAATGTGTACAGAAAAAATATAAATAAACTCAAATAACACATATGTATTTGTAAAACGTGAAATATGAACAATCATGTAAAAAAACTAAATAAGGTTATGGGAAGAAATAAAGCTTGAGGTATTTTTTAAGGCTTTAATAGGGTCATTTCCTTCAACAAAATTTATAAAATATTATTATACCATCAAAAAATATACTAAATATATATTTCATATATCATATTAACCTTTTAAGGACGGTTGCCGTATAATAACGGCTTTTCTGACTTTGTCCCACTGCCGACTGCCGTATATATACGTTTAAAGGTCATTCTTGCTCTCAGGACGGCCGCCGTTTAAATACACCCAACTTTAAAAATTGCAACCTCGAAGAACGGTTGCCGTATTTTTACGGCTCATTCAAACTTCTTCACCAGACGAATGCCTTATAAAAACGGCACTTGTGCGCGACCAGATGCCGTACATAAACGGCGCATGCATCAACTACAGCCGAAACGATAAGGAATTATGCCCGTGCAATGCACATATGGTTTTAGTGTGTTGTGTACTGCTTTTGAGATGCATGCGTAAAAGTACCAAATGGTATAAGAAACTTGTTTCCACGCAATGGACCTACTTTTATTGAATGCACATGCGATGTTTTCAATGAAAGACACTCAAAAAATACCATTTACTCACTGTTATTCGACAGATTTTTGAAAAGTAAGTATTTTTAGTGTTTTTATGCCACACCGTTAAAAATCCTATTTATTTTTAGATATCTTATTGACTATACCTTACTATGGCACAGGTTCGTCGCGCTTCTGATGTTCACAGAGTGGTTGAAAAACATTTTGTTTCCTTGGTACCAGCAACTGATACAAATAAAACCCCTAAAATTGACTAAAATTTATCACACCAAAGTAAATTACTAATTCATATGTGAATTTTAGAATTATTTATTTTTGTAAATTTATAAATGAATATAATCATTTATTTTTATTACTATTTATTTGCCAAATGTGTAATCAGTTAACGGTTCATGTATTTTCAGAATGTTGAATAAAACTTTGTTTACTTTGTATTTGTTTTTGACAATTAATAAAAGTAATATAATAAATGAAACTTTAAAAAAGCCGTTTAAGCATGGCACTAAATGCATTCACACTCACAAAAAACACGCCGTACATATACGGCAGCCGTCCCTATGGCACTCAAAATGGAGCCGTCTGGTAAGTAGGTTGGTAAAATAAAGAACCGTCCTTAAAAGGTTAAATAAAGTCCTAATAATCACATGCAAAAAAAAATTGGTTTTCAAAATAACAAGGCGGTAAATGATGACGTATGTAATGAGAATTCAATTTTAGAGATTGTCATGTTTTCTCTATCATGTTGGCGGCAGTGCTCGGTAGATTTGTTGTTTACATTGTGTTGATTTTTCATTAAATTATAACCTAAAAATTTTAAATTTTATTTTCTATTTTAAAACATATCTGCAACAGCATATTATTAATAGAAAATCATTTACATACTTACAGTGTACTTTATATTTTAATCAAGTTAAATCCTAATAACAATAACAATAGTTGGAGGACAATTAATACGACAATGACTCACGTCGATACTATAACCACACTACTCTGTGCTATAACAGTAAACGAACGACGCCCGTCGATTATTCCTCTATTTGTTAACTGCGCATGCTCTCACATCTGACGTCACGATAGGCGCCAATTCAAAATTTCGTAACTTAAATAATTAATTTCACTATTAATATGAATTTGGAATGTAAAATAAAAAAATACGGGTCAAATAAAATTTTATAAATTACTTGAATATAAATTTTTTTTAAAATGGTCAATTGCCTATGTTTTTCTTTTATACCTAAAAATTTTTATTTCAAAAATATAATTTCCTTTTCACATTTTGCAATAAAAATAAAAAATATGTTATGACTATGTACTTATAATGTCAGTGTCAACATGTTAAAGTGAATTTCAAATGTTAATTAAACAAATTAGTTAAATAAGTATTCGTGTTCAATCACGCTCAATTACAACACTCTTCTACATTTAACTGAGACGATCGAATCTTGTGTATCTATCAGTCGACAACAGTAATTTATTCATTCTGTTTCAATAATAAAATCATGAATATTTGATGCAAAAGATGTGATCGTTTGGGCAGTCAATCCCGAATGAATTGAATCCTCTCAAAATGGACGAATGACAAATCTCTGTTGTAAATTGACTTGTGTTCTTAACTCTTATCATTTATAATAATTAGAAAACATTTTATGTTGAACTCCAATATATTAGATACCCATTCATAGGCTTTCCTCTGTAACATATCAAACTATTTATAAACAATATTATGTAATAAACAATTATTCTTATCACAATGTTTTTACCTTGTTTGTTTATATTGTCATAAAATATCTTATCTTCATTTTTATCAAGAAAATATTAGTTTAGAGTTTTCCCAGTTTTATTTCCTTGTATGTCATAAAATGTATGTATAGTATTTACGGACTCAGTTGAAACAGCATGGAACTAGATGATCTTACGGGGTATTATCAATATATAGCTTCACATTGAATGAGAGAGCACAGAATGTTGTTGTTGTCTGCTAAAAATATCCAGCAATCCTCTGCCCACTACCACGAGGATAAGACAGCCGAATTATTTGAGAAGTGGGCAAAGGAACAGCTGTTACCAAATATCCCACCAAATTCTGTAATTGTTATGGACAATGCGTCATACCATTCGCGCCAACACACAAAAATTCCAAACATCAACACATGAAGAGGCGATATCATTGAATTTATGAAAGGTAAAGGCTTGGAAATACCAGAAAAAAGCACAAAAAAGACTTTGTCAGAACTGGTTGGAAAGCAAAATTTTAAAAAGGAATATGCCGTAGAAGAAATTTTTGAAGCACACGATCATACTATTTTATGTCTGCCTCCATATTATTGCGTTTTCAGCCCGATTGAAATGGTATGGGCTGATGTAAGAACAAGACTACGTCAATATAATCAATCCCCACAATTAAGTGAGTCTGTCTTAAAGAACATAAAGATAATAGTAGACGAAATAGGCAAAAGCGGTATATGGAGGAAGTGTGTATCTCGTGATAAAAAAGGAAAATGAATATTCTATATTACCACCTATTAATCCAATTAATATTAACGTAAATATCAATTCAAGTTCTGAAAACTCGGATAGTGACGAATGAAATATTGTTTATTTAAAGTTCATAGACAAAGCTCTTTTGAAATTAGTTTATTTAACATCGACCTATTTCCGCTACTGAGACCAATTTCCGATGCCAGGAAACCAGTTCCCCATTTAAAATTTTGAGTCTTTCCTTTATAGGATAGTAGAAATTTTCTACCTGCCTATCATCATGATACTGCAAAGTTCATAGTATCATGGCCTAACATTTAATAAACAAGACAGTCGCTGCTTTACGCCCCTTCGAAAGGATTATATACCATATATGCAACCCCCACCTAAGATTACATAACTTTGCCGCTAGAAGATAGAGCAAGAAGTAGGTCACTAGACAATAGATGTAGCCTTAATATATCATTTATGTGACTTATCAAATGTGATAAACATATTTTTTCATTAATCACTTCTATTGAATAAAGGTATTATAGAAATCCCTTTCTTTAACAATTAAAAAATAATCATTAAAGGAGATGCCGAGTTTTCGTTTTTATGCTGTCCCAATTGAGATCATATATACTATACATAGTTATTTATACACAAGACAGTCAATGGCCACAGTCACACGTGTACTGAAAATGCGCATTAGTCTATAGGGGCATATATTATGTCTTGTATAATCCACAGTGACCAATTTTTAATTATATAGACAAGAACATCTACATTCCTAAATAACCTCAAAATAATCGTTTAAATACACAATTACAAACAATTAGTTATATGAAAGCAGTAGGAACAAATTGAAGACACATACTACCTGATTCATATGAGGATCAGTGTACATACAGTTATTTAAATAATTACAGAGTACTACCATAATGTTGATAAGCTGATATCCAGTGTAAAAACAGATTTTCTGAAAGTATTAGTAATGCAGTAGTTGAATACATATAAGTCAGTTGACATTGATACGTTCAACAGATCTTCATAATCCAATCAGTTTAAGAAAATTTAACATACATAATCAAAATTTCTCGCTAATTCCTCTGGCCAAATGTAGTGAACTATACAGTAATTAACAAAATAAATATTATGTTTTTTGATCATTGCCAATAAATATTTACTCAAAATAGTTTTTGGAAAAAATATGCTTAGATAGATGTGCCCATTGTATGTTGTCAATAATATGTCAATAACTAGAAATTATCAGTTGTCACAGGTTTAATCACAGAGAGAAGTATTATTGTTATAAAATCAGATTATTTTATCAAAATTAGATAGAACTATTGTGTTATATCAAAGAACCACTTTAGTGTAGTAAAAAAAGGACATTGATGTATAGTTTTGTAACAGCAATATTATGATTTCATACCTTCTGGGGTACCACCAGGAGTATATATCCTAGTTTTGAACTTCCAAAGCCCGTTGCTTTTTTTTATGCATAACTTTGTTTTTTGAAAAGCATTTTTAGGTAAAAAGGTGAACATCTCCGGTTCTAGAGCTCCATTCGGGATAAACTAAAAACCAAAAACTTTCGCAATTAAAATTACAACAAATCTGAGTTGGTTTTGGGTCATTTGAGTACATACATAATGTACAAAATGGAATAAACTGACTATAGATCGGTGTTTTTTTTTTTTCATTTTAACGCCCAGTGACGTCAAGAATAGGGTGTGTGCACTATTTTTTTTTAATCGAAAATTATAAAGTTACTCGTGGTATATAGTGGTATATAGTATTAAAATTACAACAATTCTGAGTTGGTTTTGGGTCATTTGAGTACATACATAATGTACAAAATGGAATAAACTGACTAAAGATCGGTGTTTTTTTTTTTTTCATTTTAACGCCCAGTGACGTCAAGAATAGGGAGTGTGCACTATTTTTTTTTTATCGAAAATTATAAAGTACTCGTGGTATATAGTATAACTGAAATAATTTTTTGGCAACAAAAGTTTTTAAATAATTTTAAAAGAAATTTAGTTTTGAATTAAATATTCGCCACCAAAAAGGACAAACCTGTATCATATGTGACGTCACTCATCTTATAGATGTAGCAGTATTGAGTATACTACAGTGGTACTCTATACAACTATCATGTACAATAGGGTGGGCCGAAAAAATTTTTTTCGGAAAATTAATTTGGTATAGTCATAAAAAGTTGAAGGGTATAAAGACATGTTCGCTAAATTTTTCTTTTAATTTTCGCTTAATTTTTGGCCGCGCCCCATGGGCCTTAAAAGGGCCAAATTTTCAAGGTCATGTATTGTTTTCGTTATAGCGTCAAAAATTTAGGAATCAATGTATACAGTAACCAAAAGAAATATGAAAGAAATAAAAGAATTTTTATCCGCGCCCCAGGGCCCTTAAAACATGTAAAAGCAGCTCTTCGTTTGAGTAAGTGATAGGCTCTCTAATATTATTGTATTGATTATCTTTATTTAATATAATATACATACTTTATCAATTACTCAACCCAGAACTCACCGCGAGGAGGTGGCTGCTTACCAAGTTCCTCCCACCCCTTCCTCCCTTTTTCGACTACTTGTACTTATTTTAATCGTAGATCTAACTTACTTATTTCTCAGTTTTACTTTTTTTGGATCTATAGTGTAGTATAGATTTTTGTTTTCAAATGATGGCAGATCACTCCTTGCACCAAATTTTACGCGAATGTACCCGTCTCTTGAGTCACGACTACAAACTTTGCCTGAAGCTTCAGTGGTGATCTTTACACATCACTCGACAGCTTGAGTGTGGCATGGAAATTGTTTAATAGTGATGGCAGATTTGCTCTGAACTGCTGTCATTAAATCGTCGGTAGAAATGGTCATTGTAAGAGGCGGTTCGGTTACGGTACATTTGTTCCAGTCAATTAAATCGATATAGTGCTTAGCATTCTAGTTGAAAGCAGATATTTTAAGCACTCTTACATTTTTTGAATCTCTCGAATTCCTAGCCCTCAAAATGCAATATATCCCAAGTTCTCTTACATGACTCCGAAAATCTGTGATCATGGTTAACAAAATGTTTTCGGGATGTCCAAAATAAGCGTTTGTGCTAATAACACTGTCAATAATCTTCTTTATTTCATTTGGAAATTCTCTGGATAGACTTCTCGATTTCCATAAATGTAGCCGCTCCATAGTGGCATAATGACGAGCAGACTTTCATAATAAAATTTGTCAGTACAACCAAGGTTTCAGAAGGCTCACTTAACGTGAAACTAAATAAACACATTATACTTGCATTGTACCACATACATACAGGTCGACACTCGTAACTACGACGCAATAGGCAGTTATTACCAGGACCGGGCTAAGTGTGGATGAAGCGTAAAAAATGTTTTTAGGTTGGGGCGCGGCTAAATATTAAGATAAAATTATGAAATTTGATTGGTGATTTAGACCCATTATTTAAAAAGTATTTAAGGCTATACCATATCCAGAATAGTAATTTTACAAAAATTTTATTTTAAGGCCATTGGGGCGCGGCCAAATTTCATTTAATACTTTTCATAAAAATACAGGACATTTTTAAAGTTATTTTACAACTTTTTTTTGCTATACCAAATCAAATTTCAAGAAAAAATTTTTTTCAATCGTTTTCGGCCCGCCCTAATGTACAATCTGTCAGAAACATGTTATGCGACTTAAGTGAAGTTAGCAACGCATTACCAACTTCACCCTTTCAATTTAACTTAGCAATGGAAATAAGTTTTGAGTTTGATGATGTCACTGAACTGAACTTGATTGAATAAAAACTTTTTGTTATTTGGACTAATATTTTTTATTGGTGAAGTAGCAACATCTTTGGATACGAAACATTTTCCTGTTGAGTAAGCTCTGTGTCTCACATCACTTTTAATTTTACATGTCACTTATTTGCTATGAAAGAATGGTTTGACCTGCACCCCCACACTTTTAGTCTGTATAATTTGACCTATATCTGGTTGATAAAATTGTTGCAACACATGTTCGTCTGCATCTAAACTGACCTGATCAGTGTTTGTACTAGGTTGATCAAAATTTACAACTGGTGATAAATACTCCTGTTCATTACATATCATTTCCATATTTTTAGCCAGCACAATTTGAATATCATCTTGTTGATAAACATGTTTCATCACATGTTCGTCTAATCTGACCTGCTCAGTGCTTTTGGATTGATGATAGTCTGTAACAGGTGATATATCTTCTAATATAATGGAATTCGTGTCCCGTATTAAAGCCCACTTCACTAACTGTTCTCTTTGCGGTTTTAAAGAAAGAGATCATTCTGGTGCAGACACTTCTCTCTTTCTGCCTGGTTGGTAGGCAAATATGCGTGGAACTACATCCTCCTTCAGAATCATATATCCTCCCATAAGTTTGTATCGTATGAATTTTTTCATGTCTTCCTCAAGCTGAGAGTAATAAAGAAGTATATTTATATCTTGTAATATATTACATAGGTGGGAGTACATAGGGTTAAATATAACTAAGTAATTAGATTAGTTTCAATTCAAAATACAAATCATACCATTACAAGAATCATTTTAAGGGAATACCTAGTATGATCTATTTACAATATTAAGGGTAATGAGTCGTTTAGCTATTATCGATTTACCATGATGATAACAAATAAATTGTAGTTACATTAAAATGATCTTCACAACAATAAAATGTCGATTTCGATTTGGGAACATTGCGATTCTCTGCTTCAAACCATTTCATTCTTCGTGAATAATTGGTTTTAGGAACACTTATAAAATTATTATTTGGGGCATTTACAGAAGTATTTCTGCATGTTGGCACAAAACACCACTTATTTGCTACTCCACTCATATTTGACTTATAATAATAACATTAATAATATCTGACACATATTGTTTTTAACATTGGCTCAAAACTTATTTCCGTTGTCGCCACGTGACGTCATCTATATCAATGGGTGTAAAGTTAGCAACGCGTTGCCAACTTCACAGGTATGAAATATGACGTCACATGGTGTTTTCCAAATCATTCAAATATTTGAATTTTAAGTCGATTTGTTTATTAAATATTTATTTTAATCTGATGATGTAATTAATATGAATGCGTTTAGGCTTTCATATTTATGTATTACTTGATATTAATGCATCATTTGAAGTGAATTGTTATATATACCAGCTCGGTGGCGCAATGCTGAAGGTGTTTGGCTTGCGACCGCGGAGTCCCGAGTTCGAATCCTGGCCGGGGTATGGATGTTGGTGGCGTTTTTCATGTGTTACCGAGACGGTAGCAGTGACCTAGACCGCTGTTGAGTGGCACAACATGTCTAGTCGCTGTTATCTCTCCTGAGTTCGAGTCTCAGCTGCGGTAGATGGCAATATCGCAGGGAATGGTTGTTGTGTTGATGTCTATGTGTATGTGTCCTGGTTGAGTGGTAGAGCACCAATAGCTGAACTCCGCCAGGACGTTAATATAAATAAGGCATTAAAGGCATTAAAACATTAAATTATAGTGCACACACCCTATTCCGATCGGCTTCAAACTTTCAGAAAGTATGCCTTTTGTTGAAAAAAAAAACTTTGGTGCTCAAGTATTATACCTTGTGGACAACAAATGAATTTCTGAATCTGAAATTTGAATTGCCCGCCATTTTGTGCTGTTAAGTCTAAAACGGATAATTTTTTTATCAAAATGTAGTTCTTGACGACAGCTTTCTGGTGACATTAAAAAAATTATGTTAAAGAAATTTTGGTCACTATTTTGTCATTTATTTATAAACCAAATGACAACAAATAGATTTTCTCGACCATTTTGAAAACATTTTTGAAACATTTTATCAAAAAAGAAAGAAAATTGCGAGAACTTTAAAAAAAAAGTTAATTTTCGTTCATCTGAACTCGAGGTATTTAACTTTTAGTATCTTGTAAAAAGATAAATAGCAGTAAATACACACACAAAGAAACAGAGTTGTCTCTGAACAGAACGAATATTTGACATTAGTCAAGAAAATAAGGTTGTAATTTTATAAAGAGAAGTTAGCAGAATATCAAATTCCCCTAAATACATGCGTTAACTACCAACTTAAGGAAACCGGAAACGATTAACTACGGTGCAACAAAACGACAAGTAATTTAAATATATAAATTTTAAAAAAGCTATTCAGGCTAATTAACAACAATGAAATGTAAATGCTTGAAAATTAGTTTTTATGCGTTAAAAATATGTTTTGGGCATTTCATATGAAGTAAATATGTTTCAAAATGATACAGTTCAAATAATAGCCAAAAATAGGCATTTGATAATTAACAATGGGCTTGTTACCGATAATTCTTTTTTCGTTATTTTTTTATAGTATTCAGTAGTATTCGATCATCTAAATAAGCTGTAAAATTGCAGCTTCATAGGTATATCCAATCCTTAGATATTCAATGGTAAAAATTAGGTTTCAGTACAAAGCGCTTCGCTGACTTGTGACGTCATTCTGCATTAACACTACCTGCACTACGGCGAAAGAGTTTGAGTTTGCTACAGTACCTAGTCCGTAGTTCATTATAATCCGTCAAACTTTAAAATCATGAAATGAGTTAATCTGACGTTTGTAGAAAAAAGCTGTTTGTTTCCAATTTATTTGGACTATTTATTTTTATTGCTCGCAATATTTTCAGTGGATAGTGGTTTTATCAAGGCAGATTCTGGAAATTTTACCAAAAGTAGACATGTTTATGGTGTTTGACTAACTAATAATAAAAATAAAGACATTATAAGTGCGAGGAATAAAATTGCTTAGGTAAAGCATTGCTCTTAGAGGAATCCTAAATAGATGGTACATACCTGCTTGAATTTAATTTATATTAAAAAAAGAGTGTATCTAATCCGATTAGGTATACCAATCCTAATAATAATTTTAATATGTAAAAATGTGCTAACCTCAAAGTCAAAATTTAAAGAATCTCAACTGTCACCCGATCAGCTTATGCAAAGTGACGTCACACGAAGCTCCGCCCCGTTTTCGCATGATCCAACTTTGGTAATTTATTTAAGGGCTTAAACTTTCGAATAAAAACTTGTAAATTGTCTTAAAAAGTGTTTTACTTTCGATTTCTAAAATTTAAAAAAATGCTGAACGGGCCCATTTTCCAAAATGCTGAAAGTTAAATATCTCGACGAAAATCAACTTTATTATTATTATTTTTTTTTATTACAGTTGTCGCAAGTCTCTCCCCTTTCTGATAACAATGTTTCAAATGTGTTTTCAAAATGGCCGAGAATATCTATTTGTTGTCATCTGGTCTGTAAATAAATGCCAAAAAAGTGGCCAAAATGACTTTAGGAGAATTTTTTTTAATGTCATCGAAAAGCTGACGTCTAGAACTACATTTTGAAAAAAAATTGTCCATTTTAGACTTGATGGCAGAAAATGACAGCAACTCAAATTTCAGATAGCAAATTCATTTGTGTCTACAAGGTTCAATACCCGGTTCAATATTTGGGCACCAAAATTTCACAGTGTTTTGTTTTCAACGAGTGGTATATTTTCTGAAAATCTAAAGCCGATTTGAACTATCCCTGGGCGTTAGAATGAAAAAAAATGAAACTCGTTTTATCCTGTTTATACCATTTTGTACGTTACGTACGTACTCAAATGACCCAAAACCAACCCAGATTTGTTGCAATTTTAATTGCGAAGGTTTTTGGTTTGTAGTTTGTCCTGATCGGACCTTTAGAACCGGAGATATTCACCTTTTAATCTAAAAAAGCACTGTTCAAAAAGCAAAATTGTTCATAGAAAAAAATGCAAAAGACTTTGGGAGTTCAAAACGCAGATATATACTCCTGATGATATCCCAGAAGGTATGTAATCATAATATTTCTGTTACAAGACTATGCATATCTTATCATTTATTTGATCTTTTTTTACTGCATTACTTTTAAAACAGTCAATAATAGCCCGTTCAGCATTTTTTTAATTTTAGAAATCGAAAATAAAACGCTTTAAGACAGTTTTCGAATTTTTGAGTTTTTATTCGAATGTCTAAACCCTTAAATAAATTAGCAAAGTTGAATCGCCCAAAAACGGGCCAGAGCTTTGCGTGACGTCACTTTGCATATGCCAATCGGGTGACAGTCGAATTTTTTACTTTGGGGTTAACACATTTTTACATATTTTTCTTCAAATGTCGGATTAACTCTTTTCATGACATTAAAGTTTGACGGATTATAGAACTAAATCCATATTATTACTAAGCTATATTTATTCATTCCTTCTCTTATACGTATTCTTTGTTTCAGTCTACAGAGGCTCCCTTTACTCAGTCCAGTTTGTCCTCTGCTGCTTGGTTAATAGTGAGAGATTGGTCAGAACAACAACTGGGCACACAATTTTCTTCCCTCCAAGCTTTAGCATACTATTTAATTCTGAATAATTCTATAGGCACGGGGACAGAAGCAGCTACCAAAATAACTTCTGCAGCTGAATCAACAATCAAAGGTATATTCAGTATGTTCAATTTGGAAACACAGTAGTAGTAGACTTGCACGCAGAAAAAAATTATTAGACTTATTTGGAGTGAAAAATTTAGATTCATGTAGACCAGTTTTTCAATATTAAAATATACTTATATTAAGGTAGTTGTATCGCGAGAGGTGCGACATCTGTTAGTGAATCGATAAACTTGAGGCGCGAGACGCAGAGAGAGATTTGGCAACGTCGCATATAATTTTTGATGCCAGCTCGTCACTAATGTCAATATATTTTTACCTCTTTTAACAAATTAATACAGAGAAGACGTAAGAAATACCTTTATGGACATTTTAACATTAGCCTGTAAATATATTTTTGAATGTCTGATATATGCGTATAAAAACCATAATAAATATTCAGTAAACAGTAATTACCATTTAAAATAAACTCAAAGTATTTTCATATAACCGCGCCAATTATTAGAAATATTGCGATGTTGCTATGTCTACTACTCATATCCTCCATTCATTAATTTTCGAGTAGCCGCCATTATGTTATTTTACGGTGAATTACCTCGATATTTATACACGTGCTTCGTCAGAAATTAATTTAAATTTTCCTCGTTTTCGAGATCATTCTTAACTAAGGATCAGTCGTAAAACATCAATTTATTTCGCTTGGCGTCCATAAGCACAATGATAAATGTTGATAAAAACTGCAAACTTTAAGTGAATTAATTTCAATTTGCCTCATTTTTGATATCATTCTCGAATAAGGATCAGTCATAAGAGGGAAAATAGTGTCACAACATCAATTTTTTTCGCATGGCGTCCATAAGCGCAATGTTAAATATTGATAGAAACTGCAGGCTTTAAGCGAATGAACCTCAGAAACGAAACAGTAAATGAAGTTCAAATTTTATCCAGAATGTTTATTGATATGTGAATTAAATTTGCAGCAAGTTTCATGACTTTCTTGAATAACTTGAATTGCGATATAACTACCTTAATCCATGAAATGCTCAACTTTTGCCTACACAAATTTAGATTCGTTTAAAAAAAATATAGTTATAGTTATCGAACTTGGGGTGCAATGGAGATAATTGTCCCTACCGATTGCAATTATTGAGGGATACTTTCGAGAATATTATATATGTTTTCTAGATTTTTCTTTAAGTGATAATAGTGCAAAATAATCATCCATACACCATGGAACGAGGTAGTGAGGGAGGAGGTCTCGCACGTGCTGCATCATCCGTGCTGCAGACAAACACGTCAAAACATGTGTAATAATATCAGCTTTACATATCGTTTCCTTAGTACAGATTACACTAGTCATTAGTTGATTTTGATTTGGTATTGGTAGTTGAGACTATACATTGGGCCCATTGCTCAGAAATATGCTTTACTTCATGTCACTCTTGATAACATCTCTTCCAAAAAAAAAAAAACCTCATTAGTTGTTTCATACCTGGCTAAAATAATGGACGACATGAATAATCTCTTCATATATTACGTGAAAGAAACTCCAAATATTATTAAGTTAAGTGTTCGATCACGGCATGTAAATAGTAAATATCAAGTATTCATTGATTATGTCCCAAGTATTAACAGTGTTGAAGGAATTCAACGATACTGATGCGATTGTCCGAATGGAAACAATGAATGGATGCTGTGCCCATGTTGCAAGTGTGCGTGATATGTATACAATGTTGTAATAAACGAAAATAGTGATGACTACGATTGAAATTATCTGTGACATGCAATTAAAGTAAATAATTATTTATAACAAAGTATTCTCCTTTGTAATCAGTACCTACATATAATCAGTAAATTAGTTATTACTTTGATTTTGATAGGGCTTTGTGTGGTATAAATATGTAAATCAAATAATATTTCATATTTTTTTGGTCGGTGTAAATATACTTATTAGAACTGTACTAAAAAATAACTTTTGTAATATGTACGAATACTTATACACTATTAACACTTAAGGAAGAATCTGGAAAAAATTTATAATATTCTCGAAAGTATCCCTTAATAATTACAATTGACCCGTCTTCCTAGCTTTTATAGTTTTTGAGAAAATTAAGTTTGAAAAATAATAAATACTCTTACTTTCTCAAATATCATGGGGACAGGTCAAGGTCATGGGTTAAAGACCATACATATAGTGTTCTGTTGTAGTATGAATTTCAGTACATATGTTATTTCAGACATTGGCCGTGGGAGCCATTTCGCCATGCTTATCTCGCTAGACCCTTTAAATGAAAATTATTTCTATAATGTTCTTGATTTTTTTAATAATTAATTGTCAAACTGTATAAACCTTGTACAAGATTGGTACTAAAATATTTGTATATTCTGTACTATGTATTATTTGTATATACAGGCTGAGTCAGTGATCAATAACTCCTCAACTATTTGAAAGTTGAAAAAATGCTGTAGGTAAAAATTGAAGAAAATCAAGAGCAGCATATTTTAAAATCATTTTTAAATATACCGGATGTCTCACATAGTGGTGACAAGCTAATACTTGGATTTTTTAAATGGTGTTAAGTTTTGAATATTTTGTATTTAGTGCCAACCGGCAATTCTAGATTAAGCAGTTTTGTGTAGAAAAATACAAGTAGGCTTATGTCATCAGACAACTGTCATTATTATAAATGTTGATAATCTGAATATAATTCTTGAACACGAGAATCTATTTTTATTCAACGCAACCATACAGTCCACACAACTGAGCCATCCAAAGGAGTCCACCTGATATTACATCAAACAATATCAAAGAACAAGCAGCAAGTTTGATACATTGTGAGGAATATCAGGCAAGGACCCCAACATATTTTGGTTTGAACGAGCCGGATAACGAGCAGCGTACTGTACTCACAGTACCTATCAATGAGATTTCACCCGACCAAAGCAGATCGCAGAGGTGAGCGGTGGCAACAACGAGCAGAGAACAGAGGACCGACGCCGCCGCCGTAGAGTATTCATCAACTAGAGCAAGCGGTTTTAAGGAGCTTTGACGGCGCACGGCACCAGGTACTTCACTTAGGCAACATTACTTTATACTACAACAGAACTGTTGTATACATTCTATCTGAGTCTTTAGATATTTTAATATTAGTTATCATTTTGATTTAATATGTCGCAAACACAACTGATTGCTTTACACCGTAAAAGAGGTACCAAAAAGGCAGTATTAACTCGATTTACAAGCTTTCTAAATGATTTTAAAAGGTCAGAACCGGACAAAAGTAAAATTACCGAATTAGAATTACGTATATCTAACATAGAGGCTAATTTATTAACAGAGTTTAACGATATCCAACTGGAAATTGAAAATCTTGAGGATACAAATTTTGATATCTCTGAAACGGAGAATTTTGAGCAGACATATTTTGCAGTTTTATCGGATGCAAAAAATACTTTATCTAATCTCATTAATGATCAAAACAAAGTTGAAAATACTAATTTCACCCCAAATACCGCACATGAAAACAACCATTTCAGAAATTCAGAAATTAAATTACCTATAATCGAATTACCAAAGTTTGATGGTGTATATGAGCGATGGCTAGAATTTCGTGATATATTTACATCCTTAATTCATGAACGTCAAGACATAAAACCGATGTCTAAATTTCACTATCTAAGATCGGCTTTGGAGGGATGTGCGGCTCATTGCATAAAAACTATAGAGTTTACAGGTGAGAAATATGAACTTGCATGGGAGATTCTGAATGATAGATTTAATAACAAACGGTTAATGGTTCACAACCATATTAAATCAATATTCAGTATTCACGATATAAAATTCGAATCAGCTATAAGTTTACGCAATCTAGTTGATACATTATCAAAAAATCTGCGGTCGCTGAAGACGTTAGGGCTTCCTTCAGAACAGTGGGATGTTTTAATTATTTTTATTATAGTAAACAAACTTGACCAAACGTCTGTACAGGAGTGGGAGAAACTTAAGTTAGAATCTGATCTTCCAACTTTGAAGGAGTTCACAACATTCCTAAAAGATAGAGCTGATTTTTTGGAAAAGGTTGATTTGCATAAACCCAAATTTAAAGCTCGTGAACAACAAAAGATATTCACTACAAATTCAGGTTCTAGCAATTTCTCGTGCTTCATTTGTAAGAAAAACCATTCTATTTACAATTGCCCTGAATTTAACACCCTACCAGTTAACCTTAGGCTGGAAAAAGTTCGCCTTTTAAAATTATGCGTCAATTGCCTGAGAACTAATCATCAATCAAAAGACTGCAAATCTGGTAATTGTCGAAAATGTAGAGGTAAGCACCATACTTTGTTACATCTCGAGCAGCAGAACTGTAGTTTAGAACAAAATGGATCTGATTTAACACACAGTAAACAAGGGAACGATGACGTACATGAAATAACTGATTCGTATCATGCACGCGCATCCAGTAGTCAAGTTCTATTATCTACTGCTATGGTCGACGTTGTCGATGCACGCGGCAATCGACATTCTTGTAGAGTCATGCTTGACAGTGGATCAATGACCAATTTTATATCAGAAAAGCTATTTACTAAATTAGCACTACCCAAAAACAAAATTAATCTCGCAGTCGTTGGCATAGCTCAAATAGAATCAAAGTTAAAGTCATCATGTGAAGTTGAACTAAATTCAAAACATAATGCTTTCAGTACGACCCTGCACTGTTTAATAATTCCAAAAATCACAGAAGGTCTACCCAATTCGTATTTCGATCCTGGATCTCTAAATATTCCCCATCATTTGAGGTTAGCTGATCCTAAATATAATGTACCCGGTGATCTACTCATCGGTGCGGATACCTTTTGGAATATTTTGTGTAACAACACTGTACATTTGGGAATAAATAAACCAATTATGCAGAAAACTATGCTGGGATGGTTAGTATCAGGTCCCTTAAAATTCCCTGAACGTCGAAACTCTAATACTATGTGTAACCTTAGTCAATCGAGCGTTAATATTCAGGATCAGTTAGCCAAATTTTGGGAACTAGAGGAGATTTCCTCAAAACCTCTATTCTCAAAAGAAGAAATGCAAGCCGAGGAACATTTTATTAAAACATTTAAGCGGAATCATGACGGGCGATTTATAGTATCTATTCCTCTGAAGGAACCCATTACTAAATTGGGTAGTACAAAACAGCTAGCATTAAAGCAATTTTATAATCTAGAACGAAAACTCAACTTAAACCCTAAACTAAAACAAATGTACGTTGATTTTATGAGTGAATACGAAGAGCTCTCTCATATGTCCAAATTTGAAATATCTAATGATCAAGTTTCATTTTATTCTCCACATCATGGAGTTTTAAAGCATGTAAGTACAAAACTTAGAGTAGTATTCGATAGCTCAGCAATATCTACATCCGGAGTTTCCTATAACAATTTGCAAATGGTAGGACCGACCATCCAGGATGATCTTCTGTCAATTCTTCTGCGTTTCAGGCAGCACAGATTTGTGGTGTCAGGAGACATTGCCAAGATGTATCGTCAAATATTAGTCGACGATAAATTCAAATCTTTGCAGCTAATCCTTTGGCGATCTAGTCCCGATCATGAACTTCTAACTTATTCTTTGAACACAGTAACAAATGGAACGGCTTCTGCTTCGTTTTTAGCAATACGTTGTCTAAAACAATCAGCCGTTGAATATGAACAATCTCATCTCAAGGCATCAAACGTAATAAGCAGAGATTTTCATGTTGATGACTTGCTTACTGGCGCAGATACAGTTCATTTAGAGTTAGTTTCAACCTTTCAACGTTTTGTTTCATGTCAAGGCATACCATCGCACATATACAGCGACAATGGCAGTAATGTTGTGGGTGCCAACGCAGAACTAAAGGAACTTGGAAATGTTTTAACAAGCTCAAAAGAAAATTTAAAAGAACAGTTAGAGCACAAACAAAACGTAAAATTGCATTTTATACCGGCATATTCCCCACATATCGGTGGTATATGGGAAGCAGGTATAGAATCTGCAAAGTATCATATCAAACGCATAATGTCAAATACTCTTTTAACATTTGAAAATTTTTATACAATTATAACTCAGATAGAAGGTATACTCAACTCCCGACATTTGACACCTTTGACAGCCGATCCCAATGACTTGGAAGTACTCACCCCTGCGCATTTCCTCATTGGACAATCCCTCAATTCAGTACCCCATCCCGATCTGCGTAGCATACCAGCTGGACCACTTTCTCTGTTTCAACATCTACAACAACTTAAACAGCATTTTTGTGCAAGGTGGTTCAAGGAATATATACCTCAGCTGCAAGAGTGTGTAAAATGGAGAACTAAGCAAGAAAATTTACGCATTGGATCCGCTGTTCTGATCAAGGACGATAACCTACCCCTTTCCAAATGGCATATTGGGCACATAGTTGAACTTCATCAAGGAAATGATAATATTGTGCGAGTAGTGTCAATAAAAACCATAAACGGAATCATAAAACGATCTGTAGTAAAGGTGTGTCCACTCCCAGTAGACATAGCCGTGTAGTCACAGAAGACTGTATCATTTATATGTTGAACTTTGAATTTGAATTATACATTACTAGTTTAAAAATGTAATTCTTATCCCCTCTGGTATTTGTTGAAAGCCAACCCTTTCAAGGCCGGGGGCATGTTAAGTTTTGAATATTTTGTATTTAGTGCCAACCGGCAATTCTAGATTAAGCAGTTTTGTGTAGAAAAATACAAGTAGGCTTATGTCATCAGACAACTGTCATTATTATAAATGTTGATAATCATAGTAATAAAGAGCAGTTGGTGCGAGCCCCTTCCTCTTTGCGATCTTAAGGTACATGCTGTCGAGACGCGCTTCATTTCGCCGGTCCGTGCCCGCCTCGAAAGTGATCGGGACGGAATTCTACAGTGTATAGGCTATACTCGGTTCCGGTATTTTTCCGGGTTTTTCCGTTACAATCGGACGAAAGTCACCTATCTCTCTCGCCTGCTTTTTTGGGGAATGAGGAGTCGAGGGGTAAAAGAGAAAATAGGGGAAGGCGATTTGGTATTTCGTAAACGTCAAAAATGTACGATTTCCTTTCGCTCCTGCCGGGCTTAATTTTCGATTTCGACCTCGCAGTTTGCGGCTAGCTATAACTAGAATCTCTCCCCGTTCCGCCGCGATGCCGCACGGCGCTCCAAAATATGTATTTCCAAAAATACGGACGTTTTAAGATTGCACGTTTTTGCACTGTTTCGGCTCCGAAGCGCGTCTCATTTTTTCGGTTTTTCGCCTATAACTCGAAAACGGTCGGAGCTAGCTCAAAATAAAAAAATCTCAAAGGACAAGAGCGTTTCTTTCCGCTTCCTCCGGTATCTTCAAAATTTCCGTACGTGTCTTCGTTTCGGAGATATCGGCCGAAAGGTGCGGCGGTGCAAAAAGGCGGAAAATTGGACATTTTTACCTTTAAACCTCCATAACTTCTAAACGGGGCCTCCTAGAGCAAAATACTTCGCCCTAACGAAAATGTAGAAAAATGAATTATCTAAAAGTCTTTTTTTTTGTTTTTCTCCAGCTCCAAAGATTAACGAGCTACGGGCGGTCAAAGTGGAAGAATTTTTCGTAATTACGTGATATTTTAAATTTAAAAGATCCCAGAAAAGCTACTTTTGTCGCGCTCGCCGCGGGCCTAATTTTCCATTTTTCCGGTCAAACTTGGTATCGCCAGAAAGCTACGTTCTTCTGCTTTCCAGAGAGACGTCGAACACCGTTTCACTCCTGATTTTTATTTACTTATGAATTTTTAAAGTACTTACGGTTTTCAATTTTTACGAAAATATCCATTCTTATTTCGCACAGAACTACACTAAATTTTTTATTTAACCCAGAGCACGTACTGCGTGGATAAAATGCCAATCTCCGTGTTCAAATAGAGACTAAGATCGAGCTTTTACGTCAAGTATTAACTAAAATATGAGTATTTTAAGATTTCATGTTTTACAATTTTCTAGGTTACGTTTTAACACACTCAAATTTGTCACATTTGTCTCGCCCCTGTGAGGCCGAATTTTCGATTTTCCCTGTAAATTTTGGGATCACGGGAAAGGGCCAAGCTCCCCCTTTCCATCGATACACAGAACGAGCTTCTATTCTATGTACTTGCTTAATTATGAATTTTTTTGTACGTAGACGTTTTTCACTTTCTCACAAAAAACCCAACTTTCACACGCCCGTGTCGGGCCGAATTTCCGATTTGGCCCGCACACTCCACTATCACAACAAAATATCGTCCTTTATGATTAATTTGAGACCTAAAAAGCCTCTCAACTTCCATTATTTCCTGAAAAATCACAGTTTTTAAAGTCCATGTTTTCCTTTCAGACATAAAGTTTTGTCGACAATGCAGAGCACTGTAATAGGTGGTAAAAATTATGTGTGTGAAGTTAGCACGCGTTGCTGGCAACACGGCGTTGCCAGCAACGCGGAAATAAGTTTTGATGTAAAATTTTTACAAATTAAATAGAATGCCAATAGTCGGGTGCCCAAAACAAATCTCGATATAGGGTGAGCCAAATTTATCGAATTAAATTTATTTGTCGTCCGATTGGCCTGAAATTTGGTACTCGGGGATTATCGACCACGGTGCTCACGAATGTGACGTCGGAATCGCAAAATTCAAAATGGCGGCGCCAAAATGGCGGACGATGTTTGTCGATTATGGCGTCACACCGCTCAAAATCGGTATGTGTGGGTTTTCGAGGTCGCCGATTACGAATCCGAAATCTAAATTGAAAAATTCAAGATGGCGGCGGAGCTGCAGGACACATTTTGCCATTTACGATGCTATTCGACTGAAAATAAGTACGTATGTGTTATCGAGGTCACAGATCACGAATATGTTATCGTAACTCAAAAATTCAAAATGGCGGCGTCCCCATAGCCTAATATTCATCATTTACTTTAACTTCCTTATTTTTCAATCGATTCAAATGAAACTCGGTATGTTGAAGTTACTGAAGTAGCTGATCGTGAATATGACGTCGAAATTGAAAAATTCAAAATGGCGGCGGAGTTGCAGGACCCATTTTACCATTTACGGTGCCATTCGTCTGAAAATAGGTATGTATATGTTATCGAGGTCACAGATCACCAATATGTTATCGTAATTCAAAAATTCAAAATGGCGGCGTCCCCGTAGCATAATATTCATCATTTACTGTAACTTCCTTATTTATCGTCCGATTCGAATGAAACTCGATATGTTGAAGTTACTGAAGTAGTTGATTGTGAATATGACTTCGAAATTGAAAATTTCAAAATGGCGGCGTCCCCATAGCCTAATATCCGCTATTTACTGCACTTTCTTATTTGCCGTCCGATTCAGCTGAAACTCGGAATGTGAAGGTTGCTGAAGTACCTAATCGAATATGAAAGTGAAAAACTGAAAAATTAAAAAACTGAAAAACTAAAATTCTGAAAATCTGAAAAATTGAAATAATGAAAAACTGATAAACTTGAAAACTTGAAGACTTGAAAACTTGAAATCTTGAAAACTTGAAAACTTGCAAACTTGAAAAATTGAGAAATTGAACACTTGAAATCTTGCAAACTTGAAAAATTGAAAACTTGAGAACTTGAAAACTTGAAATCTTGGAAACTTGAAAACTTGAAAAATTGAAAACTAAAAAATCGAAAGGTGAAAAACTAGAAACTGAAAATCTGAAAACTGAAAAACTGAAATAAAAGGCTGACAAATGAAAAACTGAACAAAGAAAAATTGAAAAACAAAAAACTGAAACACTGAAAACCTGAAAACCTGAAAAACTTAACTTAAAAACTTCAAAACTTAAAAACTGCAAATCTTCAAAACCTAAAAACTTAAAAACCTAAAAACTTAAAAACTTAGAAAATTAAAAACTTCGAAACTTTAAAACTTTAAAACTGAAATTGAAAAACTGGAAAACTGGGAAATTGGGAAACTGAGAAACTGAAACACTGAAAGACTAAAAGACTGAAAAACTGAAATACTGAAATACTAAAAAACTGACAAACTGAAAAATGAAGCTAAAAACTGAAAACTGAAAAATTGAAAAACTAAAAACTGAAAATTGAAAACAAAATTAAAAAATTGAAAAAGTGAAAACTGAAAATTGAAAAATTGAAAAACTGAAAAACTAAAAACTGAAGACTGAAAAACTGAAAAAATTAAAAACTGAAAACTGTAAAACCGAAACACTGAATGATGAAAAACCGAAAAACTAAAAAACTGAAAATTAAAAAACTGAAAACTTAAAATTTAAAAAACCCAAAAAAAGTGAAAATTGAGAACTAAAATTCAAGCTTTCTACAATGATTCAAGCGTTACCTAATCGAGTGCGGAGCACTCGCATTGACAGCTTTAGCTGTCACCCCTCCGGAGGAGCTAGAATGGGCGATAGCCCATTCTAGTCTGAATATAATTCTTGAACACGAGAATCTATTTTTATTCAACGCAACCATACAGTCCACACAACTGAGCCATCCAAAGGAGTCCACCTGATATTACATCAAACAATATCAAAGAACAAGCAGCAAGTTTGATACATTGTGAGGAATATCAGGCAAGGACCCCAACAAATGGAACACCCAACATTTTTTTTATGTAGTTACATTTGACTCTTAATTGTCTATCCAGTCATATATCATTCTTGGAATTATTTATTTATTTATTTATTCTGTATTTATTCCATAATTACATACATGCAGTGAAAAATGAAGATACATGGAAGATTAATGGCAAAACAATAATACAAATATTAATGTATAAGTATATAAATATAACAAGAAATTCAAATATTTATGTATTTGTTATCACAGATAGTTTTGATTTTAATTTGATTCTATTAATATTGAACATTCTACATCATGTTAACTACTGAAGATTCAACAGGTGAGTTTATATGCGAGGCGTTAAACATACAATCTCTCTGTCTTAGTCTGGCGTCTGGTACCTATATAAAAGTTTAAAGCACCTAACGTTTCTGGTACATCTATTTGATTATGTAATATGTCAAATGTGAACAATATTTGAATGTCTTTACGGCGTTTAATGAGAGAAGTTATGTTAAATTCTGTTAGTTGACTTTGATAAGATATGAGAAGAGGCCATATTCTATGTTTCTTAAAATACTGAGATCTTAAAAACATCTTTTGTACTTTTTTTTTAGCTTGTCGGTGTATAGGTATGTTCTTGGAGACCATATAATGCAACAATATTCAAGTTTCGAGCATACATATAAATTAAACAGCAAAATGCAGGTATTATGAGTACAATCTTTAGGCCAGTCGCCACGGACTTCAATCAATCAATCAATTTTATTTGTTCCTTAATATAGAATTACCCATAAGGGTGTAGAACATGTCAAAATATAAAATATTAAATACAAGCTATGTATAAAATTACAATAAATTGATAAAATATAAAACCATGATAAGTGTACAGGACAAATATAAAACATTATTAACATTAAAATTACACATTAAAATATTAAAAACTTATAAGTATCTCAGTTCATATTTTCTATTTGTTTGTCTTCGAAAAATTCACTGAGGCTATAGTAGGCCTTTTTAAGGAGAAGGTTTTTCAATTTTTTATACATCACGTTGTTGTTGAGGTTTCTTATAGTTAGTGGGCAGTTTATTATAAATCTTGATTAAGGTGTGGTAGACATTTTTCTGAATATATGTAGTTGTTGGTATTACAGGGTACAGATCTGCTTTATTACGTGTGCTGTACTTATGAAATTTATCACAACTTCGAAAGAAGTGTTTGTTTTCGCAGACAAATTTGACTGATTCGAAGATCATGATACTGGTTAAAGTTAATATTTTTTCTGACATAAATACTGGTTTGCACGATGCCCTTTGGTTTAAATTATAAATGTTTCTAATGCATCTTTTTTGTAGAACAAATAATGCAAAGTTAGACAAAAATTGCGAAAGTCTTTAATCTTTGAGACAATATTGGAGGGGGTGAAAAAATCATGTATCCGGTTTTGCACCCTTTTCCGCCCCCCGGAACACTGTTAAATTAACAAAAAACGTAAATTTGCAAATAACTTTTTGAAAAAAAATCCGATATTTACACAAATTTTAGTGAAAATTTTAATAATTATTACACGTATTCTAACAAGTTTGTACCCTGCTACGATGACCGGAACATTGAAAATAGTTGTTTTTTAACTTTATAATGAAATGTTTTGTGGAAAAAAATTGCGAAAGTTAGGCAAATGATTGTTTATGCAACAGAGAAGGGTCACAAACCCGTTTGTAATTTTGCATAACTTTCTTTACCCCGGAAGATTTTTTTCACAATTTTTTTATCTGGCACGGACACGATTTTGACGTTTTAAACAATAAGTGGGGGTCTAAATAATTGCGAAAGTCTTAAAATCGGGTTGCAAATGTTTGTAACACCAATTAATGATACAATCTGAATTTGCAACCTCGTAAATGTCCTGGAAGTTAATGAAATTACCTATTTTTTAAATAACGAAGCTAATGCTTGTCTCGAAAAAATTGGAAAATAGGTGCAAATTTCATATAGCATTCTAATAATGGATATAAATACTCATGTGAATTCACAACCGTGCAAAATATCAGGAATATAATTTATCTATCTTCGCTTTCTTTCTGAAGTATTTCGCAATTTCATTAAAGTTTCATCAGCATGAAAATAATTCCAGAGAAAAATTGCAAATTCATTATTGTTTTAATTATGTGGGTATATAGCTTAACATCAAATTGCAATCCATTTATTAATGCGGAACATGATTTAAATAAATAAAATCTCCTTGAGAGAGGGTGACAATAACATACACTCGCACATACTCAACACACGAAAATACAAAAAACCCACTATCCTGCCTTTCCTTGCCATACCATGCCCCCTAAAACACCCTAAAAAAATATTTTTACATATAAAAAAAAACTCCCTCGTCTTATCTTACCCCCGATTATTTTTGTTCCGCCCAGCCACGCACTAACTATTATGCGTTAAGCTACTCTCAGTACGTGTTTTTATGTATCAATAAAATAGTCTGTAATCTTGTTATATGTTTTATATGTGCACTTTATATACATCTAGGTAATAATAAGTTTGAAATGTAGGATAGCTAAAAATAAAAAGAAATCTTTAAATGGTAAGAATCTTTATGTAAAAACCCTCCTTACTAGCTGAAAAGTACATAGCTCTGCAGACAGAAGTACATCCCGTGTTAATTTTTAATTAAAATATAATCTTCGAGTGCAGCTCTGAAATTTTGTGTAGTTATATATTTTAACTGTAGAAAGAAATAAATGCCATGTAATTTTAAGATAAGAAATGTCAGCCAAAAAATTGAAAACAAATTAAAAAAGTACACCCGTACAGGATTCGAACCAAGAAATCCGCTATGAATGTCGTGTCTTAACGCGATGGGCTACGGTCGGGGTGGACATGAAATTTCAGTTAGTCTCGTTGGAAAAAGCAAAACATGAAATTTTTAAATGTTCATAACTAAATAAATGCATTAGCAGGAAGGCTTCGTAATGTCGATATCGAAAGATTGAAATTGGCATTTTCACAGCATCGTTATTTGCATGGGCGAAATCGAAAATTTTATTATGATATGTTATTTTTACATTAATATTAGT
Organism: Stenurella melanura; assembly: GCA_963583905.1. NCBI lineage: Eukaryota > Metazoa > Arthropoda > Insecta > Coleoptera > Cerambycidae > Stenurella > Stenurella melanura. The sequence goes on along the minus strand of OY757310.1, from coordinate 78,088,711 downwards.
TATATTCTTTCTCTTCTCTGTTGTTTTCGCTTAATGTTTTGACATGTTCTACACCCAGTGGGGTATTGTATTAAAAAGGAACAAATAAATGTATCTATCTATCTATCTATCGAGACGACAGAAGTGAACGAAAAATAGCACTTTTTGACACTTCGCGAATTGGATTTGTTTTTTGTTCCATTAATGTCACTGCTTAATAACCGGAAAATCCGGAAGAATAGGGAGATTTTAAATATAAAAACAAAATCGCCAGAACTGCACCTTAACCAATGTCAAATTTTAATAATTTGAACCATTTTCTTACAACTTTACCGACTTCTGGCAACGTTTAATCTCCGACCTAGACTTCTGGCAATAATTTTAAGCAATTTCTACAATTAAAAACTATAACTACACAAAATTTCATCATTTGCACCTATTTTTCAATTTTTTTCAGGCAATCATAGCTTCATTATTTAAATAATAGGTAATTTCATTAACTTCCGGGACATTTACGAGGTTGCAAATTCAGATTATATCAGTTATTGGTGTTACAAACATTTGCAACCCGATTTTAAGACTTTCGCAATTATTTAGACCCACACTTATTGTTTAAACGTCAAAATCGTGTCCGTGCCAGATAAAAAAATTGTGAAAAGAATCTTCCGAGGTAAAGAGAGTTATGCAAAATTACAAACGGGTTTGCGACCCTACTCTGTTATATAAACAATCATTTGCATAACTTTCTCAATTTTTTTCAACGAAATATTTCATTATAAAGTAAAAAACAACTATTTGCAATGTTCCGGTCATCGTAGCAGGGTGCAAACTTGATAGAATGTGCAATAATTATTAAAATGTTCTCCAAGGTTTGCATAAATATCGATTTTTTTTTAAGTTATTGAAAATAAATGTTTCTTGTTAATTAAACAATGTTCCGGGGGGCGGAAAAGGATGCAAAACCAGATTAATTATTTTTTCACCTCCTACAATATTGTCTCAAAGATTAAAGACTTTCGCAATTTTTCATACCTTTTTTGCTTTAATAACTGGCCTACACTTTACTTGACCTAGGAATAAAACCTAATTTCCTATAGCATTCAGAGGTAAGACTGGTTAAATGAGAAATTATTAGTCAATAAAATGCCAAGGTCTTTAATTTCGTTCAGTCTTTCAATCTGATTCTTGTTGATATTATATGCGACTATGATAGTCTTTCTTTTTCGCATAGGTTATTATACTGCGGTATAGCTGCGTTATTCCATTTTTTTTTGCTATGAAAAATGCATTTGTAGCTGCCAAGACTAAAATCTGCAGAAAACATTGTTTCATAATTTGGCCATCGTTTTAGCACTTTTCAGACCTTTCAAAATCAACGCTAATTCTACATTGTGTTCTCCACGATGATCGAAATTTTTACATTTTTAAACTTTCATAACTCAATTTTCGTTCAAATGGAACATCCTGTATATTTTTACTTCAAATGTTTCAGCAATCAATTACCTATATGCTGATATCAACAGTGACCACTTTTCCGACTTGAATTTTTCAAGAACTGTCGAAGAAAAGTGGGCACTATGAGGTGTCAGCGTACAAATAACAGATTTATAAAACATTTTTAGTAAAAACATACAGGGTGCTCCGTTTGAAAAAGTTAGCTTATAACAAATATTAATTATTTGAATTATCGTGGAAGACACCCTTTAGAATTGTGTTCGACTTTAAAAGACCTGGAAATTAGTATATGACCTTGATTAACATTCACAGTGAAACAGCATAAGAACGAAAACTCGGAGTAAAGTTGATATCTCTTTAAGTTGCCTACAGTCCACATGGACATGATCCACCTGTTACATAGAAATGTGGACGGGATAATGTTGGAAACGAAGATTTGTTTACTTATTTATTTGTTGTTTGCATTGTTTTTATATATTAGTTATTGTTGTGATTGTACTAGCTCCGTAACTAAGAAAGTGTTGTTGAATAAAAAATAAAATAATTTATATTTGACATCTGTTAATTTCTGGCTCTAAAAACCCACAAGTTTAGGCATATTCTGCTTCAGGTTATGGGCCCAGAACACCCAGTACAATAAGAAGGGTCAGTGGTTCTCTAGTAATAGAAGAAAACTAGTTTCGTGTCAAGTCACATCAAATTTAACATACCAGTTAAAGGTATTCTAAAGGTAATAAGATGGACAAGTTCAAGAATATTAATATTCAGAAATTCGATGGGAAGAATTTTTCACTGTGGAAATACCAGATGGAAATAATATTTAGAGCAGAGGGTTTGCTGGATTTAATTAATGGTAAAGCAAAACAACCAGTAATAACAGATGAAGAAAACGTAAAGAAATCATGGGAAAACTTAAATGCTAAAGGGATGATGTTAATATCTATGTCAATGGAGTTTAGTCAATTGCAGACTGTAATAACGTGTGATAATGCCGCCAGTATGTGGTCAAGGCTGAAAATAATTCACGAACAAAGGTCCTCCGCGAACAAAGTGATGATTAAACAAAAATTTTTCAGTTATAAAATGTCAGAAACCGACAGTATTGCACAGCATATTAGCAACATAGAGTCAATGTCACAAGCTCTAGCTGATGTTGAAGAAAAAGTAAGCGATATAGATAAAATAGCTAAAACTTTAGAAAGTTTACCTCACAAGTATGGATCATTCGTAACTGCATGGGACTCATACGACGAAGATAAACAAACATTTGAAAATCTTACAACAAGACTTCTCAAAGAAGAATTGAGGCTTACTCAGGCAGACGAGCTAACAACTGCGTTTGCTGCTGTTAAACTCAATAAGTATCCTCATAGTTCGAACAAAAAGAATTTTGTTTCTAATACCAAAAGTAATTTTATTCCTAATACAAAGTATTCTAAAAAAGATGTAACGTGCTACTACTGTAACAAGAAGGGGCATTTCAAATCTGAATGTAGAATAAGGCTTAGTAAACTTCAACCTGGTTACAGCAAGCAAAACTGTGATCCAAATTACAGAAATCAAGCTCTTAGTGCTGAGATGAAAAATATAGTTGCTGATGGATGTGAAGATATCTGGCTCGCTGATAGTGCAGCATCAAAGCATATGACGTCGCACAAAGAGTGGTTTTCACAAATAACACCACTAAAGAACAAAGATGTCCAAATTGGAGATAACTCTTTTATTACCGCTGAAGGAATTGGCTCAATTAGTGTAATGGCTGTTGTGAATGGTAGAAGAGTTCCTCGTACATTGGTAGAAACCTTATACGTTCCAAAGTTGAAGAAAAATCTTTTTTCAGTGGGAGCAGCTATGAGCAAAGGTTTGCAGGTCGAATTTAATAGTAGATTCATAGAAGTTAGAAATAAAAATGGTGTAGTTGCTGTTGGAAGGAAGCTGGAGAATCAATGCTATAAAATGTTATTTGAAATCCTACAAATTCAAGGAAACTCCGCAGAAACGAGTATTGTTCAGCTATGGCATGAACGGTTGGGTCATGTTAATTTTCGTACTTTGAAAGACATGTCTGACAAAGGAATGATACCTGATATCAAAATCCCAAATAAAGAAGTCACACGTATTCAGTGTGAGGGTTGTCAATATGGAAAACAACATAAGCAATCATTTAATGCTAATTTGAATAGACGAGCTGAAAAACCTGGTGAATACATTCATTCCGATGTCTGCGGTAGAATATCAAGTACTTCATTAGGAGGAGCTAATTATTTCGTTTTATTCAAGGATGATTGTACTTCATATCGTTTTGTTTATTTCATAAGACATAAAAGTGACGTTTTCACAAAATTTCTGGAATTTCAGAAAATGTCAGAAAGACAAACTGGTAATAAAATAAAAATATTCCGAAGTGATAATGGAACAGAATTTGTTAACCATCATTTTAAAGATCTTTTTAAAGAACATGGAATAATACATGAAACCAGTGCTCCATATACACCAGAGCAAAATGGAAGGGCAGAGAGAGATTTGAGATCTATAGTTGATAGTGCCAAAAGTATGTTGCATAGTACTGCTCTCCCGATGAATCTTTGGGCGGAAGCAATTAATATGGCCGTATACTTATTAAATCGTCGCCTGTGTGCACAAGATAAGCATGTTACTCCTTACGAAAAATGGACAGGAAAACAATTAAATCTTAGCCATTTACGAAGGTTTGGATCTGAAGCATTCGTACTTGTGCCTAAACAGTTCAGAAATAAGTTCGAGAGAAATTCCAAGAAACAAATATTAGTGGGATATGACGGCAACAGTTCCAATTACAGATTGTATGAATTGGCTGCCAGGAAAGTTGTCGTCGTGAAACATGTTAATTTCAATGGATGTATTTATAAAGACAGTAGAAATATGTCATGTCAAAACAACGTTATATTTGAGATGGAAGATGAAGATAATTTACAAGAAGAGTCCGTAGACACCAAATCAGAAGGCAGAATAGAAAACCAAACGTCAGAAAACATAGAAGTAGAAATTAATCAAGAAAACCAAACGTCAGAAAACATAGAAGTAGAAATTAATCAGCCTAAGGATAAAGCTTCAGAAGAAAATGGCCATTATTTAAGACACCGTGAAGATATTAAGAAACCAATTTGGTATGAAGCATGTGCAGCAGTATTAGGTGAACCTCAGACCTACGAAGAAGCTATGGAAAGTGGAGAAAAAGAAGAATGGAAGAAAGCAATGGAAGATGAGATTAAGTCGCTGATGAAAAATGAGACGTGGTCACTACAAGTTTTACCAGCGGATCGCAAAGCAATTGGGTGCAGATGGGTGTTTAAAATAAAATATAAAGCGGATGGTAAAATTGAAAGATATAAGGCCAGACTTTGTGCAAAAGGTTATAGTCAAAAATCTGGCATAGACTATTTTGAAACATTTTCACCAGTTGTAAGGTATGATTCCGTTAGAACGTTATTATCAATTGCAACTGTCAGTGATTTAGAAATTTGTCAGTTTGACGTAAAGACGGCTTTCTTGAACGGAGATTTACAAGAAGAAATCTTTATGAAGCAGCCGGAAGGCTTTAATACAAAAGATTGTACTCTGGTATGCAAACTCAACAAAAGCCTATATGGTTTGAAGCAGTCTCCGAGATGTTGGAATAAGAAGTTTGTGGAGTTTCTTAGTTCATACAGCTTCAAGCAGTTAGATGCTGAAAAATGCATTTTTTATGCACTCTTTGAAAATTATGAACTATTCCTGGCGTTGTACGTTGATGATGGTCTAATTATGTGTAAATCTAAAAAGGTTATGGACATATTTTTGACAGAACTTGGAAAAATATTCGAGATAACCATTTGTGCTGCAGAATGTTATGTTGGATTGGAAATCAGTCGCAATAGAGAACAAAGAAGTATATTTTTGGGCCAGCAAGGGTATGTTGCCAAAATTTTGGAGAAATTTAACATGGTAAATTGTAACATCAAAGCAATTCCTGCCGATCCAAATGTTGTGCTTCATGCAAACCAAGCATCTACAAGAGATAGTAGGATGCTTAGTGTGCCCTATAGAGAAGCTGTAGGAAGTTTAATGTTTCTCGCTGTCGTCACACGCCCAGATATCATGTTCGCTGTGTCTCAAGTGAGTAAATACCTTTGTAGTCCAGCTTTGGAGCATTGGATAGCAGTAAAAAGGATATTCAAGTATTTAAAAGGAACCCAGAACTATGGAATAAAGTATTGTGGAACTGATTTAAATTTTGTTGCATATTCCGATGCTGACTTTGCAAACGATATTGATTCTAGAAAGTCAACAACTGGTTATTTGACTATGTTAGCTGGGGCACCGGTTACATGGTCGTCACAGTCTCAAAAGTGCGTTTCCCGTTCTACTACAGAGTCAGAATACGTGGCAGGTTCAGAAGCAGCCAGAGAGGTTATTTGGTTGAGAACATTACTTCAGGAGCTTAATGTAGATGTATGCGAACCTACCAAGCTATTCGTAGATAATCAAAGTGCCATTCGGTTAGTCAAGAGTCAAGAACACCATAAGAGGACCAAACACATTGATATAAAATACCATTATATACGTGACCAAGTAGAAAAGGGTTTCATTGAAACTGTCTATGTTGAATCTAAAAAACAACTTGCTGATATTCTCACGAAGGCTTTACCAAAGGAACAATTCATCAGAAATAGAAGTTCACTTTGTGTACCTTTAAATCAGTAAACAAATAGGGGGAGTGTTGGAAACGAAGATTTGTTTACTTATTTATTTGTTGTTTGCATTGTTTTTATATATTAGTTATTGTTGTGATTGTACTAGCTCCGTAACTAAGAAAGTGTTGTTGAATAAAAAATAAAATAATTTATATTTGACATCTGTTAATTTCTGGCTCTAAAAACCCACAAGTTTAGGCATATTCTGCTTCAGATAAGATGTCTAGCGAGTTCGATTTGTCAACACAAAGGAGATGCCGACTTTACTCCAAGTTTTCGTTTTTATGCTGCCTCAACTGAGATCGTATATACTGTACCTGTTAGTTCAAAACAAATAAAAAAGGGGTCTACTACTTTGGTGTTCTTTTTTTTATCTTAGAATTTAGCCTAATTTATGCTCTCAAAGTTTGAACATAACAATACAGAACACCTTGTATATTATATTCATAACAATTCAATATATTGTGAATTTTTATTTTCTGGAAGTATGTTTGCAACTAATTGTTTATTTTCTATTAGTTGAAGATACTAATGGTAAAGGGGGCAATAAACACAGGGAAATGCAACTTCAACTTCAAAGAAAAATACGTCAAAAAAATGAAGGAAAAGAAAGAAAAAGAAAGTTACAGGTAAGCAAGTAACAGTTTTATATACACAATTTTACATGTTCGTCATCACAATCTGTTTGGAGTTTTAAATTTTTTTTGTCTGTTGATATATTTTGAAATATCTGCATTCCGATTTAGAAAATCAAAGGCCACCAAAGTTGAACATTTTTGTGGAGATCCTGATTTATCAACTTTATGTGCACCCACTTTTCACTTGTTTTTTAAATATCATCTGTATATCTTTCCCTCCGACAGAACGGGCAGTAGATTTGTGTGTTTTTCTTTGTCTCTTGCTTTCCATCTTTGTAACAAATCAGGATCAGAGAACTTACCTGGAACTCACATCTAGAAAGAACACTTCTCAAAGCCTCTGGGAAGACTGTTCGGACTTGCTACAGGCTATTTGGTAAGATTTGGGGTCTAGAACAGAAAATGATCTAGTCCTATCTTTCAGTTGTGAGACACATGGTAACCTATGCATCATGTGTATGGTGGCCAAAACTGATGAAAACTTAACACAAGGAAAGTTGCCTGCTTAGGGATTGTAGGAGCAATGTGCTCCTGTCCCACGACCTGCTTCCTCTACATCTGTACTTGAGGCGGTCTGCTTGGGCACTTAAGGATTCTGGAGTTAATCCAATTGGAATTCATGACCAAACCCTAACTCAATGCCAATCAAATGGAAGCTTTGACTGTCTGTATGATTTGCTAATTGAGAGCCGTCAAACAAGCAGAATGAGTCACTCATCTGGTACACAGATGGATCATAAATAGCTGAAGGAGATGCCCAGAAATGCATGAATAAAGGTATTCGTGGGGCAAGAATCTTTCAGGTAGCAAAGCAACATTAAACACTAACACCTTTGAGTCTAAGATTATCTTGATAAGCATACAATTGCTGAAACAATTGGCAAAAAACAACAAGGCTGAAGCCCCATTTTTTGAGCCCAAACCATTTTGTGGCTTGTTCAAGAAATATAACGAAGGAAATCCTAAAATTGGAAAAGAAACAGAAAATGACCTACCGGAGGAATACTCCAGGCCAAGGCCAAGCAAAAAAGTTCATAACTTATTCGACAAAGAATGGCTTCTCGAACTCAGAAAATGCGACTTAAGGCTGATGACAGGCCATCGCCCCTTGAGATTTCATCTTAACAATATGGGCAAGGCAGACAATGATGTGTGCAGATACTGTGATAATCCGATAGAGAATGCGGAACATATTCTTTGTGGATTCTGAATTAGACTAAAGTACCTAGAAAAGGTGGAATTAACACCTGAAGGCATAAAGAAATTAGCCCATCGGAAAATCACAAACTTTGTGAAAAGAATCACCCCTAGAAATTAATGACCGCATACCTGAAAGACCGTATATAGTCATCATCTCGTCACCTCATGAGGTGTAGAGAAATAACTCAGTAACGGTTGCCTTTATTGAGGTATCCAAGAAAAGAAAATTTGGTACTGTTTGCTGTTACCATTATATCTAAATAAACTGCTTGTATAGCATTGTTATGTTTCTGTTCCTAAAGATTGTAATGATTTTTCTTGTTGATTTTGTGCATTGACTTGCATAACTATCTGTCATAGTCAGTTAAAATCCATATTTGTCTTATTTTTAGTCACCAAAATCGGATCACAAACCCAGTGGTAAAAAGTCAAGGTCCCAAAGCGTTCCTGCGCCACCTCCAGTTCCCATAACATCACCAACAGTGCAACTGGCTACGAGCAGCGGAATGGCCAGCAATGAGTGCAGCACGGCAAGCAGTAGCAGCACGAGTCCCATTCAGGGCAAAACTATCTGTGATAAATCACTAGATTTCACTCAACTACCAGCGTTACCTGACTTCAACAGTTTCCAAAAGCCAGCAGCAGATGGATTACTGGGAAATGGCGGACAGGTACGATTCAACATTTAATCCATGATTTATATGTACAGATTAGTCGAGAATCTGTCTTCTCAAAAGAGGCTCCTAAAGTGTCAGGCCTATGACTACGATATAGTTTTCAAAAAATATGTACATTATCGGGAATGACCTTCTTCTTTTTATTATTCCGAATAGTCCCTTCAAATTAGTCAAAAAATCGCTGTTTTATGGAAAAATTCCCACAGCTATAAAAACCTGTAAAAAGTGAAGCATTTGGGTTGTCTAAACATGATTTTCACTCCCGCGGTTCTAAAAAAGGGTGATTTTTGAAAAATATATACATATGTATGATTTTAGTGCTTTTTCGCTTTCTTCTCTATTGTGAGGAAAAAGTATGCATTTTGGTGAAACATGTCAGGACAGCAAAGTTGTAGAGCATAAAATTTTCTACAAATTTGGTCTCTACGTTTTGTCAGAATTTCGCATAGTTTCGCCACTAGAAGGCGCGAAAGATATAATATATAAAGAGACTTTTGCGCCCCTTTTAGATATTCAGTCAGAATTATGCACTTTGATGAAAAATATCGGGAGAGCAAAGTTGTAGAACATACAATTTCCTACAAATTTTCTCACTTCGTTTTTGTCCGAATTCCGCTTAGTTTCGCTGTTAAAGAGCACGAAAATCTATTTATGTATATTTCTTTCGTGCCCTCTAGCAGAGAAACTATGCAAAATTCGAAAAAAACGTAAAGAAACGTAGAGTCAAAATTTGTAGGAAATTTTATCCTCTACGTCTTTGCTCTCCTGATATTTTTCACCAAAATGCATAATTTTGGTTGAAAATTTAAAAGCAGGCTCAAAACTATATATATTTATATATCTCTTTCACACCCTCTAACTGCGAAACTATGTGGAGTTCGGACAAAAACGTAGAGACAAAATTTGAAGGAAATTTTATGGTGTACAACTTTGCTCTCACATTTTTTGCCAAAATGCATAGTTTTTCCTCAAAATAGAGAAAAGGCGAAAGAGCGCTAAAATTCACATATATGTATATACAGGGTGATTCAGAACTTATCCAGAAAAATTTAAGGGGATATGCATATAAATATAATAGCGCAAAAAAAATGAAAAAAAAGCACTTTAAAAAAAATTAAAAATTTTACTTGTACGCTACTGCTATTCTGGTCGTCTGCAATAAAAATTGGAAACAGCAAGAATCGTGAAAACAGCTGATATTGGATGAATAGTTGTGAAATGCGAAAACTTCATGTAAAGGAAATCGATAACGACAAGAATCTAACCTAACGTAATTTATCTTTGAAGTTAGAAGTTTACTTTCAATTTTTTATTTACTTTAACTGTTTACAAATTTTGTACATACCTGATGTTACAATAACTGTTCGAAATTTTGTCCACCGACCTGTATGCACTTTTAACAACGTCGTATCCAATTTTGCAGTACTAATGCAAATGTTCCCCCTTCTTGTTGTTCGTGTAGATGTAAATTATTGTCCCTGTCAGGCGAGCTGTCTTGTACTTATACGCGGATTTTCGGCTACAATTTCCAAAATTTCTTCCTCGGCCGCTAAAATACGTTGTGGACGACCAGGTCCCCCGTCTCGTTAACGATTGAGTTGTAAATTTCCGATATTACGGCCACGTTGAACGACTGTCGTAAAAGTTTCTGGGTTGTTAGACACATGTCTATCGGGAAAATATTCCGCATACAATTCAGACGCTGCTAAAGCATTCTGCATTGCCTCACCGTAAGTTAAAATCATGTCCATATACTCCGCCTTACTATACACATATGGCATTTTGAAAGAAACTCACTTACAGCACTAAAATTTAAAAAAACACTCACTAACAACGCGATTAAATCACAAACTGAAAACGCACGGTACTGGAACTAGTTGCTACTTGCTTGATTGAAGGGATCTGCGCATACAGTAAGGGGTAGGTCAGTGTTTCATCCAGTCGTCCAGCTAAGTAACGTTTAATACCATAACTTCAATATTTCTTTACGGCAGTTCTGTTAGGATTTTATTATATTTTTTTTCTTGGTATCGACTCTAATTTTAAGGGTGCATATCTCCCTAAATTCTTCCGGATAAGTTCTGAATCACCCTGTATTTTTTAGAACTGCAGGCAACCCACATGCTTCACTTTTTACAAGTCTTATAGCTGTGGAAAGATTTCTTTAATTTTTCTTAATTTGAAGGGGCTGCAATGTCTTGATAGACATTTTGTGATCCATGTAATGTTTTATTTGGCCTCTCTATGCTGTATAGCATGTGCAACAGCCTCACGCCATCCATTGCGGCTGTCTGTTAGGCCTCGCCAAAGCTCTTTCCCATGCAATAGCTACACAACATTCATTGCAGCTGTCTGTTAGGCCTCACCAGAGCTCTTTCCCACCAGTTCCTTGGCGGCATCAGCTCGATGTTTTGGCGGGATCTTTTTTTTTCACCTCTTACCATCTGGTTTTCACTGAACAATCAAACGTTCTATATTGTTCTCTCTCTTGTTGATGTTGCCTAAAAGTGAGAGGGCTCAAGAAAATACGATGCTAGAAAGTCGTTTTGGAGGACGTGTTTCTTGAAGAATCAAACTATTGGTGCCGTGGACTACAATCATAATTTTTGTAATTTACACTCAGACCACACTCAGAGCTTACTGTTTCGGTGTTGTTCAGAAGGTTTATGAGCTCATTTATGCAATATCATCTGCAAACCTCAAGTTAGAAACCTTTACCAACTTCGCAATCATTGGAGTTAGTGTTGTCGATCTTGACTAAAGCAGTTTTCTTCGTACAGTCGATGAATAATAGAGACCAGATGTCTAGTCGTTCCCGTCTGTAATAACATAGCCCATAATTTATTCCATTCCACATTGTCTGTAGTCCAGAAACATGTATCATATGTCCTTCTATTTTTTATATAATAAAAATTCATAATTTGATATTAAAGAAATGGACTTGAGAGTTCCAGTTTGTTAGAAGGTATATGTAACAATTACCCCTAGCTCAGTTCACTCGGTAGATGAGTCGTGTGGTAAGTGATATACTTATTGTATCATAAAGAAATGCTAGTCTGATCCAATGGACAAAAATCTAACTTCATGAAAGGGAGTAATAAAGTTTTGAGCGCCAATCCATTCTACCATACTTTACATTACTTGGGGGGTAGACTATAAATGGATAAGATAGTCTATTTCAAATTTAGTTAAGTTTATACAGTAATATAAAATGTCTTCTATTTACAAGTAAGATATAATTTGTTATTCAATGCTACTCTAAGATATAGGATGATAGTTTGTGTCACACACAAATAAAACAATTTGTTGGTTAAGATTTAAATTTGATTTTATTAGAAACCAAACAAACTGGGTAATTTAGAATTAAAATTTTAAAATCGGTTTTTAAATTAGCTGCCAATCAAACTACTACAAATATATGCAAATTTAAGCAATAATGTTACATGTGCATTTATATAGCAACGACGAGGGAAAAATATGATCAATAGTAAGTATTTTTATAAAACATAAATTATTTATGTAAAATATAATCGAAACAGATTAAGTAGCAAAGTCCCTACCTGATATGGAACTTGTTTAGATATTGTGGCCACAATGTCTTTACAGACAAATTTTCCTATACTTAAAATAACAGTTTATATCACCTAAAAAGGTTACGACTTACTATTATACCTTGTTATTCTTAATTTAATTAATAATTCAAATATAAATTTATAAGTGATTAAATTTGACTACGAATAGTACTTTCTAAAATTTGTAAGTTAAAGCCACAAATAATTATTAAAAGGAAATAATGGAAATTGTTATATCAAACTTAGCTGAATATTTTCCTTGTTTGAGTCCATGCCAACAGCTATGAATGAAGACGGCCACTCTCCTGCCCCTCCAAATTCCTGTCGCAGACCAAGGAGTTCCTTGCGTCCACCACACGGTATCTACGAGCCATTAAACCTTCTAATCCTCACGACAAAATTTGAAATGAATTAAAGACGAATATAAATTTGTTCGGAAATAGGCCTAAACTTCTAATGAATTCTTATTGTACTGCTTAAACGTTGAACATATTTTTCTAGTTAATTACTCCCTTAAATTTACGCCTTAGTTAAGAATACCATAATAACATCATAGCTTAACACGAAGCTTAAAACGAAACTTAAGACGAAGCTTAGCACCCTAGAAATAAAAGAAACGAGGTATGTTACAGTTTTTCTACCACACATGGCTATTACCAAAAATAAGTTGTTAAAGATCTTTAATTTACTTACGGAAGTACATTTCCGGTATACAAGCTGGGTTCTCCAGTTTTGATTGAGACATCCCTGAGCTCACACTCAATTTAAATTGGAATCGGTCATTCTCTATAAAAAAAAAATGGAAGAACGCCATTTTAACACGAGAACTTGTGAGCATTAAAATTTTTATCTTACCTATATCTATGAATATTATAGCCATCATCGTCACAAAATCCACCCACAATGTAGACATAAAGTCTAACAAATAACTAACACAATATTTTTTATTTATAATAAGGTTTTACTCTTTTCAGCTAACAAATTGTCTACGGTCCTCCTTACAGCGACGGAGTTAATGTAGGACTGACTCGTTCAACAAGTGCCGGTCACATGTTCCCATCCGATAGATCTTTTTCTGTATAAGCGGTTGCATACTTTAAGTGAAGTTAAAATTTAACATAATTATTTGATGAGCACAAGTTGTCATTCTTTTAAAAAATGTACTAATGGTTTAAACCCATAAGGTGGCAGTTCACATGTCACAAACAAAGGTACATAGACGCGTAATATTCTCGTGCCTTCTCGAAATTAACGTGAATTCAATATTTGTTCTCTAGTGCCACTTCCCTTCACAAAACCTTCTTGCTCAAGTCGGTATTTGCCTAGAGGGATTATGCTGAAGTCTAGATTGATGATATATAGCATTACTTTACCAGCGTATGATATTAATGCCTACAATCTATAGTTATCTTAAACACCTGTCCATCCCTTCTTATATAGTGGTTTTTCAATCATCGAGCCAGATTCCTGTTTACCATATGTTGTGTGAAGGACTTCCACTTCATACTTGCCAATCTAAGTATACAGGGTGTTTCAAAGTTAAAGGTACATACGTTACTTGTGGATAGAGGGCACTTTGGCGGTTTCAACTTTCCCGGCATTAATGCATCCATCATCCTCCCATACTGAGATACGGGATGTTTTATTGATTTTGGCCAAATCTTTCTTTGATCATAACTATTGAACAGCCCTGTATAATCGGTTCATACTTAGAATTTATGTTTCACTTATTTTTCTTGATAGAACTTCATAATAAACCAAAAAGAAATCCATGTCCAGCTTAATAAAAAATTGACAATATGTTGTATGTCAAAATCAACATCCTGTATGACAAAATTTTGTAGATCTGTTTCAATATTCGAAAAGAGCGGAAAAAGCTGAATAGAGTAGCTCACATAATTTTTTTGCGCATTTCATTCATCAACCTTGATTACTTGCCGTAAATCCAATTTCATTAAAATGGTCCAGACAGTTGGAACTTGAATATTTATTTAAGGTTAATTAACAAAAAAAAATAACTAGCAGCAGTGACAATTTGTTCACTTCTAGACCAGGTAAATGAACTATTGTAAAATAATTTTGAAAACAATGTAGATTTGCGCCCATGAATCAAAATATTACTTAATTTTGTGTCTTCATTTAAAAATAATATTTTTAATGCATGTATGTACAACAACAATAAATACGTGAAAGTAATAAATACATAACTATAATAACTGTTAAAAGTGGCCCCCATTTCGTTGAGTACATTTTTTGCTCTAGTAGTAATATTTCTAATCATATCTGGATTATTTCTAACTTCTGCGTAAGCGTTATTAACGCGCTCCAAAAGTTCCTCTCTACTATTAATGGCTACGCCATATACCCTTGCTTTTAAATGTCCTCAAAGATAATAATCAACAGGAGTGAAATCCGGTGACCTTGAGGGCCAATTTCGACCTATCCACATATTTGGAAAATTATCATTTGGGAAATTTCTCATTCCCGCAATATTTGCATTTTCCAATAATACGGGTAAAAATATTTGCAAAAAATCTAAATAAAGTTCACCTTATAATCTATTAGGGAGGATATGTGGCCCAATCAAATGATTGTTGAAAACACCGCACCAAATATTAACAGCAAATCGATGTTGGGATTTATTCTGTCTTACAGCATGTGGATTCTCTTTGGTCCAAACATGTGAATTTCTTAAATTATACCACCATCTCTTGTAAATTGTGCCTCATCTGTAAACAGACATCTGTTAAGAATTCTTCGATTCCAATTAATCCAGTTACTAAAATTTAACAAATGAACTTCATCCCCTTCCTCTAACCTCTAACAAAACAGCTATGTTATAAAAATCGTCTCGTTAAGTTTTAGTAAATGGATTATTCAGAATTGAAGCATTCTTAACGGATGTTTGTTTACAGATGAGGCACAATTTCCAAGAGATGGTGTTTATATTTTAAAAAATTCACATGTTTGGACAGAGAAAAATCCGCACGCTATAAGACAGAACAAATCCCAACATCGATTTGCTGTTAATATGTATGCATTTGGTGCGGTGTTTTCAACAATCATTTGATTAGGCCACATATCCTCCCTGATAGATTAAGAAGTGAACTACATTATTCTTAGAATTATTTTACAATAGTTCACTTACCTAGTCTAGAAGTGTAAGAATTGTCACTGCTGCAAGTTAACTTTTTTTGTTAATTAAACCCTAAAATATATATTCAAGTTCCAATTGTCTCGACCATTTTAATGAAATTGAATTTACGGCAAGTAATCAAGGTTGATGAACGAAATGCGCAAACAAATTAAGTGAGCTACTCGATTCAATTTTTTCTGCTCTTTTCGAATATCGAAACAGATCTACAAAATTTTGCCATACGTTGATTTTGACATACAACATAT
This sequence comes from Stenurella melanura, assembly GCA_963583905.1. Classification (NCBI taxonomy): domain Eukaryota; kingdom Metazoa; phylum Arthropoda; class Insecta; order Coleoptera; family Cerambycidae; genus Stenurella; species Stenurella melanura. The sequence goes on along the minus strand of OY757310.1, from coordinate 78,073,076 downwards.
TGTCAATTTTTTATAGGGCCAGACCTGGATTTCTTTTTGGTTTATTATGAAGTTCTATCAAGAAACATAAGTGAAACATATGTTCTAAGTATGAACCGATTATACAGGGTGGTTCAATAGGTATGATCAAAGAAAGATTTGACCAAAATCAATCAAACATCCTGTATCTCAGTAAGGAAGGACGATGGATGCATTAATGCCGGGTAATTTGGGACCGCCAAAATGCCCTCTATCCACAAGTAACGTATGTACCTTTTACTTTGAAACACCCTGTAGAATATAGACAATTTTTGTTGCTGAAAATTGATTCGTTTTGTTTGTACCTCCTCTACAGGCACATATTTTAACGTTTGTTGATGATTTTTAAACCAATGAAAAGTGTATTTTTTTCAAAATTCAGGTGCTCCTAAATTATTCTCGAAATGGTTGTTAACAACTGCTACAGAAATTGTTTATACAAAGCGTACCTGAAAAGTGCGGCGTATATTTCAGCATCGAGTGATTTTTAAAACTTTTGGATATAGACTCTTTCTATGACATGAAAGTGAAGGTGTGAAAGAATTATCTCAGTGAACTGCTGCGTTGTTCTTGTTGCCATTTTGAGTTTATAAGTGCACGTCTGTCATGTTCTGGCCCACTAGTGATTTCCACCACATTACACTGTGGTTATAAACAAACATATCTTCTATTTTTATATGACTGTATTCTAGGTTTACTAAATATTGAATAATTGCAAATATTCTAGTGTCGACTTCATTGTGATAAGAACGTATAGCAGATGTTTTGTTATCTCCATATATCATGGTGCAAGTCACTGATGAGCCAGAATATGCAAGATGTGGACATATACACCCAAAATTGTACCATTCTTTTATGCAGATTACATGTCATATTTGCAACAGTTTTGAAAATGCTGAAGTGCTGAAATTTATGCTGAATTTTTCAGGTATGCTTTATTTAAACAATTTCTGTAGCATTTGTTATCAACAATCTTTTTTCTTTTATTTTCTGCAAATTTACAATCTACCTCAAAGAATACAAAGTAAAAAGTAAATGGTTTGTAGGAGTTCGACGTGAATCAGGCACCATCCATTGATGGTTCTCTGAGGTTCACCTAGCTAGGTCTTCTGGCCACAATCTTAAGGAGTGCTGGTGGTTGATGGAATAGCTCAGCTACGAGCAGGTTGTTATGATTTGTGCTTCGATTAGTATTTTATTGAATATGGTGCTATGATATCTATAATAAATGGAATGTTGAGATCGTTGTGTAAAGTTTGGTTTGAGACATACCACGGGGCATCTGCTATCATTCTTAGCGTTTTTGACTGGAATGTCTGGAGAATCTTAGTGTTGGAAAGTAAGCTTTCCAACCTATAATTCTATACCGTATGTCCAGACTGGTGTTAATATGGTCATGTATATAATTAATGTATTTTCCAAGGATAACTGTAAGTTTTTATTTATTAACCAGTTCATGTTTTTTTCTTTTAGATCTAGTTGACGTCTTTTCATGTTGGTGTGTGTTCTCCTGGTAATTTTTTATTCTAAATGGATCCCGAGATATTTTAGCTCTGATGTCACTGGTATGGAAGCGTTGTTTAGTCTCACTTGCGGACAAGTTCCTCTTTTTGTGGTAAAGGCTATTTGTGAGGATTTATGAGTATTCACGTTGATTTTCCAGTGTTCGAACCAGTTTTGTAATAGGTTGAGGTGATTTTGCAATTTTTCAGGTGCTCTTACCAGATCAGAATCTGATGACAGAATTGCAGTATCATTCGCGAATATTGCCATTAGTGTGTCATTTGTGACTAGGACGTTTGATGTGAACAATAAATACGAAAAAGGCCCTAGAACACTGCCCTGTAGTTCACCAGATTTTAGATGATAATCAGAGAAAGCATCATCATCTTTAACTTGAAAGTAATGATCACTTACGAAAGATTTTCAAATATGGTATAGCTGGTCAGGAAGTTGTATTTTCAGTTTGTATAATAGTCCCTGGTGCCAAACTTTATCGAAAGCTTGTTGTATGTCAAGAAAGACTGAAGCATGCATTTTCTTTTCTTCCGGGCACTGTTTGTTTTTGTTTACGATTCTGTGACATTACTGGATGGTGGAGTGATTATGTCTGAATCCAAACAATTTTGATTGATTGATTTGCCAGCGTAAGGTGGGCATTGCTGCCGATTCCGGGCATCCATGGAGGTTCGTTCCAACACACAGCTTGGTCGTCTGTCGAACACGCCCAACGGACGGCCAAACTGCGTGCCGGAACCAAATCTCAGATGTTTTATATACCTCCGGACTGGCTGCATACGCTGGGTTGGACATTGGACATGCTTGGTGTCAGCAGCGAGAGCCGCATGATGCATGGGGTGGGAATACAGGATGGCAAATGTAGGTGTTTGTGAGATGCTTCTTTTAAGTTTCCATGCTTCTATTAAGTTTCCATCTGTCATCATCGGCTGGGGTATACAGGTGTTTGCAAGATGCTTCTTTTCAGTTTCCATGCTTCTTTTAAGTTTTCATCTATCGTCATCTCCTTATTTTTCTTCTTCGAAGTTTTCTCTTTCTGAATCTAGCAGCTTTTATTTTTTTTATTCCTTTTGTTTTTATTTGTTAACCGTTCCACAGGTAAATATCCATTTATGGTGGAGTTGCTGGGAAGAGCCCTATCTCGTGGTAACAATATTTTTTGCGCGTTATGAGAAAAGAGATCCAAAGGGATAGTTTGCTCACCCTGTAGGTATGTCATTTCTTTGAAACAATTAGTTTCAATTTACAGTAATTATTTTCAACTGCCGCCCTCTAATTCCGGGTATTTTCCATTTCATTACCTACATTTTTTTCTCTGTTTAATAAACCGTCTTGTAACAAGGAAATATATTTTCACTTTTGATTTCTAATTTTTCAATTTAAATATGGAAATAGACTTCATTAATGAGCTAAACTAAACTGAAATAAAGTAAACAAAAACTTATCTGTTTCATTCACATATGGCTGGCTGTTGCTTACTTCCCTAGTAGCACAACCATTGGACCAATATATAATCCATATAGGACCAATATATGAATATTCGTCCTATATTCATATATTGGTCTTATATGGATTATATATTGGTGCAACATTGGTGCTACTAGGGTTTATATCACCCACTTGAAGAAGGGACTGGATCCATCCAGGTATAGATTTTACGGTCAAGCAGTACACTTTCTAGGGTTGTTTATATGCACTCTTTTGTGGTGCTTTATTCAACCAACATAATTTAATCAAATATCAACTATATGAAATAGCCAGACTCGTACTAATTTATATCAATGAATGCAGAATTGTTTATGCTTTAATTCAATACAATTTGGATGTTTTGTTGCCGCTTTATCCGGATTTATCTCGAGATCTTGTAGGAGCAACAAAACACGCGTCTGTCACCGAATTTGATACACTTAAATACCATGTCTAAATCCAAACAATTTTGAGAATAATTTGGCAATGTAAATGCGGTGTAAACATAGTTAATTAAGTTTCAGTAATTCAAACATTTTCGGTGAATATGTTTTTACATTTTTATTTTGCGGTCTACATAATGTACATATTTCTTCAAAACTATATCTTCGAGTGCAAGGTGTACACTGATCGAATTTGTGGCTCCTGATTTTTAACTAGATTCTGATTGAATCCAAGCTAAAGTATGTTTTACAATTTATGTAATCTTCCAGAATTTTTAATTAAAGCTTCAAGATGTATAATATTTTCTCTCTTTGAAATAAGTTCACCTTCTAACATGATATGTCACTATATAAATTTTTTCTAAAAATATTCTCAAAGCTAATTTTAAATTTCATGCTACTTACAGAATGGTGGTCCAGATTTATGGATTCTCCACAGTGGTGTTAAAGTGTGTTGTCACTATTGTAATTATCTGGCTTATATAACGATAAATTTAAAAAATCTTTTTGTAGTAAACTAATAAAAGTATAAAAGTCGGGCTAAGAGAATGTGTTGTCTGATCTCAGCACATTATTGTTAAAGGAAATAAATGTGGGGGCCTCGACCAACAAGGTAGCCATACCAAGACTGCAACCACCCCCCTTACAAATGACCACGCCACCCAAGAAGCAACATAAGCCAGCAAAGTACAAATCGATCCAGCCCAGACTGCAACAATGTGATATTGCGCCGTACAACCCACAGCCACTAAGCCAAGTGGCTGAGGAAACCAGATCTCAAGATTTACAAAATATTGATAGGATTAAGGAAAGAAAAAGTGATGATGATTGTGATGTCCCCGATTTCCCGCTTACTAGAGAAAGACTTAATAGTGTGAGTAACGTTGAAAAGGATGCTATGGATGAGTACTTAGGTAAATACGTTACTTTTTATGACATACATTAAATATTTCATACGACAAAAAATCATGAGCATCTTTATACTTAAGATTTTCTTTACCGACAATAAATTTCTAAAGTTTCTGTGATTCATTCCCATTGTCTTTAGGGATTATACAGTGTGTTCCAAATTGAGGCTGCATGTATTGTTATCTCTGTTATATTAAGAGCCAGTTAAACTAAGAGTCTTTGGGAATTCAAGGGTGGTTCTAGATGTGATGTAACTTTTTTTACTTGATGAAATAATTGAGGAAAACCTCTTGTTTTTGAGTTATTGTCCAAAACTTTTGTTTTTACATGGCTGCCAAATTGAATTTTTGGCATATTCAATAGTACTTTTAATTCCATTTTCAAAGATGTATCAAAAATGTTATTAACAATTGAAATTTTGCTCAGTACGTAGACATGTTAGCGTTAGTAGGGTTTCTACCCCAAATAAGACTGAAAACCACAATTTAGTACGAATTTATTGCCATGGGTACTTAATTGACAAGGGTATGTTATATTCTGCCTGACGCGCATCTTGGCTGGCGCCACTGGCTCGGTTTCGTTTGGGAGAGGCACGATCGTCCAATAGTTAAGTGATGTCACTAAGACAGAGGCCCCTGAAGGGTGAAGGGATGTATTGCTAACAGACATACTTAATTGGGGAGATCCAGATGAAGAATTTGACTCGTCAAACGTCTTTTTACAACCTTTACAAGCGAAGATATAAAGTTAAGTTGCAAAATGAATTTAAAAAAAAGTTAAACAACAATTGACGCCGCCATTTTGAGTGGTCAACACTATTTTTTTTTCCGATTCCTGAGGAAATTCTCTAGGGGATGGATTTTTATCTAGTACCAAAACTTTCCTAGAAATCGTAATTTCTGAAGCTAACTTCCCCGGATTAATAGTCCAAGCTTCCATAACGCAAATTTGTATCTCATAAAACACCAAGAATTAAACATACGAGAATGAGAGGAACATTTTTTCAAGCCCGGCAGACTACGTTTCATTTGTTATTTTCTATTTTTTATGAATTTTTCAAGTCAGCGAAAATAAAATACTTTTACAATTGAGAGCTCCAAGTTGAAATTCATACTATTTATTGAAAAGAATATATAGTTTTTGAAGGAACGTGTTTGTCTGACTAATTTTGTTAATTAACACCTGACAAACTTATTTTTATACATTAATTTTACCACAAATAATATATGACATAACACCTTTTTTTTTAAGAAAAATAAAGCTTAAGACCTCCTCTATCTTTTTAAGATTGGTCTGTCATTGAAAAACGATTTTTACTACGCCAGACTGACGTTGACCGTTGACGTCACATATCTTCTTTTTGTAATGTTTAAAATATAGTTAGTTATAAATTGTCCTCCAAAAAGTGGTTCAGAATCCACTGTAAACTGTAGGATCCTGTCTTCTTTACCAAGATAAATCTGAACTCCTAGATTTCACAGCGCCAATTAGATGATCTATGATTAATGGTTAATCATTTTTCTTTCTATACTTATTTGGCATAATAGTGTAGATCATCTCACCACTTTGTTTACTTAATACTAAAAAATTTGAAAAATGCGTAATTCTACCTATGCTTCATTTTGTTTCTCACAGGTACAAACAACAGCCAACATGAGGAGGAACTGTCGAAATATTTCAGCAACAATAATGTGAGTGATACCATTGATTCTGAAGACACAACAAAACTATCGACTCTTAGACAACTACTCGAGCAGAATGGTATTGCAGAGAATAAGGCCACACAAAATGTACTTGACAATACAGTTTTGATGAACAGGCTACCCTTTCCAAACTCCAATATAAATCAAACGCCAGTACAAAGCGGAATTACATATATAACTCCAATTTCACACCCAGTTAATTTACCAAGTATATCCAGTAATATTAAGCGAAGAGTTAGTTTCGAAACTCCAGCACCTGAGGAAGCAGTACCACCTAGCCCAAATACAAGGCGAAAGAATTTTAGTTTTACCCCAATATCTCCTGGTCCTCAGTCTCCTAATGGTATTCAGTCTAAATGTTCCAGCACTACTGCCAGTCCTTTTGTTAGTCCTCGAAATACTCCCATATTAAGAACCAAAAACAACACACATCAAAACTTAGGCATTATGAAGAATGAACCTCGAAAACCTGTGAAAATAAAAAAAGAGTTAGATTTAACTTTGGATATACCAAATGAAGGCCAATTTGCTGGTACAAATTATATGCCCATGTCTGCTCCAGCCAGTCCGATGCTAAACAGCAAATCAGTGTTACAGAAATTACTTAATTCGAACAGCAAAGTTTCCTACAATCCAGGATACGCTAATTCTCAAAGTATCCCAATTCAACTCGACACTTCCCACGAAGTTAGTCAGCTGTTTGCTTCCAGTATCCAATCTACTCTAGACTCGTGTAGGTCGCAGTCTGTGCCGTTGCATCATATGGTCTCCATTAAGACCACTTTTCCAATAGAGAGGAGTTTTATGCCTGAGGAAGCTACACCCTCGGGTGAATTTTCTGAGATTGATCCGATACCTGAATCTGAAAGTGATAACGTAAAACGAATTTTACATTCTTTAGATGAGCAAACTTGTGATAACAACAACATCGATATATTTAATATAGACTTAACTAACAATCCTTGCTTACCCGAGTTTGGGCTTCAACTTATTAACAACAACTTAGAGATTAATGGCTTTCCACAGAACAATTTACCATTTAATAATATCCCAGCTGAGATCCCAGTAGGACGGAGCATGCGCTCTCAAAGTATAGATGTAAATATGACCTTCGAAGCGGGTAAATGTAATCCCTCTAGATCTGTTCCGAGCACCCCTCTACCTTTTATGCAGAATGTCAAACCTCAGATAAAGTCAAATTATAGTCATAACTCTCGATCTTACCCTTCCACTCCTTTAAACTCTGAAGAGACGTTTACGTATAATATTAACGGGGACTGTTTGCTGAATGGGCAACCCATAAGGACAGATGGTTTGACGGAAAATATGGAATTTATACCAAATTTCGATATAAATGGTGACAATAATATTGAACAATTACCACAAGAAAAGAGTTTTAATATCGAAGGTCACGAGTTTTCAATTGTGGAAAATGATCCCTCGCTTATGGATGATAATTGTGTTTTACTCGAGCAGAATTATAGTGGTAATATTAACTAGTTGTACTTTTTAATTTTTTTCAGGGATAATTTTTTACGTACCATATTTCTACAGGTCACACTTGCATGAATTACTTTATTAACTAAAATATTTAGAGTATGTTCATCTATAACTGTTGGATAATACCTACTTTCACATGCATTTTTGTAAGAAAATGTCATTCATTCATAGACGATTTTCGGTTGATGTCACGGCTGGAGGGAAGACAACTCATTGTTTTTAGAAATAGGTAAAAAAAAAACTGTTATGTTTTAATAACAGGTTTAAACTGCTTCTGCTGTTTTGAAATAACAGATCACTCTGAAGTACTAGCATTGGCATACCGCAGCGCGCGCACAGTTTGTAGTTTGCAAATTTTTCGGTTATGTGACTTTGACGCAGCTGTCTGAAGGGCTTACAAAACCTCATTTACTAGCAATTTTCTGAATTATTCCTTTTTAGAGACCTCATCCATGCTTCTTTTGACAGCTTGTTGTTATTTTCTCCACGGTCCTTTAAAATAGCAGGAATTCTAAAGAATCGAATATTGCCTCTTTCTCCTCTATTACCCGAATTCACTACTGAACAGAACAAAGGCATTTTCGTAATGTTTGCAAATAACAACAGTGGCTATTATAACATTCACACTTCAATAACACAGGAATACAAATGAAAACACTCAATTGTCTGCCCTCCATGCAAAATGGCGCCAACGACAGTGTTGCATCAACTGAAAATAGTCAAGAAGATATCTTGGCTACTGATATCTGTTATTTTCAAATAGAAGTAACTGTTAATGCTATTTGCAAATAACAGTTATAAAATAACAGGTGGTTAAATAGCAACTCATCTTTAATTAGACAAGGCGAAAACCTCACGTTCATATGAAAAGAATGTCCCAAGCGATTTTATTGCATATTCACGTTCGAGACATGCCCCTGAATAAGGATCAAGATTGTGCCAGATGAAAATCTGGTCCCAATTTGTTTAAACTAATTTTTGTTAACAAATTGCAAAAATAGCTTTTTTTGGCCCGAGTGAATTCTTTTTAGGGATTTTTGGCCATTCTAAACAAAATAAGTCTCTTGTAATTTTTTCGTTAAGTCGTCCGTTTCCCACTTATAAATAATTTAATCTTTGAAGAAGCACAAAAACTGTCATTTTCAAGGTTAAAATATACAATATAAAATGAATTTTTTGAGTTGACCAAAATTCTTATACAATCTTTGAACACCCACTAATAAAATCCTGAAAAGTGCAGAATTTTTCGTTCCAAAGCTTAAATTTTTAATTGTTAAATAGACGTTTTTAGCCGGGCGCGCTCCTTCAATTGTTTATAAGTCTGAAACCGTCGACTTCACAAAGAATGTACGAGAGACTTTTTTTATTCAAAATGACCAATGGAATGTAAATATGCAAAAAAGTCGCTTGGGACATTTTTTTCATATGAACACGAGATGTTCGCTTTGTCTAAATTGTTTTCATTTGCATTTCTGAGTTAATGAAATGTGAATGTTATAACAGCCGCTATTTTTATTTGCAAAAATTACAAAAATGCCTTTGTTCTGTTCAGTAGAGAATTGTGAAACACACTCTAAGAACCTTCTACACACAATAATAAACAGACAGTAAATGAGGTTTTCTGTGTCCTCCAGACAATTGCTTCAAAGTCACTTGACCAAAAATGGTCAATGTGCTGGTGGCGTTGGTGATTTCATTATTGCGACAGTTTTTTATGCAAATGAGGAAGGTGATACTTTGATTAAGTATTTACTCAACTAAATAAAACAAAACTTATTATTTCCTTTACACATATTCATACCTGACAATGATAGTTGAAAGGAGCTTGTATTAACAATTTTAATTCTAAATTATTAATTTATACATTGTTTTACTGGGATTTTTTTTTTTTATTTAGAAGTCTTAATACATCTGTTAACATAAATGCCCCAAATCTATTAAAATGTGAACTTACTGGTCAAACTTAAAAACCTAACCTTTGTGGCATTGTTGGAATATTATAGTACAATTAAACGCTTCTTCGTTTACTAGTGCTCTAACATATTTCGGTTGCTTGTGGTAACATATTCTTCTGCAGTGGCATTTGATTCTCAACCGTCTGTGAAATTACATAATGATTAAGATATCTGTAAACAATGACGTAAACCAACCCCCTAAAGCTGTGGCCTATTTTTCAGGGTCTGGCAATTTCAACGATGAAACAATAGTCGCCATATTACCATTTGTGCAAATAGGCTCATGTTATGCTGTGCCAGGTTAATTTTCACAATGTGAGCATTATTTTCACATCCACGAAGGGAAGTGGAAGTATAGTAATCGTAAAAGTATTCTCAATATTTTTTTTTTTATTCAAATAGGTTTAGAATGTCATGAACCGTGGAGATTTTTAATTTGAGCTTAGGAATTTCTATCTGTCTAACTTTTTAAGCGCATAATTACTCTGAAATGGTTTAATCCGTTCATGACGGCAGGCGCATTTTAGCGTAAATCGAAAATCCATGAAATATGCTTCAACCGCATTATCGCGAGATACTCGGTAAGCACCCATTTTTGGTCACGTATATGTGTTTAAAATTCCTGATTTATTTTGAATTTTGCTTATTTTCACAGTAGCCAAAGTAGCTTAGAAATCGGAAAGTGCATAAAACCGTCATATCAGGAACCGCAATTAGCGTAAGAACGGGAAGCACCCGGTTACGAAAGGCCTAAAAACTGTCGTTTTGAGGGATCACACATGAAAAAACACCACCAATCTGAAAGGGTTTAGGATGTATGGCAGCGATTCAAAAATGTTAAGAAAAAATGAAATTTTGAGAAACTGTTTTCTACGGCTTCATAAATCGCTCATTCCTTATGGGAAGTGGCCCCCGGTGAAATTGGCTGAAATATTCCCCTCGGCCTCCGGATGAAAAGTTCTCATGGGCACAAGGTCGAAAATTGGACAGTTTTCTAGATATCGCGGTGCAAAGTCGATTTTCCGGGCTCTTGTCAATAACACTGTATCGTCATATTTTTGATAAAATGTCTTTCAGAATATATACAGGAGACTTTTTATGATTATTGATTCCAATTCCGATGTCAAAGGTGACATTTATTAACATTACACACTTAGTGGACAACCCTCAAATCCAAAGCCTCTCATAGGCTATGCGGAAGGAGGTTACAGATTTGAAAAGACCCACCAACATTGCCAGTGTCGGTGCTGAGGATCGAACCCAGTACACGTTAGGCAGTCTGACCAAGCGCGCTCGTCACTAATATGCTCAGCCAACTGATCTACCAAGCCGGTGGATAATTAAGATATTAATTTGAAACTTGGCACCTGTATGTATTATAACGAGATTTGGAACTAGATTATATTTTGGGCCTATTCTATCGAAGGGTTGGGGGGTAAATAAGAGCAAAAGTCCAGAAACTTAGGATTTGATGTATACATGGTGTCCCATATTTAAATAGACGTAAATTGGAAAGTATCTAACATTATTGTAATTAGTGTATATCTATTACATTTCAGCATTATTCTTGTTCAAGTTCTCGTTTTTGAATTTTTTGTGGCAAGGGTAAATCTGTCTGATTAAGTAAACATTTTATAGCACAAACTTAACGTTTGCTGAGAATTTATGGATAATGTCACTTTACCGCTAATATTCCATGACAATGAGCAACAAAGTACTTTTACACTTGCTTCAGTGCATCTATCTGTACTTAACCATTATATTTTTATGAAATAATGCTCTAAAACCTTTGTTCTTAATGCAATGAGAATGAATGGAAAGACAAGCACAGTGTTTAGAGGATCCCCAAGCACAGTGTTTTAGGCAACTCCGATTGAAATATATTAAATTAATTTTTTAAATACATGCTTAATCAAGTAGCAAGTCTTCTTGCCTCTTCGTTAATGATTATTCGTTCAAATATGTTTGATCCATGTATGAAGGACAAATCTTACAAAACATTAAAAACCTGAAACACATGGTATGGTTTAGACGACCTCCACATTCACATCCAATATCTTTGTGAAAAGGAGTTACATTAAAAAAAAAAAGTATTATATGATATACAGATTCGGAAATTGAAGTTCGTGATACGTAAACGTATATCTGCGCAAGTAAACCACGCCTTGTTCATAGATCAACGTGGGGCATTGTTATTCGTTCATACCAACACAGCTTGACCACGTCGACCCCATGCATTCTGCTTTCAATAGTCCAATTACATCAAAGTTTATTCCCTATATTAAGTAGTGTATTTGTGTAGCTCAGTACCTAGCATGTTTAATTTGCAATCTGGATACCTAATGAAGCAGGTTCAAACCCTGCTTATTGCAAAATAATCTATATATATTAAAATCTTACCGCACCAGGAGTAGTCGGAAAACGCCTCAGACAATGAGATTTCTTTGAAAATGGATTTAAAAAAGCGCCGCCTTTCACCGGTCCGGACCGGTTCCGGTCGGATCGTAATCAGATCGTAAATTCTACAATTAATAGGCTCTATTTCGTTAAGATAATTAGTCGGATCTATTCTTAATTAACATATCAAATTCGTCTATCTCTTTTTTCTGAAAAACCGGTTGAGGGGATAAAATGTAGGGAAGGACAGAAAAATGTCATTTTTCGTTCGTTCGTGTCGAACTGAATTTTCGATTTTGACCCTGCAATTTACGATGCGGATCAACTAGAATTCTTTAATTCTCTTTCCATCGCGACGCAGTACGGTCGTTGGGAAGATGTATTTTGAAAAATATGAACGAATATGCGGTTTTTCGCCTATATCTCGGAAACGGTTGGAGTTAGCTCAAAAATAAAAATATCTCAAGGGACAAGTTCGTTTCGTGAGGAATCATTGAGTTCCATCGGAATTTTTGTAAGGTTTCGAAGATATCGACCCCAATATGCGGCAGTGTAAGACGAAAACGGGCAAAAAATGGAACATTTTTCGCTTTAAACCCTCATAACGCCTAAATAGTGGCTCCTAGGACGAAAATATTCAACCCTAGTTTCGAGTTTGTGGGAGAGCAGTCACAAAGAGTGACCGCAGCACCTAGGCCCCATTGGACCCCTTGTACATCCTCCCGAGGGATACAAGATTCCACCTAGTCCTCCAACCATCCTAATCTTGTGAAGAAGGTGGTGATGCTGCCTAGGGGAATATCCCTCAAGTCGGCCAAAGTAGACCAATGTTCTCCCAAAATAGATTCTCTGCTAGAAGAGACTGCCATGCACTCACAGAGTACTTGTTGGACAGTCTCGTCTTCTTGTTCACAGCCTCTGCATAGGGGTGTGTCATTTAACTTCATGTTATAAAGGTGCTTTCTCAGCTGGCAATAACCAGTAAGAATTCCTGCCGCGAAGTGCAGGTTCTTCCTGGACATTGCCAGGTAGGTCACCGTTGTATCCTTGTCGGGGTATCTAAGCAGATCCCTGGCCAACTGACAACTATGAGTTTCATCCCACAGTTTTTTAAATTTTCTGTGTGTGTTTTCTTTAATCATTAGCATTATTGCAGAAGTCGGCAATAATGTTCGATCCTAACGAATTTGTAGAAAATTTCATTATCTAAAAGTCGTATTTTTTATTTTCCTCCTACTCTAAAAATAAACGAGCTATGGGCAGTCAAAGTGGAGGCCTATCAATTCCTGGCTAAAAGACATATTACTTATACCATTTGGACCAAAGACATGATAAGAGCTGGAGTGGCGCAACAGTGTAGATATCTGATTCCCAAACGCGAGATAGGAATTTCGAATCAGGATGTATTTTTTAAACTTTTTTTTACGTTTTCAACCTTAACCTGTTGCTGAGTCTATACATCACGTCTATGAATAATTTTCGATTTTTAAGTTTCTAATTAATTTTAAATAATTGTTTGCCTAATCAAATTGAGTTTCTGGAACTTCTCATTATCAAACTGATTTTGCTGAATAAAATTGTTCAAATCGTTTATATTAGATGCCCGAATTTTATGAATTGGCATTAGAAATCCGGACAATTAAGAAACGAGCTAAATCTGATGCATTTTTGTTTAAAAAAAGTACAAGGGTTAGTGGAAATGAAAAATTTTATCACTTATCTCATTGGACTGAAAATTGATATATGAAAATTATCGAGATTGCAGATTATAAAAAAAAAATTGTAATTGAAACCCCAAAATTTAAAATGGCGGTGTCAACATGGCAGACTAGTTTTAATTATAAAATTATTTTCAAGAAGTGGTTCAGACTGCACTATAAACTGTAGGACATCGTTCCTCTTTCCTAAATCCTGGATTTTCAAGGAATTACCTCGGTGACTTGGGACGCAGTTAACAAAATAATTTTTACGATAATTTTGGAGTTGGGCTATAGTATAAAATAGTAAAAGTTGGAAGACTTTTTTTATAGTAATTGTTTTTTAAATTTCTAAAATAGCAGAAATGCCATTATATTGACAGGATTTGTAAAAAAATTAAATTATCAGAACACTTATTGACCAATACTTAATGAATCTGTTCAAAATGTATTATGTAATTGACATTCTGTACATATCCACTTGGACTAGACAAAAGCATATCCCGTATCACAACTTAAGTGATCCGTTTGATCGTTATACAGGGAATACTTGTCAATTAAATTTTGAAAGAGTATTTACATAAGAGACCTGTGATTAAGTTACAAAGATAAACGTTATTTAGTTGTACTTAATTTTTAATTTAAAAAAATAAATATCTATCTTCAAACCTAAAAGTGTGATGGTAGAAATATGGTACGTTTAAAGTTTTTTTTAGTCAACTAAAAAGGAATTAATCCTTAAAAAGCATATATTTTGTCCTTTTATGTTCTAAACAATAGGTAGGTTTTATGAAATTTAAAAATTTTCAAATTTTACAAGATTATCTGTGATAAATTATATTTGGAATATTAGAGGCACTAATAATTTCTTTTTAAATAAAAAGTTTTAATTATTATTTTTTTTATTGCAAGTTTGATGAAATTTAATGTTATTTGGATGAATGTGAAAAGAGTAGTCTAAAATTAGTTAGTTTATTTTTGTTTTGGTTTCAGTTGTATATTTCTGGAATATTTAAAAGTTTTGTTATTAATTAATTATTTTTAGACTACAGAAATTATATCAATTGTTATGTTATGTATCTGTGTGTATTATTTTAAATAATTTGAAATTATGTACGTAAGCTTGAAAACCTGCAAATTGTTTTTTCAAGATCACCTAAATTTTAAATGTTGCATTTTTTTATTTAATAGCAGAGTTTTGAGTAATATAATCATGTATTTTTAGATAATACTTTTTATAGAGACTTTTTAAATACAGATTTTATCAGTGGTAAGAGAACTTGTAAGTTATGTGATGTAAGTTTTATCCACAGAGGCGTATAATTTAGGCATTTTGTTGGTATATTTGGGTAGCTAAAAATCAAATCTTATATTCGCTTACTCCCACATTTTGAATCCGATGAGTTGGTAAGTTTTCAGCATAATCCATTTAAAAACACAATGTTATTAAGAAATATATGAGTGGAATTTATTTTGAGGTAAACTCGTATTATATAAAATATATTCCAAAAATTTGCTCTAATGCATGGTGTTATACTGTGTATGTAAAAAGTTTTTTTGCTGCCAAAAGCTTTCTAGTAAAATCCACTTGATGAGCATTTAAAAAATTTTTGGGAATTTTTATTGGCAACATTTTGTAGATACACAGGGTGTAATTAGTTTCATGTCATTAAAAAAATTGTAATAGGGACCGACTAGACAAACAAAAAACCTATATGACTTTTTTCTCTAGGGGCACTTTGAAAAGAACTGACCTTGATTTACATTTCTAATGTTAGGTAGGAAACATTTGAGAACCACTGTTTTTCAGGGTTAATGGATGTATTAGTTCCAAATATTAGAAATAGTAAAAAACTGTAATACCCGACTTGTGTTCCCGACGGAAGAAGTGCGGCACTTTGATGGGATTACTTGTACCGAACTTTTTATACCACTAATTATAAAAATGTAAATAATTCCTTCTCTTTCGGCACAACACAAGCATAGCGTGGCCGCAGGGGTTTAAATAGGATTTGTTTACATGTGTTTTTTAGTTTGGAACAAAATTATTGTAGCTTTTATTGTCAGTTACAAGAATTTATAAAATTTAAAAGTGGTTTATTAACATTTATAACATTGTGTTAAAAGCTTAGAAAATTAGTAATTATTTTATGAAATTGGAAAACGAACAGTTAGACATCCGAGATACGATAACAGAATATAGTTGTGTATTTTAAGGAAAAAAATCTGATTTTTTTAACGATTTTTGGTCTTTGGCCTTTATTAAAATCAATGTAAAAAATAATAAACAGATCAAAACAAGACAGCGAATACTAATAATAATAATCATACCTTTAATGCCCAGTAGGTAACTCCCAATAACTGAACAATTCTTTTTAATTTTTCACAAAAATTTTTCGAAATGTCCTCCATCTCCAAGTATACACATTTCGGCACGTCGAACTAAGGATATATGCACTCCGTTCAACACATTTGGAAAATTAGGATAATTTTTATGGTTTCTATGCACATTAAAATACATTGTTGCAATTGTTCTAAAGCTCCTCCGCACCAGCTGCATTTCCACCACTTTCTCCATACACCAAGTGCATATCCGCGAGCTCTGGATAAGTGTAATCTCCCATAATGTCCACAATCTGCGTTTTAAAACACTCCACTAAACTGTGAATTAACGTTATCAATAAAGAAAACAAAAAGAAATATTTGGTCCAAAATCCAAAAAGTAACACAAAAAGCACGAACGAGAAGTAGTGTCTTACGTAACCAAGTACTAACGATTTGAACGATAAGTCAATAAAAAAAATCTTAACATAAGTGGTACAAAATTCAAAAAGAACAAAAGCAACAGACAAAACCAAGGAACGGGTAGGTCACGTCGTGTGGTACGTTATTTACCAAGTAAGGACACAAACTGAAATTATTACTTGAGAATATTACAAAGGAGAGTATACCACGCGTTATAAGATAATTTGGCCGTGAAGAAGCAAAAAAACATGGCGGTGTCCTTTGTCGGTCGCTTTTAACTGCTTTGTCGGCATGCTTTTCGATGATCTCTTAGGCGCACCATATTTATTTGCACGAATGTCAGAGTATGCCAGCAGTTCTCAAACTATGTTATTAATTATTTTGAAAATTTTTGTTTATTTTTTTTCTCCAAAACTATGAGCTTTAGACCCCATGTTAATATGGTTTTTTTGTTTGTCTTGTCGTTCTCTACCACCAATTTTTTTTAATGACATGAAACTAATTACACCCTGTAGATTTACAGTGATTCCAGTCAAATCGAGAGTAGTACAAATGGAGTAGTTATTACCGGTAATGGCGTTTGGCATTTGATAAATAAAGAAAAGGGTAGGTGAACCTGGTTTTGTTTACATTTGGTATGTAATGTACCTAGATATTATATTATAAAAAACATAGAGTAAATACTTCTACTCAAGATTTGGTACTCGTGAATTTCAGAATACTGTTCAATCAAATAAACTTTATTTAAAATTAAATAATAACTTTCCTCTGGCGCTTACCACAATTACAAAACAGACTTATTTACATAGCATTAAAAAAAAATTGTAACCATATCATTAAAATTTTTATTAAAATAATCATCGATTGAATAAAAAAAATCATTTATTAAATAAATAATTCTTTACAACAATTTTAAATTTGGCTAGTGAAAAGTTCTCACGGTAGGAGGTAACAGATTGAACATTTTTTGACCATAATAGTTTATTCCTGATTTCGACTTGATTAATCTGTAGTAATCAATATATATTTGTTCTATTGCATATTTCATAATGATATGAGCAATATAATTAGCTAAATTCTGCTTTGCTTATGTGAGACGTTGCAAAATGTATGGAGATGGAACTTTTATTATTCTCATCTGAATGTAACTATCCATGAATCTCTATAGTTGGGACTACTTGGCATTCTGATTTTTTCCTTTGTAATATGAAAACTCTACTGGCCAAAGATGCATGACTCCATGCCAAACTTGTATATGAAATTTTTATTTGTATTGAGGCATGAGAAGTAGTTACTAGAACAGATCTAGATACTCTTTTTAACAAATTACAAAGGACATATCTCTGGTATGTATTTGTCAAAAAATTTTTCGGACAGGTCGATTTTAGTTTTGTAAATGCTATATTTTGTCACTATACCAAAATTTATGATGGTATTGGTTTTCGAGTTATGACGTCATCATAAATTTTTATTAACACTTTCACTGCTCACCTGTAGGGGGACCCATTACCCAGATGCTGACTATATTTCTTGTAAGAAGAAAATCAACAATAACGTAACCTAACTAAAAACTGCACCCACTTTTATAACCTATTCACCCAAGTGCTCCTCCAGCGACAAACTTCTTCGTCCAGTGCTTAATAAATATTAAAGAACTGAAACTACCAATGGTCAAAACGCGGACCCGCGGCGCGTGCACTTGGCGGAGGTATACGAATGACGCGGATCCGCATTATGAGCAGTGAAAGTGTTAATGGAAACAGACATTTTTGTTTACTGTTTTTCGTGGTATATTCCTTTAGCTTTCTGGTGATATGAATAAATTGATATTACCTAGCCATTCTTTTGGAAAAAAATATTTTTATTGATTGATACCCTATAAGTAATTGTGAGAAAAAAATCATCTCCATTGCTCAAATTGCGACCCTCCAACCATTTGGCATTGACCAAGACGGGTGTAGACACTTTGCACGGTGTTCTGAATATCTCATGGGCAATTCGTCTCATCTCCATGCCAATTCTGTCTTTCAACTCTTCCTTGACTTTAAGTAACCTCAAAGAAAAAAGTCTAAGGGGGTTAAATCCGGTGAACACGGGGGCCACTCAATCGGACCTTGACGACCTAATCCACCTTCCAGTAAAAGTGTCATCTAAAAACTGACGCACTGCTATCTCAGAATGAGGTTGGGCCCTGTCTTGCTGAAACCAGACGTTTTCAGCAGGAATATCTTGATCTTCATTGTTCGGAAATATAACTGCTAAGGCTGGCACTAACTCAACTCGCAAATTCTGTAAATATCTTGCGTCCGCAAGATTTTCTTTAAAAAAAAGGCCCCAATAAACAATCACCAATCATACCTGCCCACACGTTTACATTGCCTCGTCTCTGTGTATAGGCTTCTTGACTCCAATGAGGATTTTCGCGTGACCGATACCTACAGTTATGCCGATGTACAGTCCCCTTTAAAGAAAATGTAGCTTCATCAGAAAAATCAATGTCCTTTAAAAAATTTGGGTTTTCATCGCACAAGGTCATGAACTGTTCACAAAACTGTAAACGCCGATCTGGATCGTCCTCATTCAATTTGTGGATTAATTGTACCTTGTATGGATGGTGTTTTTCTTTTTTCAGTAGACGTACAACAGAAGTTTGACTCACGTTATGCGATTTAAAGCCAGCTGCCTTGTCGAAAGATGGTGGTTTTCCTCATTTTCTAGAAGAATGTTTAATTTGGTTTCGTTGCTTGTGCTAGGGCGAACAAATCGAGGGAGGTCAGCTACACTGCCAGATTCATCATATCTAGCCACCAATCTACTTACAGTGAATCTAGAAAGGACCCCGCACGGAACATATGGAAATTGGCACTTGGTTAAAGTGTTTGATACTCGGGGATATTATCCAAATATCGATGTTGATCAAAAGTCTCTATGGGCTCAAGATCGGAAATTGGACGATTTTCCAGATATCGGGGGTGTAATTTTGATCAGGAGGTCGAGAGGAACAACATATGTCGATTCCAGTGAATTTCACTGGGGGTCACTTCCAATAAAGGAAATGAGCATCCCGCTTTGCACCCCCCATATCTAGAAAACTGTCCATTTTTCAAACTTGTGCCCCTGAGAATTTTTATCAGGAGGTCAAGAGGAATAACATATGTCGATTCCAACGAATTTTACTGGAGCGGGGGCCACTTCCCATAAGAAATGAGCATCCCCCTTTACACCCCCGATGTCCCCCAATTTCCATATGTTCCGTGCGGGGTCCTTTGCTTTTCGGGATACTTGGCATTGAAAACTGATGAGTTCTTAGCCTATCACCATCATCAAAAGTACTACACATTCTCTTTCACTTAAACGTGGCATTGCATTCACTAGTTTTACACTGTCTCAGAACTGTCACAAAACTGAAGTTCCATACGTGCCAGGAATAAAAAAGTTATCGATACTTTACACAAAAAGGCCTGTATCTCTCTGTTGTTAAGGTGATTGTTTTTTTATTATTTTCTTTGTTATGTTTTTATGTCAAATGTTTTCGTGCTAGTTAAAATAAAAATGTAGGCAACAAGATTTATCAGTCCATAAAAAAGTGGAACATTACTCGTAAATTTGCGAAAGGTAAGCTATTTTTATATAAAATGTCATTTTTCCAAAAGAATGGCTCAGGTAATACCTTTTTTTTTTTATATCACCAGAAAGCTAAAGGTATATACCACCAAAAACAGTAAACAAAAATGTCTGTTTCCATTGAAAGAAATTTATGATGGCGTCATAATTCAAAAACCAATGACATCATACATTTTGACATAGTGACAAAATGTAGCATTTACAAAACTAAAATTGGTCTGTTCGAGGATTTTTTTGACAAATGACACATACCAAAGATATGAATTTTGTGCGTTTCTTTAGTTCACACTGTATGGATGATGATATTTTTTTTACAAACATGTTGTATGATCGTCCCAAGTTAACTTTGGATTCAAGTGTTCTCCAGGGAATTTTACGTATTGGGAATTATGTATAATTAACAAGACAGAGAAAACAATTTAATATAATATGCAAAAGACATTATTAAAGTATGTTTAAAAGTATCATTGACAATCAGGGAAATAAAGAAACCCTTGCAATACGAAAGTATAATGGTTGAATTATACCACATAATTTTCTGATTAAAATATTCTATTTTTGTTTTAATTTTAATCTTAGTGACATTACTTTCGGTCTTGATTAAACACATGGTTAACTAATTTGCCTGCTAATTTAACTGAAATAAATAGCCAAGGTTTAAAGTTGGTTGCCTACTTTGCGACATATTTAGCAGCTCAGTTAGTTGGTTCAGTTTTTCTTCTATTGACATTACTAATTTGTTGGTTCTTCTTCTGTTGCATTACTTTACATTTAAATAGTTTAGAGCAGACATATGCTCTAGATACATTATATTTCTAGTTCATGTATTAAAGAGAGATTAAAAATAAAAGCATGTTTTATTTAGTTTACGCCGTTGCTATATCCACGTCAAACGTTGATGACGTCAATAAGCATCTGCGCGTGATTGCATATAGAATATTTTGTGTTATTTGCGATACTAATTTTACTTTGTCGACTTAAGACATATAGGTTTGGTTTTTATGTACCCAAATATACCGACGAAATACCTAAATAATTATTAAGTTATGATTTTTGCTGTTATAAGCAAAGCGGTAGAAATTCAAAAGAGGTACAAAGAAGGGTCTATCAGTCAAGAGGACATTAATAATTTAGTCAAATTAGAATTTTTTTTTTATAATTATGTTGTAAGACGGCTTGAAGAAGGAAATGTTTCAAAACAAAATTGATGTTGATAAAGCATAGACTTGGACCAGAAAACCACAAGGTATGTAACAGAATAAATGAGCGTGCCTCATATTGCACATCTATGAATTCAATGTTTTATTTATGCTGTCTACATAACCGAATATAGATTCTCATATTTTTTGCGATTCTACTGACTGGCCCAGGACAGGCTACCACACTCTTGTAAATTTCCTTATTGTTAATTTTTCGAGGAAGCCGTGAGCAGGGGTGAGTTTTGTGATAAAATATACAGGCTATTCAAAGATGTAAATTTTTTATTTAGCATACTGCCTTTATTTTTTTGAAAACTTTATTTAACATGTTTGTTTAAAAACTCAAGGAGTAGGTACTTAAATATGGGGTTTAGTCAAAATAGGCGATCATCTTTCACAGAGAACAAAAAAGGTTACAAAATCCCAGCGATTTTGTAACTATTTTATTTTACGAATGGAAAAATTATAAAAAACGTTTCAACTCTTACACTTTGCCTTTACTTGAATTATTGACACAGGGTTTTCTCAAGGCACGAAAAACAAAATATTCTTCCGGAGGGGGAAAAACACCCTTTAAATGCAGAACAACCTTCTTTTAAGGGTATCTTGCGTTCCTTGCCGTTTAGGAATAGAGAGGAGGTTTCTTTTCTTGCTATGTCAAGGGGGATGTAAACCCACCACAGTTCAGGCACCCTCTGAATCACCTCTAGGGGTTGGAACAATCATCGAAGGGGGTGAGAAATCGGTCTTTTTTCAGTTTCGGATAAAGGAAGTGGTTTTAAGGAAGAATTAAACAATTGGAGGGCAGTTTTCACCCCTTGGAAGGGTTGTTTTAACCCGTTGGAAGATGAAAATCGTCCTTCGATTATTTGATCCTTTCTCAAAACCACTTTCTATATCCGAAATTGTGAAAATATGTATCGATTTGGCACCACCCTTGGAGGGTTGTTTTGATCCCCTCGCGGTAGCTCAGAGGATGTCTGAACTATGATGGGGTTACATGGAATCATCTTCCTTGACATAGCAAAAAAAGCCTATCTTTGTTAGTGGAGTAAATCTAAGGGTCTCAATCTCAATTGCCTAGAAAGGTATTGTCGTACTATAGCAATTATTTCAGTGGATCTTGGGAATTGGGAATATTTTAAGAAATGTAGTAAAAAGTTTTGGATTAAATCCATGTAGTAGAAAGCTTTTGTTTAAACAAAAGGATGTTCAGAATATAACCGTATCGCAATAAAGAAAGAGACACAAATTATTTTCAATGAAATTGCGGAAAAAACTAGATTTGTCCAAAACTCTGGTCAATATGCCGAGTCGCAACACATAAAGACATTTTTAAGAACCCATTTTGAAACAATTGATGATAGCTTAAACAATAATGCACATATTCTAACGAAACTTTAGAGGAATATACTCCTTGTGGAGTTAAATCATCAAGCCAAGTTTCAGAACTCAGGATAGATATCAGCGACTAGACATGTTGTGCCACCCAACAGCGGTCTAGTACACTGCTACCATCTCGGTAACACATGAAAAACGCCACTAAACATCCATACCCTGGCCAGGATTCGAACCAGGGACCCCGTGGTCGCAAGCCAAACGCCTTAGCATTGTGCCACCGAGCCGGTGGCGCAATGCTAAGTTGTTTTTATGTTCTTTGTGGTGGTATAAACAAGAAATAAATTTTTAAAACCGAAAAAATGTTCAAGTCATTATGTTCCTTGGCTTGCTTATAAATGGCGGTAATGAAAGAAAATGTCATAATCTAGGGCCCCAATAGGTGTAGATAAAACTACTTTTTTTTGAAAAGTTTCAATTTTTATTATTTTTGATTTTTAATTTCTTGTCTACTTTTAATACATACCAATAATTTTTATTTTTGTTATTCTCTTGTTTAAACAAAAGCTTTCCACCAAACTGATTTAATTCAAAACTGTTTACTACATTTCTTGAAATGTTCTCAACAAGTTCCAGCAAAAAAAATTGCTGTAGTAAGACAATTCCCTAGAAATTTTAGTTTTACTCCACTATATCCCTAAATGGCATAGAACGCAAAAACTTTAAAAAAAAGAAGAAGAATTTTGCCCACCACCGGCGTGTCGTTTTCAGGATTCTCGAAAACAGGGGCATAAGGTAGTTTCATAGCGTTCTCCATAATTTGCACCAAAAGTTACAATTTGACCTAAGTATTGTACCACACTATACATTCACTTTTTTAAATTGTCAACTATTAGTTATTAACCGTAATTTTGGATTCTCTTTAGCTCAGTATCTATAATTTTGTGAAGAATCCACCCCATTAGTTGAGAATGTTAATTCATCACTAAATAGAATATCCATAATTATATTTAATTAAATTTAGCTTACGACGCTTTCATGAGAATTATTGAATAGTTTTAGTTCATTTTATTTCTTTAATGTGTATTTTCTCTTTAAGAAAGCCAAACTTCACTAGTACAATTAAATCTAAAGTAAGAGATGAATCATTTTTTGTTATTTCTGTCATCATAAAATAGAATAGTTATTATTGACCTTTTTTTACTAAACCTCTTAGCTTAGCTTGAGTTTTGAAACAGTTGTGTTAAATAAAGTATTAAAAAAATGCTTAATAAAAATTTTACCTTTTGAACACCCTGAACAGGTTATTATGAATCTGACCCATGTTCATGGCTTCATACGATTAACAACACTTTTTATAAAGATTAATATTATCTCGAAAAACCATCAATGAGAAAGTTTACAAGAGTGGGGTACCCAGTCTGGAAACACACACTATGTAATGTGCATTACCAGTCATCCTTAAAACATAATTACATTAAATCATTTTTTCAGGCTAAAATATTTCATGACATGACATCTCTTCTGTTTGCTTTCTGACAAGCTAATTTTTTGTTCTGAACACCCTGTGTATGTAAAATATTTCAAACTTATAGCTTATAGGCTGAAGGCTTTTATCATTAATATTATTATTTCCACATCATCTATCTCCCTTTTAATTCCTAAGAAAATTCCATATTTGTTAGTTTATAGAAAACTAAGCTCTGGAATGAGTTGGAATCTTCAATCTAATACTGCCTCTATAATAGTTTCCGCAAAGACTCTTGAATGCTACACTCGTAGGCTTACGTAGGCATTATCTAAGAGAGACTAAGCTGTCACCAAATTGTTCTAGATCAGTTCTTGTAACAGCAGAGGCTATAAATCATTTTTGGACACGGATTGAAACATTGTTCGAAGGAAAATTTAAACTGTTCTTAGATTATCAGCACAGTAGCTCCACCGACTAAAGCTTGTTAGTGGCAAGCACTCTTGGTCAGACTGTCTATTGTGTCCAGAGTTCGAATCCTAGCTCCAACATTGGCAATGTCAGTAGGTAATGGATGTTGACTGCGTTTTGTCAAATGTGTAACCCCTTTCCGGACAGCCTAGGCTTTAGATTTGAGGGTCTACTATGTGTGGTGTATATATTATATTTATATTATATAATATAATGGGGTAGAATTATAGTAATCGTAAAGAAAATTAAATTTTTTTGTTGAAGTATGTTTAGAATGTCATGAAATGTGGAGATTTTAAATTAGAGAGAAAAAATTTTCTGTTTGGTGGTTTTTTTTCCTAGCCTGTTTATTGGAGTATCATTTGTTTCTTCATTGCCGTTTTTCTTTTATTATCAAGGTCATTGTCAGCTTCTAAACAGATTAGAGTTTCAGTATATAAATATTCAAGATAAAACCTTTCAATAGACCATTCTTTCTTTTTCTATCATCTATTAAAGTTAAAAATACAGTAAAATTACGTAAAAATCTTCAGATTATAGGTCTACTTATTTATTAAATTTAACATCCACTCTGTTTTTAGGAAATTTTTAGAGGGCTATGAAAGTCCCAAATTGTTGAAATTATTTACATATCAATCTCGAAAATGAACCAAAACGTTAGATTAGGGGAAATAACAGCATCAGTTTTCATTTTAAAAATCATGTTTTATTATAGTGGCGTGTATGAGTCGGAAAAAACGCGAAAATGGTAAATATTTTGAGCCGGAATGAAATTATCTCCCCCCCCCCCCGGTTTCGGAGGATGCTGAACACGATGGCGGTGTCATAATTTCTCTTTGGGGTTGCACAACCCCTAAAACAGGCCAAAACCCACCCCCTAGAGGGGTTAAACGCGATTTAATAGGTTTCCCTTCAGAAAATAGTACTTTCCTCCCATTTTCAAGGATGCTGAGCACGGTGGTGGTGTTCGTAATTGCGTCCGACCCCTACCAACCCCTCCACCGGCCAGTACTCCCCCCCGAAAGGGGTGAATTTTTTTTTCTTCGGATTATCAGCGGCAAATATATATTCCCCCCGTTTTCAAGGAAGCTGAGCACGGTGGTGGTGTTTCCCATCGCGTCCGACCCCTGCCATCCCCTCCACCGGCCAATACTCGCCCCCAAAAGGGGAGAATTTTTTTTCTCGGACTATCAGCGGTAAATATATATTCCCCCGTTTTCAAGTATGCTGAGCACGGTAGTGGTGTTCCCCATCGCGTCCGACCCCTACCAACCCCTCCCCTGCACCCGTCTCGGAGGCGCTGATAATCCGAGAAAAAAAATTCACCCCGTTCGGGGGCGCGTATTGACCGGTGGAGGGGTTGGTAGGGGTCGGACGCAATTACGAACACCGCCATCGTGCTCAGCTTCCTTGAAAACGGGAGGAAAGTACTATTTTCTGAAGGGACACCTATTAAATCGCGTTTAACCCCTCTAGGGGGTGGTTTTTGGCCTGTTTGAGGGGTTGTGCAACCCCAAAGAGAAATTTTGACACCGCCATCGTGTTCAGCATCCTCGAAAACGGGGGGGAAGGTAATTTCATTCCGGCTCAAAATATTTACCATTCGTCCGACTCACACACACCACTATTATGCAAGTCTGGCACTTTATTTTTACCTATCCATATTTTTTGAGCTATTGAGTTGCAAGTACATCTCCTTGCACCTCCGCACAACATCCATCTGCACTTCAATGTACCTGTAACTCTTCTTTAATAGTACATTTCCGCTGGTGAGTGTTTAAACTCGCTTTATTACTTAATTCAGCCTCCTTTACATTTTCCTAAAGGATACAAACGATAATTTATTCTTATAATTGGGAGCCGCAATAGTTGTGCTGCCTGCCTATATACTATTACCCTATATAATCTCTGTATTTGAAAAGATGCTTTTTTTAAAATCCCGATTGAAATGTTAACACATTCAGCACCAAGCTAATATTGTTGAATCTACACACGAGATCAGCCATAAGACAAGTTCGGCAGACACCGGTGTCTGATCTGGCCCTATATAAAAAATGCATATTTTTTATCACACCCGGCCATAGCGGACACATTTATCGAAAAACTGGTACATTTACGTCATTATACAGGGCCATGGCTAGCAATTAATGATAAATACTCGTGAGTGTCCGCTGGCCAATGCTAATGGCTACGTAAGGTGGACACCGGTGACCGCTATAGCCTGATCTAACTAGCTTATCAGACACCGGTGTCTGCCATGACGCTGAATGTGTTAAGAACAGATAAATAAGGTAAATTGCCAATAAAAAAATATTTGAGAAACTCTCCTATTAAATATGTATTTGTATATAGCTATTTTTTTAACCCGGCTCTGTAAAATTACAGACTGTTGATGGTACAGTTTTGCACTGAATTGTAAAGGGTGGATTTACCCCTCGCCTAATAACCTGTGCCTAGCTTTTTACACCATAGCTTGTAGAATTTATAATACATTCATCAAAATAAAAGTCATACTGTTTTGGTAGATCCAATTTTTTTTGTTTGCATTAATGAAACTGCTTAAGCATTTGGCAGTATGAAGAATTATATGTACAGGGTGAACCAAAAAGTGTTACTTTTTTTACTTTAAGTGTTAGTCATTCTGAAGTATGTGATAGATTTAATGGTTTACTTCATTTTAAAAAATTGGTGATTCTTCTCATGGTCTCCTAGACTTTAACACTGTAATTATAAAACTATGTGTGAATTTTATAATTGGAAAGGCTTGTATATTAAAGTTATATTTTCGCATATTAAGCTCTAGAAGTTTCAGCTTAGTAAAATAATATATCTAAAAATGAATTTACATACACTATGATGTGAAATTGGAGTATGCGAAATTAAAATATAATCATTCAAACCTCTCATTAATTAAAGCAAAATATTTATACATTGTACAGTGAATGTGATTATTATTACTTTAAAGTTGATTTTTAGTCATTCTTATGAGTGTCTTAAGTACATAATACTATAACTACATTTAGTTGCGAAAGTCAAGGTGGTTCTTATGAACCATTCAAGAAATACATTCCTCCTCCCTTCCAATTGTAAGGCTAGGTGCTGACTAGAGACTTTTGTCTCCGTGGCATTTTGTCATCGTGATTCAGTGTCACTTGATGTCACCATATCTGTGCTCATTGGCGTCAAAGTGTCATTGTATACTCTGGTATCGTGATGAATTTCGAAGATATTGCAATAATCTGAACTCTTGAAATACATCGGAAAAAAATGAAACGTAAAAAACAACACTGGGTACATCCCATACTGAGTGAAAGATTGTTTAAAGGAAAATGTTATACTTTATATAATGAACTTCGTCAACATAATATAAAATTTTTTAAATTATTTTCGAATGTCTATAAGGACTTTCAATCAGTATTTCATTATCTATGTCTTCTTGCTATATTGTTGAAGCCATTCACAAAAATAACCTAGTTATTTTCAATACACCAAAAATTCACATGTAGTACGTGACAAAAAGTTGCCTAGTGAGCGCACTTCCATGGTAACGCCCGTACTGCAGTGACGAGACATCATGGGACAAAAAGTTTCGGATGTCGGTGACAAGAGGGTGACAGTGTCGTTTTTTACGTTTCATTTTGTTCTGACGTGTTTCAAGAGCGTAGATATAATCAAAATTCATCACTTATACAAGCGTTTGAAATGACAATTTGACGCCAATGAGCACAGATATGGTAACATCAAGTGACACTGCATCACGATGACAAAATATCACGGAAACAAAAAGTCTCTAGTCAGCGCGTAGCCTAACATTTTTTAAACTTCCGTTTGTTTGTAAACTACAACCCCTCCCCCCTCCCATTACACTCTCTTAAAAAATATTTTATTGATTAGTTTCACAAGAAAATGAACTTAATAGATATTTTTATACCAAGGCCGCGAAATTCCTTTTTACATACCCAGAGAAAAATTATCGCCGAGGCCACTTGTGAGACAACCATTTTATTCTCATCATAACTCCGTAAGTTTTTATGCGAATGACTTTTACTAAAGCTTATTTTAAAGGTCATTTCAAGTACTTTAGAAGAAAAGGTCTGACAAGTTGTCGTTCAAAAATTCGTCGTTTTTTCCGATATTTAAAGTTGAATGGTTTGAATTCAGTTTTCGGCGAACAAACAGTCACCTTGATTGAGCCACAACTTTGTTCATATTGCATCTACAAATATTTTAAAATCCAATCGATTTGTTGTTTTATAAGCTTCATTTTTGCTCCTGATGATTTTTTTGATGAAACGTAGGGTTTTCGGGTTATTCGTGAAAAGTCTCTCTAAAACATGTATTTTTTAGATGAGAAATCAACATTTTCAATCACGAATAAATCACGAATAAATCCAAAAATATTGATTTATCGAAAAAACTTCACAGAACATGTTTTCTTCCACATTAAAGAACATTTGTATTAATTTGTAGTTTTTAAAATACAACAATAGTAGGTAGCAAAGTACCGGCTCGTTGAACTTAGTGAAAGGAGTAGTAATATTGGGTGCATAGAATGACTGTACAATATATAAAAAAAAATTTAATTTGGTTATTGGCTTAATATTCTTTGAAAAGAAATTATGTCTTTTGTCGGCGAACCTCAGCCCTAGCATGCAGTTCTGACGGACTATACACATTATATCCACGATGTAGTGTCACTTTATCGGACCTCGGCTGGCTGAATATATTTATTAAAAGGCGAACTACTTTATAATGTGAAATTGCTATGTTGCCAAATGACCTTTCTTCAAGAACGCAACCATAGTTATATAAGACCTCATATTCATATTGTAAACATTTAATTTATGCATTACTGTACATCCATTGAATTATCACTTGATATATGTATTGCCCAAATCAACGCGGTGTGACATACTCACAGTACGAAAAAAGTCAACATTATTAATAGATAACACCTTCATTTTATCAATTTATATGTATAATTTTTATTTTGATATATTCATTCTTTTGTAGGATAAATAATGGTAAACAGAGAGGATTTACAATTGTCTTTTCTAATTATAAACTTTACACATTCCTCTTTCTCATTGTGAAGAAATTTTTTTTTATTATTATGGCAGCTTGCTTCGAATGCTACTCTCCTGTTAATATGCATCACAATAAAACTGCACTTAACTAACATAACTGCCTGACCCTTCATTTTAACTTTTTTTTTTTTTAATATTGATCTCTTCTGTAAAATATGCTATTGTTTCCTAAATGGAAATGTTGAGTGTTGCTTATATGTTTTTTTTATTAATTGAGAAATAATTCTCTAATTGTACATACAAATTACTGACAAAAAGTCTGAATATATTATTGGTAAGCTCATTTTGTAAAGTGAAAAGTTTGGATAAAATTGCAAGATATTTTTGCAAATGATTGTTAAAAACTTGTAAGAGCTGTTAATTTATGAAGTACAAATTTATTTTAAAGGTGAATTG
Organism: Stenurella melanura; assembly: GCA_963583905.1. NCBI lineage: Eukaryota > Metazoa > Arthropoda > Insecta > Coleoptera > Cerambycidae > Stenurella > Stenurella melanura. The sequence continues at coordinate 78,043,141 of OY757310.1, read as the reverse complement.
AAACGTTGTAGATTAGTTTGGATGTTTTGGTGTAAACTATTTGTATCCATATAAAAAAATAAATATATTCGTATCTCTTGTTTACAGCGTTTTTTATTTCTTCCTAATTTTTCCACACACATGCATTCATTTTACTAACATTCATTTATATACAAATGTTAAAGAGATATACTGAAATTTATCAATTCCAACTCTTTTCAACGTTTATATTTAAATAAGATCAACTTATTATTCAGTCTAATGATTAATCGTAGTTATTGATGGTAGTTTAACTACTATAAAATAAATGAGAGGATTTTTTACTATGATTCAATGGATAGTTTATAATTGTCCTATATTTATCTTTGTTAACCTATAACACTACCTCACATTCTTTAATCTGTACTGGAGATGCAAGTAAACCATAATCTAGATATCTAATAATAATAATAAAGACTAAAAGCTCATAACACTGTTACTGATCGTGAAATCAAATCATTTATTTAGTTCATCACAAGGCTAAGACTTCTGAACACGTCAACATAGTTACACAATATTTTAGAAATCGAAAGTAGAACACTTTTTAAGGCAATTTACAAATATTTAGGTTTTTATCGAAACGTCCAAGCCCTTGAATAAATTACCAAAGTTGGATCGCGCGAAACGGGGCAGAGTTTCGAGTGACTTCACTTTGCAAACTGATCGGGTGACAGTCGAGATTCTTTAATTTTTTACTTTTAGGTTAACACATTTTTACATATTAAAATTATTATTAGGATTATAGTCTGTTTTTAAACCAGGAGGAGCGTTTTAAATTTAATGCGCTAAATCATACATCTGTGATTGGATACACCCTCGCCAGTTTTACACAAGGCAGTAGTCGTAAATTTTGACATATTGAATAATTTTAATTTCATGTCATAAATTATTTGGTTATAATTTCTATTTTATCGTTTGCACATTATATATCAGTTTTTAATCCCTTTTGTATAAATCTGAAGTTAAAAGTGGCTAATTAGTAATTACTTGGTGCCTTTATATTGCGTAAATGGTATGGATGCTGTATGTATAAAATACCTAGAGGTCAAATAGAGGTCGATGCATTATATAATGTAATAAGATATACACAAAAACACTGTAGTCGTGTATTGTTGATTGCCCAAAATGCAGAAAAAAAATTTAGGGTATTTTCTAGTTACTTTTATGGTGTGAATGGAACTTTCATGTTTACTCCTGGTTTAAAAACAGACTATAGTATACCTTATCGGATTAGATATACTCTTTTTAATATAAATTGTATGTACCATCTAATTAGGATTCCTCTAAAAGTAATATTTTACCTAGGCAATTTATTTCCTCGCATTTCTGCACTTAGAAACTATTTTTATTAAAATATTCAGACACCATAACCATGTCTCCTGGTAAAATTTCCAGAATTTTCCTTGATAAAACCACTATCCACTGAAAATATTGCGAGCAATAAAAATAAATGGTTCAAATAATAATAATCGTGTAAATTGGAAACAAACACCTTTTTTCTTCAAACGTCAAATTAACTCATTTCATGATATTAATGTTTGACGGATTATAATGAACTACTGAGTAGGTACTGTAGCAAATTCAAACTCTTTCGCTGTAGTGCAGGTAGTGTTAATGCAGAATGACGTCACGAGTCGGCGAAGCGTTTTGTACTGAAACTCAATTTAACATTGAATTTCTAAGGATTGGATATACTTATGAAGCTGCAATTTTAACAGCTTATCTAGATGATCGAATACTATTGAATATCATAAAAAAATTACGAAAAAAGAATTATCGGTAACAAGCCCATTGGGCAGTTGTGCTCCAGATTGCTAAGCCATATCTCATAATGGATTCAAACAGTGCATAGTAAGTAGTGACTACAGCTGGTTGATTTATAAATTGTTTGACTTTCCGTATAGCTATAGACTGCACTATTTAACCGTCTGCAGAGTTGATTGATATGTTCATTCCAGGTAAGTCTAACGTCTATATGCAACCCCAAGAATTTGGTAGACAGTGCTTCAGGGTTGGCATCTACATTATATAAAAGTCTAGTGTCAAAAACAAGCGATTTGGTTTTATTTTCGTTTAGTACAAGCTGATTTGTAATGAACCACGTTTTAGCTTGGTTCATGACCTGCCCAAGGACTGTCATTGGATCCTCTCCCTTTTTAACACTCACTCCAAATGTTGTATCGTCAGCATACATAACGTGGATACGTTTGTGTTAAGAATAGTTGGTAGATCTTTTATACAAATTATGAAATGATGAGGATCCAATACAGACCCGTGTGGGGCTCCTCTTTTTATTAACATGGGTCTACTCCTCTGGTTATCACTACAAATTACTGGAGTTCTATTCGATAAATAGGATTTTATTAGTTGTAATGCAACTCCTCTAATTCCATAATATTCCATTTTGTTTAGTAATATATTATGCTCCACACAGTCAAAAACGGCACTTAAATCTGTAAATGTTCCTGAGAATGACTCATTTCTTTCAAATGCATTTTTTATGGAATTAGTCAATGCTCTAATGCCATCTGCAGTGGATAATTTTTCCCCAAAACCAAACTGACAGTTTAGAATCTATTTTTTTTCTGTTTAGACAACTAGACGATTATACAATGATTTTCGAAAAACATGGTAACACTGATATCTGCCTAAAATTTGGTGAGAGTTCTCGATTCCCATTTGTGTATATATAGTAAGGGGTCCAAAGCTTTAAAAATTGAAATGATCCATTCCAACAAGGTAAATGATTTTTGGAAACGAATTCAAGAAGAGGGTCCTTAAGGGCATCAGAAATGGCTTGTTGGACTTTTGTTGGCGCTTGCGCAACTTCTCCACAAGAAAAAAACATGGCCGAATGTTATTTCAAGAATGTGTGTTTTTAAACGTTTACCTCTTGCTAAAAAATTAACTACTTGCGATATCGATCTGATTTTTTAGATCTATATACTGCAGACACGAGCGCATCTATCTGTACTAATAAACTTTCAAAATCACTTACGGTTTTTTTCTAAATAAATCCAAAATCGCGTGAACGAATTTTGTGTATTTGAAATTTCGACGTGTGAGCAACTATATTAAATATTCGAATTTTGTATATATTACATGCGAATGAAATATGGTCTAAATATCAAAAAAGTTTTTGCAAAAAAAATTAGCTGGATATCTCATACAGTTTTTGAGATATGGATTTTTAAATTCGACCGTAATAATGTCTTGTTATGATAGCGCGCAATGTGACAGCTACGGCAGGGCCCGTTCTGTGCAATTGTGGATAGATACATATTAGTCTAATACCTAATTTGATTTAGGTGTTATATTATTCTTGATCATTAGATCACTCGTCTGAAAATTATTAGACAATTATTTCGGTGCTATAAATACATGGTTTTAAATTATGATGTAATTTGTTACATGTAATATACTGCCGTCCTAAGCCAAAATGACGTACTTCAGTATACGCTCCTCTTGAGATATTTGACATTTCATGCCGCTAATCTCAGCACTCCTTGTTTTTTAAATAGTTTCATTCTATTTTTGGATTTAATTTTATGAGGCAGATGCAAAAATAATTGTTTATTGATTATTGAAAAAAGTCTGTCATTTAACAAGGAAACTTTGAAGTACGTCCAATTTGCTTAAGAAATTTGAGTTACGTCATTTTGGTTTACGACAGTATATCTAAACTTGTAAATACAGTACGAAATTGTTAATAAGTTTTAATAAATTGAGTTTAAAAGTTAAAAATTGACCCAAACTTCAGATTTAGAAACGACATGGTATGACTTAAGAAAACATCAGAATCCTATGCATTCGCGATAACAGACATAATTCCCATTCCAAACTGGAATCACGTTATACATAATATCAAAAGTAAAGCCAATCATATAAAATACATTTCTAAATATTGGTGTAAATAAGAACAAATATTGCCCAACAATGTGAACTTGGATTCCTCCCGCCCAGCATAAAATATTTGAAGTGCAATCATGAACAAACGAACACAATAATATTTGCGAAAGGTTTAATTTTTCCAAAATAGAAAACTACAGAAGTTGTGTGGGTATACGACAACAAAGGGTATTTTATAGTAGTCACGAAATCAATAAATGATTAGATGGAAAATATGAAGAAGAAAATATTGTAAAAACTTTATTGGCAGTCTATATATTGTGTGACCTGTCAATTATCCTTTCTGAATGGGAAAAAGTGAGCAGTTACAGTTAAAGCAAACAGGCCATCTAAACAGTTGGACTAATCTTGGAGATAACTGTCATGCAATTGGTGATCGTGTGATTGAAGATGGCCCTAAGTCCTATGTGAATCTGTATGGCCATAGTGAGTTTAAATTCTTAGATTCACCAAGGTGTATTCATTTTCCATAAAGTTATTAGGTTTACGTTCGCCACGTCCTACAAGAGAGCTTACTTGCTGCATTTGAAACGGTCATTAAGTTCAATGGTTTGGTATGCATGCTTAGCTTAGCTTGCAACTGAAGTACCTAGTGAACCAGGGACAAACCCTGCTTACTGCGAAATAATTTTAATTGTAAAAAATATTCACAAGAAGTGGTTTAGATTACCCTATACTTTCCTTGCCTAACACAAAATCCTAGATTTTAAACAAATTATCTCGGTGACTTGAAAAGCGATTAAGAAAACATGTCACCTCTCCCAGGAAATTTGGATATCTGATAGAGAATAACCAAATAAAACCACAAATGATGACAAAAAACCACAAGTGGTTAAAAAAAAACAAAAAATGGAATTGTAAAGTAGAGTGTCACTAAAAATGTGCGTCCACTTGATGTTCTGTTGCATGTGCATGTGTAGCCTTTCCTAACAATTGTTTTAAGGGCAGAAATAATACAGAGTAGTGTTCAACAGACAGTAATTTTTACTAGTAATAGTATATTGCTTTGTCGATGCTTACTGAGCTGTGAATTATGCATTATTATTATTATTATTATTATTACTTATAAATTACACGTCCTGTGTACGTGTTTACATTTTCTTTCTATACTGTATAATGATGCTATATATAATAAATAATATCTCCATATACAACACCTTCATAATCTATAGATCTAATAAATCCTCTGCCAAATGAGTTTCATTTTACATATTAATATTTTTGTAAAATTATAAATAATAATAACACAATATCAAAAATGCATTCGTTTACTATCTTGATGCATTACAATTAACTAGATAGCAGTACGTCAGATAATAGCTGCATGCTAATAGGAGTATCGTGGATCTAAATTATGATTCAATTTGAAAAATCTGTAACTCAAAAATTGTAAAAGATATGGAGCTAATTTTTTTTGCAAAAACTTTCTTGATCTTTACACCATATTTCATTCGCATATAATATATAAAAAAATTAAATATTTAATATAGTTGATCGCATGTCGAAAATTCAAACACATAAATTTCGTCCTTGTGATTTAGGATTTATTTAGAAAAAAACCGTAAGTGATTTTGAAATTCTATCAGTATAGATATATGCGCTTTTGTCAGTAATACATAAGTATAAAAAATCAGATCAATATCGCACGTAGTTAATTTTCTAGCGAGAGGTATAAGTTTAAAAACACAAATTCTTGAAATAACGTTCCGCCATCTTTTTTTCTTGTAGAGAAGTTGTGCAAGCGCCAAAAAAAGTCCAACAAGCCATTTCTAATGCCCATTAGGACCCTCTATCGATATGCGAGCTCAAAATTTATTTACCTTGCTGGAATGGGTTACTTGGCGATTTTGACGGCTTTCGAAGGTGTGGACCCTCTACTAACAGGTACGATTTTAGCTGTTTTTAACATTGTTGGAGAGTATCCTTTCGAAAAACAAGTATTTATAATATCCACAAGAACGTCTACTAGCAAAAGAGCACATTTTTTAAGGATGTAAACACTTACTCCATAAGCATCTTCGGTTTTTTTTGTTTTTTTAAACTTTTTATTATTGCAAGCACCTCATGCTTGTCGACTGCCCTATGACACATTGTACAACCTGTGTCATATTCTTTATTCAGGAATACAGTCGCATTCGTCGCACTATTAGGCAAGTCACCTACCAAATTTTCGGCATTGTCAACAAAAAAAGCATTCAATTCAGTCAGGCTTATATTTTCTGGATATATTTTCTGTTTACTTTTTCTCCCGGTTTCTGCATTTATAATATTCCACACAGTTTTGCTGGTGTTTTCAGAGTTCAGTAATTTATTTTCATTGTACGATTTACGAGCCTTTATTAAGAATATATTGCACTCTTTTTTAGCTTGCTAATGAATTATTGTAATCGTAATTTGGCTGCCATATGTTCTAATATCCTACTTTTTTTACTCAGACAAAGAAATAATTTAGAAGTGTTATAAAATTTCTATTGACAAAAGATGTCAAATTCAGCCCAATCGAACATGACATTCTTAATTATTTCCACATCCACATTGTAGGGTCAGGTGGAAGTATAATAATCATAAGGTTTTTTCTTTTGTTGAAATAGATTTAGAATGACATGAATCATGAGATATTAAGTTTGAGAGAAAAATAATTCTGTGTTAGTAGTTCTATCTGTCTGTAATTCCTTTTTTTTTCTGAGTGATTAGACTAGATTATATTTTGAGTTTATTCCCATGATGGAGTAAAGTAAGCTAGTATGAGTTCAGAAATTTGGGATTTGATGTATATACGAGAACGAAGATCTCAATTTTTTTTTATGACATCTTCCACCCCCACTCCATTATTAAAGGGGTTAACAGAATAAAATAAAAATGTTGATTTGAAAGTACACCTATATGTATCATAAATGAGATCTGAAACTACATTATATTTTAAGCCTATTCTGTTGAAGGGTTGGGGGTATATAAGTACCCGTATAACCAAACTGTATATAACCTGTATCGGGTCTATATTAAAATCTTTACTCGATAAAGGTAGCCTATATTCTTTTGGTACTGTGACGATACAGGTTTGAGTACATTCCGGGTATAGACAGAATAAAGTTGGTATTTATCGATTCACTATCGCCACGATATATTTTAGATTTATATTGAATAAAGTTCAATTTATCGAATCACTATCACAGCGTTATGTATGTGTCAATGTACCGTTAGTGTATTTAAATACATGTTGCAAATAATAATAATTAATTAAAAAAATATTTGTTCTGTATATATTTTTTCGAGAATTCATGGCATACAGGGTGTCCCAGATTTAAAGTGGCATAGACCGATGGAAGATAGAGCACACTTTT